>JASAUF010000195.1:0-429175 GCA_030180095.1 Magnolia changhungtana
CTTGCATCGCATGGTCTTGACATAACCGATAGCATTCATATCTTGCACCGCATAGCCTTGATACGGCTGATCGCATTTAAGTACTTATCAGCATGATTTTGCATTACCCTGTCCTTACATTCTGAGCATGCTTGTATCGTGCACACACTTATACCACCCTCTGAGCTTTCTATAAGCTTATGCACGATTGATGTGTGCAGGTGAAGCCAGGATGCAGCCATAGCACAGTAGCAGCAGGAGCGTGCAGCCGAGCTTCTAGAGTTTTTATTGCTTTCATTTATTGTATTTCCCTTTCATACGCCTTGTACTCAAAGTTTTTGATCATAGTGGATTTTGTGATGGTGTTCTTGTGGTTATTGTTCGTGGGTTATGCTTATACTGAATCAAAACCATGTTTGAAATCCTCTTTGTAGGATCCCAGGATCGGAACCTGGTATATGGGTGCTGAGAGCCGAGAATGGGGTACTATGGAGGCTGTCAGTGCCGGATTCAGTGATCGGAAATTTTATGAGCCCGGTTTCTGAGTTTTGGGCGTGACACCCCATCCCTGACTTCAAACACATGAGGAGTACTGAGAACTGGGATCGCTCGCTGTCACTACGGGGAGGCTCGTCACCCCAGCGTAGGCTGACGGTTAGGACACAGTGTCCCATTCCACCATGCCCGGCCCACGAGACAGTGGATCGGTTTCAGGTGGTTATAGATGGGCTGCAATGGCTGTAGGGTGTGCCAGGTTCCATACATATGTGAGCGAGCAGGGTTAACAATCACGATTAGCCAGTGAGTGGGCTAGACCGCACGAGTCAGGCGAGCACGTGACAGACGACATCGAAACTCCCATCTTTCTCTTGGTGGACACTAGATCCACTACTTCTCTCATATCGCATACAACTGTCAAGCATTTAGGGCTACGCCCTACCCCCTTCGTTGGGGTAAAGATTATTGCCACCGCCGGTACGTTCTCAGAAGCAACAAAGATATGTCGTGATTATCTCATTGATTTGGGATGCAAGGTGGTGCTTGTGGATTTGATAGTGACCATGATCTTCTATTACGACGTCATCTTGGGTATGTACTGGTTGACCATGATGAAGGCAGAGATCGACTGTGACACTTTGACAGTGAGAATATATGAAGATGACGGCGCTTCCCTCACATTTCCTGTCCAGGTCAGCCACGAACGAAGAATTTTGTGTTATGCATCATTAGAGGAGGGTTATCAGGGGCCTTCGCTATCTTGCACTCCCGTGGTCCAAGAGTTCGTCGACGTGTTTAAAGCCATACTTGGACTTCCTCCTTGGCGTGAGATAGACTTCACGATCGAACTGACTCCGGGTGCCAACCCCATCTCCCTGCCTACTTACCGCATGGCCCCATGTGAAATGGAAGAACAGAGGTCTCAAATTGATAATTTGCTAGAGTCAGGCTTCATCCAACTTAGCGTATCGCCATGGGGAGCCCCGGTTCTATTTGTGAAGAAGGACGACTCATTACGTCTATGCGTAGATTACGGAAGATTGAACCAAGTGACGGTTCGGAACAAATACTCGTTGCCCAGAATTGACCACTTGTTTGACCAGCTGAGGGGTGCTCAATTGTAACACCCTGGTTCTCAAAACCCGAGGATAGTCGCTCGAGTACGAGAACTCGAGTATTACGTTATAGAATGGGCCATCATGAATCTAAATAGCGGCAAATTTCATAACTTGAAGTAAGGCAACATTGCATAAACTAAGGATATCAAGAGTAATTATAATGAAGTTTAATATAAGGAAATGGAAGCGAAATGAAATCCCATAATAGGTGAAATTTTATTACAACTCAAATAAAATGTAAAGTCTAAAATGTGAAAAATGTAAGTCCTAAATATCAATTGAGCTCCAACGGCTCAACTACACGGCGTAAAGGCCCTCATTGCCAATCTCTACCTCAGCCATCCATGGAATCTCGTTCTAGGGGTCTCCACTTGTTATCAATCCTGCATCTATTTGGTGCAACCACACTATTGGGTGAGTGAAAACTCAGTGGGAATTTCTCTCATACATTCAACCATAACACATCATTCCAAAATAGATTAACAATTCATATATAATTCACAGGGTAATACGAATACATATACAACATATTCAAATTACAAGGAGACTAATCATGAAATTATAAATGAATGTATGAGTGTATGAATGTATGTTCAAATCACAGATCTGGGTATGCAATCCAGCTGTCAAAATAAAAGACCACCCGTGGTAGGTAGACTACCTGGAAAAGGCCATGAAGGTGAGTGCGCCCAAGGACGATCTCCTGAAAAAATACTCAGAGTATGCCCGAGAAGGTATTAAAATTTCAGAAAAGCCTCATGTAAAATAAGAGCACCCAAAGTGACTCAAATGCACAACTCTGGCCATTCAACTGATCTACAGTAAATCGAGCAGAATGTGTCTTACATTAAGCACTAGGAAAAGCTCACATGTCATGCGTGAATGTCATGCACCATGACACCTATATACATTACTTTGATAGAATAGGAATGACTTTCAACTTTCAATTAGGAAATATCCAACTATACATTCCACATGGATTTCCATATAATTTCTTTACATTCAAGGAGGACTCACCAAGTATCATGTACATTTACAAGTGAGGTCATATCATTTGAATTATCTAAGAGTCCTTCTATGTCCCTTAAGGACTCTTCCCATAATCCTTCTTCATACTACTCACAATGTATAATGAAATAAGAGTTTGTAAAGCTCAAGTCAGTCTCATTAGAGTTAAGTTTATGATATAAAGATGACAAGAGGAATATTGTCTCATAGCAAAACACTAATAATTATGAAAGACAGAATTCCCATCATCCCTTTGTGCACTATACGTAAACAAATTCATATTTGCCATATCTTAAGAACTATCCTCATGATAGCGCCAATTAAATTAGAGATTCGAGAACATAGAAAGTCATGAAGGTAATATTCCACTACCCAATTCACAGATAATCTAGCGTGGAAACTTTATTTTCTTTATATGTCTAATAGAGTTATATTCATAGGCAAATTATAAATGTGACATAGAGTTCATAAGACAACACATCATGCATGCACATAATTGTTAAGGAAATATGACATTAAAATGATTAATCCAAGAAAGTCACAATAGCTACGAATCAATGACTTTTCTAAAATTCTATACATTAGAGATTTAATCCATGTGGCAATTAATGAAAGGAAGAAGCCATGGGGGATGCTCCTCACCTAGTTTGCAAGTTCCTCTTGTGTTGAGATGTGGATGTAAAGATCTTGATTGGTCAAATTGTAGGTAGGAGTGTCTTTTAAGGTAAACAGTTGGTGGTTGCACCTGTTGGTCTTTCTTGCAAGTGTAGAGTGGCTGAATTTGGAAGGGTCCACAAATTCGACCTGAGTCAGCGTTCCACCTGAAATGTGGATGAGTCTCTAACTCAGAAACCGCTCGACTCAGTCGACCTGTCCAACGATTTGGTGTGATGCTCTAGCAGTGGCCAAGATCGACGCGAGATGGTCGATGGTACGGTTGTATTGGGTCAAACCGACCACTTCCATGGAGTCGGATCGGGGTTTATCACACTGGAACGGTGCTGAGTAACTTAACTCGTAACCGATTTGAGTTGACAGTTAAACCAATCGGCCAGATGGGTGAAATCTGTTAAATACAGGGAGTAGGTGTGGATGGTTACCTGACCAGGGGAAATCCTCGGTTGCTGATGGAAGGCTCGGGATGACCGACTTCACCAGAAAATGATGCAATTGGACGTGGGTTGTAGAGCGACTCGGCCGACTCAAAACGAGCTGAGACAGCTGCTGAAAACGGGCTCCAACAGCCACTCCCTCTCTGATCTCACCCATGACTTCTTACTTCTCTTCTTTCTAATCTCCCTCTTACTCACTCTTATTTCTCTCTCTATATTCTCTTCCCAGCAGATGGACTATTAAGCCGAGTCGGGTTGTAACAGGATATGCAACTCGCACCAGCGGCAGTTTTTTTCTCTCTCTCTCTCTCTCCCTCCTAATCTCTTTCTACTTCCCTTATTTTTTTTGTTTTGGAATCATTGCCCTAAAAGGGAAACGAGCATTTATAAGCCCCTGAATCCTCTAGAGGCTTCCGTCTCTAATCCAGGATTAGTTACACTATTTCCATTTAAATCACACATGAATCCTTTAACTAGGTTGAGGTTAGTAGCTGATCCCACACTAATCCACTTCGTGATCTCAATCGGATATAACAGACACGTTTCTGGTCCTCTGGCCCACCTATCCCACGTCCTGGATCAGGAAATGGGCCCCATCATCAACTGATGGGTTTTCTAATCCAACGGAGAGGATGACCCAGCCGTTAATGGTGGGTCATCCTTGAGTGGCTGATCTTTCGATCAGAAATGTGTGGACGGTTTGGATCTAATACTAGATCATTGTGGGACCCTTATCTAGGAGAGGCATCACCAAAAGCATGGTAATAAACGAGATTCTCAAATTTTTATGATTTCTCTCAAACTCGCGATATCTCCCACGAGATCTCTTTATTGTTGTGGATGAGACTAGGAGGAGCCCTAGAATTAACGCCTAAGATAGCTACAGAGGATATCAAAAAGAAAAGAATGGATGGGATCGAGCCAGCTGGCCAAACCCATAAGATATTTTTCCGCCTTTCTCTTAGCAGTTGCAGAAAATCCTAAAATAGCTTTAGATTCGATTCCACGGTTGAGATTAATCCAAATGGATGGCTTAAGATCTGTAAGAGCCTTACCGTTTGCGGAATGCCAGCTTGGCAGAATGGAGAGTTTCCGTTTTGAAGGTTAGCTCTTAGCGACTCGTCTTGTGCATGAGGTTGTTCACACGTACAGTCAGACCAACTTGTCAAACTTTCCTGGGTTTGACCGAATTGGAGGTCTACACATGATGGACGGTTTGGATCATTGAAATAACCCATGATGGTGGGCCCCATGCAACGCACACGAACGGTGCTTTTTAAATGCCATTACTGGCGGGAGAGTTTTAAAGGAAATAGGAAAATCCACTTTCTTTTTGGATTTTCATCAGGTCAACAGCTTGTTGACCCGAGCTGAAGTTTGGTGCACCGCAAGTGCGCACTAACTGTGCACATGCACCACATAAGGTGGGGTCCACCATGATAACTTGAGAAATTTGGACCGTCTATCAAGTTTTATGGGTCCAACTAGGACATCTGACCGGAGCTGAGGCTGGTCCAAAGCTCAAGTGGGCCATTTTGTTCTATTTTTGTGATTTAAATAATGATTTCTATCGATCTGATGGTTAGATTATTCTGTGGTTGAGCGTCAATGATCAAAATGGTCCCAAGGGACTACTTATTATTAAAAATTGTTATTATATTTTTAATCACTAATTACTTATATCTAACCTGTTGGTTCTCTCCTCTAGGGATGTCTTACAAGTCTTTCAAAACTAAATTACTTATTTATATTTAAATGTTTATATAATCATTATTTTTATTATAAATTTTCTCCAGATTATTTTCGTGGGTCACACTCCGATCAATGCCATTTATTCATTCATTCGGCCCTTATCGGGCTTTAATTAGAAGGATTGGATTATTTTATTTTTGTAAGTGGGCCACGACACATGAGTCTTAACCTTCAGTTATCAATCTATTAACGGTCGGATAGGAGCTTAATCTATGAGTGGAGATTACTCACAATGGTCACACTTAGGCTAGATTAGAGGTAAATGTTTAAGTAGGTTGGATCTAAAAAAAAAAACAATGAATGTACAACTTGTTCTAGAGATGAATACTACTCCTAATGGTCAGATTTAGACTTGAGCGACGCTAAATGTTTAAATACAAAATACCAAGTTAAGTTACATAGTAACACCCGAGTACTGAAAAGCACGGGGCGTTACAATCTACCCTCCATAAAGAGAATCTCGTCCTCAAGATTCAGTGCTTCTAAATGATTTGGGGACAACTATAATATAATTTGCGGTGATTCTAAGCATTCATTATTTTCCTACGAAGGTTGTTTGTATGTGCGAACATATACCACTAACAGCCAGAATTGAGGTTGTTACAATCTACCCCCCTTAAAGAAGAATCTCGCCCACGAGATTCGATAGAGCATCCCGATTATTACGGTACAAGTGGTAAGGTTATCCCTAAGGTACAATACGATTTTCTATTTCCTGTATTCGAGTTAATACGAATGGATAGTTGTAGTGAGTTTGGGCCTGATACATCAATCCTTCACCTGCGTAGAACATAGGACTTACTGTATCATTTCCTAATCCTGGTAACTCTCGATCTTCTACCTGATCCGGGCATTGAGATCATTGGAATTTGGATCAAACAGCGCAACTTCACTTAAATATGGTTCCATCAACCCGTGATCCCGATTCTTCCAGACTTCCAGAGAATATCATGTGATCATCTAAATTGGCAATAGGAGTGCCCTAAATCTACGTGAGTAGACACAAACGACCATCACGCTCCCACTGCGCACTCTAGTAAATGCACTACTTAAAAATTTCTGGACCAGAATTCCTACATGGAGACTTGAGTTTGAAATTTGCTAAATTTTATCCAGACTCTCAAATTTAGTCCTCATAAGCTCAACTTAGGTTCGAAAATTTACTTAAAATTCTATAACTTCACCTCAAATAAATTTTTTTTTTTTTTTTTTGTGGTGGAATTGTGGAAATTGTTATTTCTTACAAATTCAAATCCTAGATTTCTAAAAATGTTCCCTAGACGTCAAGTTCAAGGATATATATATATATTTTTTCTGACCTTAAATATAATCATAGTTTGGATTGGTTTTCCCTTGGTGTCTAGGTAGTTTTCATGTTCAGGTAACTATTCTAGTAATTCACATAGAGTTCAAAGTTCTCGTTCTTATGTTCAAATGACTTGTCCTAAAAAGTTTAAAGGAGGCTAAGGTTTCAAATTTCCATTGAATTTATCATGAATCCGAATGACATTTCAAATAATTTTCTAAGGGAACCTAGTATTTAGTTTCTAAGTTCAAACAAGTAATAGTTCATAATGGGAATCTAAATTCAATTTCTACTTTCATCAACTAAACTGGAACTTTCCTACAAGGCCTAAAGTTTTGTGTCTCTATGTTTACGCCTTTCATAATTCATAACTAATTCCACTCAAGCTTGAATGGCTATCCTAATGAGTTCAAGGGAACTTAAATTTAATTTCTAGGTTCAAATAACTAAACCTGAAATTTTCCAATGGCCTACAATTTATGTATCTATGTTCAAAATTTTCTTTAACTCTAAGGGAACTCTAAATAAATTCAAATGTCTTCCCAAAAATTTTTCCATGGGAACTAGGTTTGATTTCTAAGTTCAGACACCCAATAGTTCTTAATTGGAACCTAAGTGTAGGTCTATATGTCCTCAAAATTTCTCCTAATCGAAAGGAGATTCCCTAAGTTCCAACATTATTTTCTATCATCCTAAGTTAAGACATTCAAGTTCCATATCAGTTTGTTTCCCCAAAGGATAGTGGTAAATCAAAATTTAACTACACACATCAAGATAGATAAGAGAAACACCTTTGGAATTCTAGTGGTGAATGATACACGGTACTCAGAAATTGTAAACATGACATGTGCAATCTAAAACATGTACAGTGATCCTTACTTTAGATGGTATATACAATAGTAATTCAACACAAAAAAATCATCAACTAATTAGCTAAAATCAAGTGAATGACTCTCATGAAATGAAATTAACAGCTCTCGCTTAATAATTACAGTTTCATAAATCAGAGATTACGGTTGTGTATTCAATGATATTCTTAGTTTATCATGCAAAAAGAAAATGTTATTACAGAATTCAAATTGCGTGGGAACATGGGATCAGTTAACCTAATTGAATTTAAAGTCAAATTTTCATAGGATGATTGAGGCTAGTAATGCTATTTTGAATAGAAATGTTGGGTAACTCAAAACAAAATGTTCACATGCAGTTGATATAAGGATGTTGACACAAGCATATATGGATTTATATATATCTATGAAACCTAATGTGAATATGGGATTCAGTAATGGGAAGCTAAATTTGGTTTCTAAGTTCAAATAACTAAATTTAAAATTTTCAAAGGAGTTTAAAATTCTGCATATCTATTTTCACAATTTTCCCTAACTTTAAGGGACTTCTAAATAAATTCAAATTGCTATCTTATCAATTCCCAAGGGAACTTAAGTTTGGATATCTACATTCTCCAACTTTTCTAATTTTAAGGGAGCTCCACATGCATCCAAGTGGTTAAATAATTCAAATGGGGCCTAAGTTTTGTTTTCTACATTCTCGAAATTTCCTTAAGTCTAGGGGAGATTTACCTAAGTTCCAACATCTAATTCCCTCACCCTAACTTAAGGCATTCAAGGTTGATACAAGATTCTTTCCCATAGGCAAGGTTTGTCTCAACTCTCTCTCTGATACCATCTTGTAACACCCTGGTTCTCAAAACCCGAGGATAGTCGCTCGAGTACAAGAACTCGAGTATTACGTTATAGAATGGGCCATCATGAATCTAAATAGCGGCAAATTTCATAACATGAAGTAAGGCAACATTGCATAAACTAAGGATATCAAGAGTAATTACAATGAAGTTTAATACAAGGAAATGGAAGCGAAATGAAATCCCACAATAGGTGAAATTTACTTACAACTCAAATAAAATGTAAAGTCTAAAATGCGAAATATGTAAGTCTTAAATATCAATTGAGCTCCAACGGCTCAACTACATCGGCGTAAAGGCCCTCATTGCCAATCTCCACCTCAGCCGTCCCTGGAATCTCGTTCTAGGGGTCTCCACTTGTTATCAATCCTGCATCTATTTGGTGCAACCGCACTATTGGGTGAGTGAAAACTCAGTGGAAATTTTCCTCATACATTCAACCATAACACATCATTCCAAAATAGATTAACAATTCATATATAATTCATAGGGCAATACGAATACATATACAACATATTCAAATTACAAGGAGACTAATCATGAAATTATAAATGACTGTATGGGTGTATGAATGTATGTTCAAATCACAGATCTGGGTATGCAATCCAGCTGTCAAAATAAAAGACCGCCCGTAGTAGGTAGACTACCTGAAAAAGGCCATGAAGGTGAGTGCGCCTAAGGACGATCTCCTAGAAATATACTCAGAGTATGCCCGAGGAGGTATTAAAATCTCGGAAAAGCCTCATGTAAAATAAGAGCGCCTAAAGTGACTCAAATGCACAACTCTGGCCATTCAATTGATCTACAGGAAATCGAACAGAATGTGGCTTATATTAAGCACTCGGAAAAGCTCACATGTCATGCGTGAATGTCATGCACCATGATACCTATATACATTACTTTGATAGAATAGGAATGACTTTCAACTTTCAAATAGGAAATATCCAACTATACATTCCACATGGATTTCCATATAATTTCTTTATATTCAAGGAGGACTCACCAAGTATCATGTACATTTACAAGTGAGGTCATATCATTTGAATTATCTAAGAGTCCTTCTATGTCCCTTAAGGACTCTTCCCAAAATCCTTCTTCATACTACTCACAATGTATAATGAAATAAGAGTTTGTAAAGCTCAAGTCAGTCTCATTAGAGTTAAGTTTATGATATAAAGATGACAAGAGGAATATTGTCTAATAGCAAAACACTAATAATTATGAAAGATGGAATTCCCATCATCCCTTTGTGCACTATACATAAACAAATTCATATTTGCCATATCTTAAGAACTATCCTCATGATAGTGCCAATTAAATTAGAGATTAGAGAACATAGAAAGTCATGAAGGTAATATTCCACTACCCAATTCACAGATAATCTTGCGTGGAAACTTTATTTTCTTTATATGTCTAATAGAGTTATATTCATAGGCAAATTATAAATGTGACATAGAGTTCATAAGACAACACATCATGCATGCACATAATTGTTAAGGAAATATGACATTAAAATGATTAATCCAAGAAAGTCACAATAGCTACGAATCAATGATTTTTCTAAAATTCTATACATTAGAGATTTAATCCATGTGGATATTAATGAAAGGAAGAAGCCATGGGGGATGATCCTCACCTAGTTTGCAAGTTCCTCTTGTGTTGAGATGTAGATGTAAAGATCTTGATTGGTCAAATTGTAGGTAGGAGTGTCTTTTAAGGTAAACAGTTGGTGGTTGCACCTATTGGTCTTTCTTGCAGGTGTAGAGTGGCTGAATTTGGAAGGGTCCACAAATTTGACCCGAGTTAGCGTTCCACCTAAAACGTGGATGAGTCTCAAACTCAGAAACCGCTCGACACAGTCGACGTGTCCAACAATTTGGTGTGATGCTCTTGCAGTGGCCAAGATTGATGCGAGATGGTCGATGGTACGGTTGTATTGGGTCAAACCGACCACTTCCATGGAGTCGGATCGGGGTTTATCACACAGGAACGGTGCTCAGTAACTTAACTCACAACCGATTTGAGTCGACAGTTGTAACACCCTGAAAATTGGGGGTCGAGCATAAACTCCACTCTCGAGTTCCAGCGCATCACTTATGCAACATAGATAATAATAATTGAATGTTGTTCATATTAGTGCATTAAACATGAGTAGAATTATACCCAAACAACATATCATACTCCAGAGATAGTTAAATTACATAAGCGAAAGACTGTGATAGATATATAAAATATATAAACTGTGGTAAGTCTTCAGAGTGTGATAATGTTACCAGGTTAATTAATTACATGTATAATTTTAAAATATACAAAAGGTGTAAGGTCATCTAGTCAACATCCCTGTAACCCCGTCGATCAAGACACGGCTCATATGAACCACTAAAATACAGCACATATAAGAAAGCATCCTCGTCGCAAAAGTCCACCTCCACCTCATAAGTATCACCATCACCTGCAGCTACAACAGAGTCTGGTTGGTGTGTATAATACCGTCCCGTAACGTGGGAGTGAGTAGCTAACTCAGTGGAACAATAAAGCATAGGTTAACATGTTATCAATTCAGTCAAGTAGTAATGATAAAGCAGTACAGTCAAACAATACTAACTACTCTTATTAATGCAAGGATGAAATGTAGTCATGATGCATGCCCTCTCCAAACCACCCTCGTGCGACAACATCTTACGTCCGCGGCATGCGTTCATCCCTCAGTGCTCCACATCTTCCAGGCATATGCAGTGCTATGTTATGAGCGTGATTACCGAGTTATTATTAGTCTTTTTCATATAGCAGTATTGAAAAACTAAGGTACCTCCTTTTTATCATTCCCAAACAATGATCCATTCTAGGATCGTCAGTCCTAGATAATCTCATACGATGATGTGGTCCTAGGTCACTGTAAAGGACTGTCAGGGCTGTTACACGCACTCGTTGCATCCCATCACCTTATCAATACAGGCCTAGTTTATACTCTGTTTACTACAGCAAGGTTCGTCACCTCTCAGCAGTTTCAGAGTATGCTCGAGGTCACTACAAAGGGCTGTCAGGGCTGTTACACGCACTCGTTACACCACTCCCACATTACCATATCAGTGTAGGCCGACAGCTCGAATACAGTGTCCCATACTGCCATATTTGGCTCACGAGTCTGGGTTGCTCACTGGCCACTACGGGGAGGCTTGTGGCCCCATCGTAGGCCGACAGCTCGACCACGGTGTCCCATATTACCATGCTCGGCTCATGAGTCTTAGTGGATCGAGGTACCAAGGTTAATGGGGTTGCACTGGTAAGTTTGGTACCTTAGGTTCAAGCAATGGCGTCCAAACATAGTAAACATACATCGGGTCAATCGAGTTACTTGACAAGCTCGGCTGGTACAAGCGTACGCTGAAGTAGCCGACAAGGTACCACTGTCGACAACCATCGTACGACTCAGATTCATCGAACGTGTCTTGTGTAGTGAAATGACCTTAGCCACACAATCAAGGCCTGTTACTGATTGCCTGGACTATACAATAGCCCCAATCACATTCAATTACAGCAAAATATCCTAGAAGGTAGTTAAAGCAGCAATGAATCAAGATTTCAACTCATACAATCAAATATCTGATATTGTCTGCTTAGGGCTGCCAGGGCTGTTGCACGGAACGTTATACCACTCCCCCATCATCCTTCACAGATTTTATGGAATATAATTTAAACATGGATTTATACATATGCATTACATAGATAAACAGATACCATAATATACGGTTCATGGAGGAAAGCATACACATAGTTAAAGGAGTTAAGAATCATATCTCAACACCTTTATACATTATAATTTACTAACTACTACTCCTTCAGACATTTCAACAAACACTTTAGACTACATACATCAACATACATGACGTATGTTGATCACATAGGTATTAGGCCAAATCCTTTCACTAGGGAGCTGCCCCATTTATAACACGCATGCACCTATGGCGGAAGTCATGGCAAGCATGAATCTAAGTTTCCTATTCATTCATTAATTTCCACAAACACTTGGGCTACATATTTTAACATATATAGTGTATATTGGCCGTGGTGTGATTTAGGGCAAGTCCTTTCGCTTGGGAGTTGTCGCATACGTACAAGCATATAGTCACGACAGATAATCATGTTAAGCACAAAATCGTATTTCATACACATACGGTATTTTCTACAAATACGAAGAATACAGTATATTCAACATAGTTAACGTATAACTAAAAAATGAAACGGACAACACTTTGTACATATGCAATAGTACCCAGATCATGAATCTATCATTATCTGACATTGAAATCTTTGAAAACCATAACCTATACATCTATAGTCCGTACCTTACGCCGTAGGAGCATAACGAATTTGGTAGAAATGCTAAGTCTTCTTCAACAATGCAATATCAACCTATAACATGAATTAAGTCAGCTATTTCGTAACTTACAATCTTTGAAACCCTAGAACAAGTTAGGGTTAGAGTTTCCTTACCTAAGAATGATGTCAGAATCGCCAGAAGAGCGACTAGATAGTGTTGATTAAGCACGTAGAGCAGTAGGTTAGATTATCAGGAAGACTCTCTCATTTCTCTCACACTTTCTCTCTCTTTTCTCTTTTCTCTCTCCTAGGTTTTCTCAAATTCGTATGGAATGAGAGAGTGAGGGTTTAAGGTCCTTATATAGGCCCAAAACTCATGGAAATAGACTCAGGGCCAAGGTATACTTAGGTTATGTCCAAAGGGAGACTGTTCCGTCTCGACGGAGCACTTTTGGAGCCCCCCCTTGAGCCAAAGGTCGGACTTAAGCTCACCAACCTTGGATCTAGGTGGAGTTAAGTTTATGTTCCAGTCGGATTCCCAGATCACACGTGGCGGACCAGTTTCAGTTCAACGGTCACGGAAACTCGATCGGGGATTTCAAGTACACGGACATGTGCTAGCAAATATCCCTGATCTGAGGGTGTATTTAGGTCAGATTCCGATGGTCTGGTTGCTTATACTTGGTCCGCAAGCGACACGTCTCAGATTACTTAAATTAGATTTAATTTTTAAAGAAAAACACATTTCTCACACTCCTCGCTCTGGGCTCAAGCGAATAGCCCCGGGACACTATATAGATTTGATTTCTGAGATGGTTATCAAGCCCAGCAAGGCGGTCCTAACCGTTTAGCTTCACGTTAATCGGACTTTCGACGTGCGGTCTAGATCTGATACAGAGTTTCGTGATGTGCCCGAGAGCAACCGGGTAATGAGATTGATCCTAGATTTTAGGGTAACCTAACGTCAATGATTCTACATGTTTTAGGTCTTACAGATCGTATTTAAAGTGGTTCAAGCTAATTCTACTGAGCATTCAGTTTAATACTTAACTAAATTATGCCCTAATCACGAAAGAATATGATCCTAAGGCAGTTCTACGCCCCTTTCTGGCACTTTTAGATAGTATATTATTTTAATTATTTTTTTAGTAGTTTATCATCAAGTCTACTTCATCTCTACCAAATTTCATTAGGTTTTATGCTGTAAAAAAATTCTAAAAATTCTAGAAGCGGCAGCTATCCAAACTAATAATTTTTGGACAGTTGTCACAATGACCTATGTTTAAATATATTAAAATTTTTATTATATTTTTCTATTATTTTTATATAAAACTAGACTTATTAAGCTTCGATTTGATTTTTGAATCACCTAAATCGTAATTATAATGAGGGAGATATGACTTTTTGAAGTCAGACCAAAATCGCAGAAAATGTGACCGAAAACGAGCCAGTCAATGAACTGCGGCCCACCCTGGCCCGCATTTTGGCAAGGCCTCGCCAACTCGACGAGGCCCTCGCCAGTCGCTGACCTGTTTGGGGGTGGTTTTATCATCCGATATGTAAAATAGATGTATTTTACAAACTGAGATGAGTTATTCGACGTGCAATATATGTTTTTGGGGTAGGAGAAGTTGATCTATCCATGTAGCCTACTTATTTCGTGAGATTCCAAAAGGTTAATGGTTAAAAACCTATTTTATTTATTTATTTACTATTCATAGTAATTTTTAATTTAAGTATCGATCAACATCACCTAAACTTTAAGATTTGTGTCTAATATGAAAGCACTTAGAAAATTTTGAAGGATAAGGTAGTGAAAGGTGAGATTTTTAAAGGAAATGTGAGGTTTTGAAGAAAATGGTTTGAAAAGGGATTTGAGACTTTTGAATTGAGTATTTGAGAAGTTAATCAGGTGTTAGGATCGACCCATTGCCTAAGGACATCTAACTCTAGGTTGGGAAAAATCCGGGGTGTTACAATCTATCCCCCTTAAAAATAATTTCATCCCCGAAATTGCCTAAGGGAGATGAATAAAGATTTTATTACTTCCTTTGCCTAAGCTTTATTGACTTCAAGTTTACAAGCGTGGTAGGGCATATACTGTCTATATTATTCTGGTTCATTTTAGTCTACCCCCCTTAAAAACTTATTTCTTTCTCTTACTTATACCCAAATGGTTTGCTACAAGTTATTTTTAAAAAAAAATCTATTTGGAGTCTTGACGATGATCCCCCACTATTTAGAGTAAGATATATATTTTCAATGTTTGACCAACACGGAGAGACAATTGTAGTGGGCTTGATCTCGATACATCGATCATCTACCTGACCAGGGTGGAAGGCTCATTGTATCCTTTCCTAGTCCTGGTAGATCCTAGTCTTCTGCTCGGTCAAAGCAGTGAGTCCATTGGTAGTCGTCCAGGATTGAGAATTGGGTCAAGCCGCGAATGCTTCACAGTTGTATATTTCAGTAACTCCGTAGTCTGATCACTCTAAAAACTTAGGGAATGCTCATCACTGAAGGGTTCAATTTTTTTTCCTATTTCTAAGGTTGGCCTTTAGGTCTTGGTTTAAGAGAGTCCTCATCCTAATTTATGTCTATGGTAGTAGTTAATAAATATCTCATAGATCATCCTAAAAAGTTTCTAATAGTATAGAATTGGCTAAGGCTTCTTTTAAGTTCGTATTTAGCGAGCGGATTTGTGGATACACAGACCTCGGCTATTGTAATTTAGCTCATACCCATTGTTAGGCCCTTTCTTCAATACGAATTGGTTTAATACTTGAACCCTAATTGATTTCCTTCGATGGCTTCATTACTGACATTCTAAGGGAGATTCAGATTCTATTTAGTGACCTATCCTTACGTATAGTTTGGATCAATTTCATTCGATCCTGGGCCAGTGGGGTAGGGGCCAACCACGCTTTCGTTGCACCTATGAGTGGGTAGACGAGTATACCTACCCAACTCGACCGCATTCATAACCTTTCTACCCTCCTTAAAAATTATTTTCTCAAGGCTCAAGAATTTATGTCTCGATCCGTATGTCGGAACAAGGTGTAATTTAGAACTTATCCTTGGCAGGAAATGGGAAATGATCCCTCAATACATCGGTCTTCCTTCTATCGGTGATGTGTGCTATGGCATTGGTACCTATGGTTATATAAAGGAGATAAAATGATGGGTGTTGTGGTTGGTTTCAGGGACCAGTGTAAGTTTGTGGTAAGGTGCCTAACTATACCAGGGAAGGACCCTTGCCATGGTCCCGACTTACCTCCTTTAATCATGTTCAGTTAAATACTGTAAGTTAATCTATATATTATTAGTACATAAGGAATTTGGACAAATTAGATTAACGGGCAGACTATCTTTCTAAGGCCATATGCACAATATGTACGCCCGAATGGTCTGTGATTCAGGGCCTAATCCCTAACTCTCTGTTGCCCATTTGAGAAATTTCTTAAGCCTAAAAAGATAAAGTCTCTATCGGCTATATGTTCTTAACACTTCTCAAAGACGAAATAATAAACTTTTAGTTGCAAGTGGTCGGACCAACACGGAAGAAAAATTGTGTAGTGGGTTTGAGTCAGATACATGGACCTTCTGCCTAGCTAGGACGGAAAATTATCGTATCAGTTCTTAATTCTAGTTGATCCCGACCTTCTGCTTGATCAGAGCATAGAGTTCATTGGTAACTACCAGGATTGAGAATTCAATTCAAACCGCAAATACCTGGCTTATATATAGTTCTCTACTCCGTGTTCCCGATTGTAATAAGCCCTTGAGAAGACAATCCTAGGGGGTGTGTTGTTTTGATCTAACGTTCAATCAGAGGGATATATAACTTTTTTCTAAGTGTGAATAGTTTTTAAGTTAAAACAACCTTCCTAAAAGTTATTAGAGAAGCCTGTGAGTACCAAGGGGATTCAACGAAAGAATGAGCTTTCACTCCAACCTAATCAAGCTGACTAACTAAGTCTATCATTCAATTATCTTAGCACATTCAGTGTTTTACATTCCTTAGTATCAATAGTTGTAAGCCAAAGTCTATGCTTATACGCTAGGTGATTTCATACCCTTTCTAATACAAGAAATTGTTTATCACTTAGTGTCAAACATTGTCTGATTGGAATTGAGTTACCTACACTTGAATTTAACTACACTCGAGCACTACACACATGCTCATACTAGCTAAGAAGGTCCTAGGGTTCACATTATTAATTTGTTGGATTTCCCATACCACCAGATTTGTTTACAAAATCTAGGAGTACCAACTCTAGGTCCAAAACTCTAAGGTCCTGTTTGGCCAATGGTATTAAGTTGTATTACATGGGATTGTATTGTTAATCCCACCTCGGGATTGGGAGTAACATGTTTGGTAGGAGGGTGGGATAGGGTTAAAATCAATTTCATAGGCTTTGGAAAATGAGTCTTGTGTTAGAAAGTGTGAGATGGGACTTCCAAATCCCATAGTGATGAATTTCTAAGTGTAATTTGAAAGAAAAGCCCAGGATTTACTTTTAATTGCATACATTCCAAACATGGTGTCGGAAACCATGGGATACACCCAATCTAGAGACAATACCTTACACACACATTTATTGTTACTTTTACAATTCCATCCACCTTAATCTCACCGAATGCAATTGGTCGAACGGGCCCTAAATATTCCAACGTTTAGAGGTTTGTGAAGAAGGTGGTGGAAATGGAGAAGATGGTTGTCACAAGCTTTAACAATGCCATGGGAAAGAAAAGAAATGGGGAAATATGAGGGATACTTGCGTTCCCATGAATTTGAGAGATAAAGTCGGGCTTGAAGACTCAAATAAAAGGGGAATGAAGAAGATAAACAACTGTGGAGAGATATTTCGAACATGTAGTGGAGATGGTGCATGAAAATGAAAGAGGAAGAGGTTGGAGGGGCGATTTTTACGAAAAATTAGAAGTTTTGTGGAGAAAGGAGAGCTTGGAGTGGTGGTTTGTGAAGGAGGTATGTGTTTGGGGGGTTTTAATCGATGAACCACACATCAGGGGGTCACACAACACCCTAAACTCAGTCTGCCCGAGCGGCCCGCCCGGCCGAGCCTGTTAGTCGGCGAGGCCTCGCCAACCCGGCGAGGTCCTCGCCGGTCTCTGGAGGATCTGGCAAAGGCTCGCCCATGAGGCTCGGTCCTCCTGCCCCCAGGTCCTAAAAAGATATGGGGCCCACTCTGGGTCCCCCTGGATTTGTGTGGGTAGGCCCCCGACTCCGTTTTGAGCCGTTTCGGGTAATTTCAGATATTTTATGATATACCGCTGCACATAGGGGTTTTCGAAGGCTAGGATGGGGTGATTTACTGTCTAAACCCGTCGATAGATGGTCTAGAAGTGATTTGAGGTCGACTCATGTGATCACAGATGAGTACGGACCCGATCCGGCGACTGTTTTCAGTGAACTTTGCCGATTGACAGACAACCTACGACTGTTTCTACATTTTCTCGCACCCACCTAAGTCGAAGGGCGACATCGTACGTCGTGTGACCATAACGCAGGTCCGGTTTAATCTAAATCATTATTTGATACCATCTTGTAACGCCCTGAAAATTAGGGGTTGAGCATAAACTCCACTCCCGAGTTCCAACGCATCACTTATGCAACATAGATAATGATAATTGAATGTTGTTCATATTAGTGCATTAAACATGAGTAGGATTATACCCAAACAGCATATCATACTCCAGAGACAGTTAAATTACGCAAGCGGAAGACTGTGATAGATATATAAAATATATAAACTGTGGTAAGTCTCCAGAGTGTGATAATGTTACCAGGTAAATTAATTACAAGTACAATTTCAAAATATAAAAAAGGTGTAAGGTCATCTAGTCAACATCCCTGTAACCCTGTCAATCAAGACACGGCTCACATGAAGCCGCCAGAATATAGCACATATAAGAAAGCATCCTCGTCGTAAAAGTCTGGCTCCGCCTCATAAGCCTCGCCATCACTTGCAGCTACAACAGGGTCTGGTTGGTGTGTACAACACCATCCCGTAACGTGGGAGTGAGTAGCTAACTCACTAGAACAATAAAGCATAGGTTAACATGTTATCAATTCAGTCAAGCAGTAATGATAAAGCAGTACAGTCAAACAGTCCTAACTACTCTTATTAATGCAAGGATGAAATGTAGTCATGATGCATGCCCTCGCCAAACCACCCTTGTGCGACAACATCTTACGTCCGTGGCATGCGTTCATCCCTCAGTGCTTTACATCTTTCAGGCACATGTAGTGCTATGTTATGAGCGTGATTACTGAGTTATTATTAGTCCTTTTTATACAGTAGTATTGGAAAACTAAGGTACCTCCCTTATATCATTCCCAAAGAATGATCCATTCTAGGGTCGTCAGTCCTAGATAATCTCATACGATGATGTGGTTCTAGGTCACTGTAAAGGGCTGCCAGGGCTGTTACACGCACTTGTTGCACCGCTCTCCTATCACCTTATCAATACAGGCCTAGTTTATACTCTGTTTACTACGGGAAGGTTCGTCGCCTCTCCGCAGTTTTAGAGTATGCTCAAGGTCACTACAAAGGATTGTCAAGGCTATTAAACACACTCGTTGCACCGCTCCCTCATCAACTTATCAGTGTAGGCCGACAACTCGAATATAGTATCCCATACCACCATATTCGGTTCACGAGTCTGGTTTGCTCACTGGTCACTACGGGGAAGCTCATGGCCCCAGCGTAGGCCGACAGCTCGAGCACGGTGTCCCATACCACCATGCTCGGCTCATGAGTCTTAGCGGATCCAGGTACCAAGGTTAACGGAGTTGCACTGGTAAGTTTGGTACCTTAGGTTCAAGCAATGGCGTCCAAACATGGTGAATATACATCGGGTCAATCGGGTTACTTGATAAGCTCGACTGGTACTAGTATACGCTGAAGTAGCCGATAAGGTACCACTGTCGACAACCATTGTACGACTCAGATTCATCGAACGTGTCTTGTGTGGCGAAATGACCTTAGCCACACAATCAAGGCTTGTTACCGATTACCTGGACTATACAATAGCCCCAATCACATTCAATTACAACAAAATATCCTAGAAGGTAATTAAAGCAGTTATGAATCAAGATTTCAACTCATACAATCAAATATCTGATATTGTCCACTTAGGGTTGTCAGCGCTGTTGCACGGAATCGTTACTCCACTCCCCCATCACCCTTCACAGCTTTTATGGAATACAATTTAAACATGGATTTATACATATGCATTACATAGATAAACAGACACCATAATATACAGTTCATGGAGGAAAGCATACACATAGTTAAAGGAGTTAAGAATCATATCTCAACACCCTTATACATTACAATTTACTAACTACTACTCCTTCAGACATTTCAACAAACACTTTAGACCACATACATCAACATACATGACATATGTTGATCACATAGGTATTAGGCCAAATCCTTTCACTAGGGAGCTGCCCCATTTATAACACCTGCACCCACGGCGGATAGTCATGGCAAGCATGAATCCAAGTTCCATATTCATTCATTCATTTCCACAAACACTTGGGCTACACATTTTAACATATATAGTGTATATTGGCCGTGGCGTGATTTAGGGCAAGTCCTTTCACTAGGGAGTTGTTGCATACGTACAAGCATATAGTCATGACAGATAATCATGTTAAGCATAAAACCGTATTTCATACGCATACGGTATTTTCTACAAATACGAAGAATACAGTATATTCAACATAGTTAACGTATAACTGAAAAATGAAACGGACAGCACTTTGTACAGTGCAATAGCACTCAGATCATGAATCTATCATTATCTGACATTGAAAGCTTTGAAAACCATAACCTATACGTCTATAGTCCGCACCTTACGCCGTAGGAGCATAACAAATTTGGTAGAAATGCTAAGTCTTCTTCAACGATGCTATATCAACCTATAGCATGAATTAAGTCAGCTATTTCACATTACAACCTTTAAAACCCTAGAACAAGTTAGGGTTAGAGTTTCCTTACCTAAGAATGATGTCAGAATCGCCAGAAGAGTGACTAGATAGTGTTGATTGAGCATGTAGAGCAGTAGGTTAGAGTATCAGGAAGACTCTCATTTCTCTCACACTTTCTCTCTCTTTTCTCTCTTCTCTCTCCTAGGTTTTCTCGAATTCGTATGGAATGAGAGAGTGAGGGTTTAAGGTCCTTATATAGGCCTAAAACTCACGGAAATAGATTCAGGGCCAAGGTATACTTAGGTTATGTCCAAAGGGAGACTGTTCCATCTCTACGGAGCACTTCTGGAGCCCCCCCTTGAGCCAAAGGTCGGACTTAAGCTTACCAACCTTGGATTTAGGTGGAGTTAAGTTTTCGTTCCAGTCGAATTCCCAGATCACACGTGGCGGACTAGTTTCAGTTCAATGGTCACGGAAACTCGATCGGGGATTTCAAGTACACAGACATGTGCTGGCAAATATCCCTGATCCAAGGGTGAATTTAGGTTAGATTCCGACGGTCTGGTTACTTATACTTGGTCCGCAAGCGACACGTCTCAGATTACTTAAATTAGATTTAATTTTTAAAGAAAAATACATTTCTCATACTCCTCGCTCCGGGCTCAAGCGAATAGCCTCGGGACACTATTTAGATTTAATTTCCGAGATGGTTGTCAAGCCCAGCAAGGCGGTCCTAACCGTTTAGCTTCCCGTTAATTGGACTTTCGACGTGTGGTCTAGATCTGATACAGAGTTTCGTGATGCTCCCGAGAGCAACCGGGTAATGAGATTAATCCTAGATTTTAGGGTAACCTTGCGTCAATGATTCTACATATTTTAGGTCTTACAGATCATATTTAAAGTGGTTCAAGCTAATTCTACTGAGCATTCAGTTTAATACTTAATTAAATTATTCCCTAATCACGAAAGAATATGATCCTAAGGCAGTTTTACGCCCCTTTCTGGTGCTTTTAGGTAGTATATCATTTTAATTATTTTTCTAGTAGTTTTTCATCAAGTCTAATTCATCTCTACCAAATTTCATTAGGTTTCGTATTGTAGAAAAATTCTAAAAATTCTAGAAGCAACAGCTGTCCAAACTAATAATTTTCGGATAGTTGTCACAACGACCTATATTTAACTATATTAAAATTTTTATTATATTTTATATTATTTTTATATGAAACTAGACTTATTAAGCTTCTATCTGATTTTAGGTGAGCCCCAGATTGGTTTAATGAGGGAGATATGACTTTTTGAAGTCGGACCAAAATCGTAGAAAATGTGACCGAAAATGGGCCAGCCGATGAACTGCCGCCCGCCCTGGCCCGCATTTTGGCGAGGCCTCGCTAACTCGGCTCTGGTCGCTGACCTGTTTGGGGGTGGTTTCGCCGTCTGATATGTAAAATGGATGTATTTTACAAACCGAGATGAGTTGTTTGACGTGCAATATATGTTTTTGAGGTAGGAGAAGTTGATCTATCCATGTAGCCTACTTATTTTGTGAGATTCCAAAAAGTTAATGGTTAAAAATCTATTTTATTTATTTATTTACTATTTATAGTAATTTTTAGTTTAAGTATTGATCAACATCACCTAAACTTTAAGATTTGTGTTTAATATGAAAGCACTTAGAAAATTTTAAAGGATAAGGTAGTGAAAGGTGTGAAGGAAATGTGAGGTTTTGAAGAAAATGGTTTGAAAAGGGATTTAAGACTTTTGAATTGAGTGTTTGAGAAGTTAATCAGGTGTTAGGATAGACCCATCGCCTAAGGACGTCTAACTCCAGGTTGGGAAAAATCTGGGGTGTTACATCAGTTAAACCAGTCGGCCAGATGGGTGAAATTGTTAAATACAGGGAGCAGGTGTGGATGGTTACCTGACTAGGGGCAATCCTCGGTTGCTGACGGAAGGCTCGGGATGACCGACTTCATCGAAAAATGATGCAACTAGACGTGGGTTGTAGAGCGACTCAGCCAACTCAAAATGAGCTAAGATAGCTGCTGAAAATGGGTTCCAGCAGCCACTCCCTCTCTGATCTCACCCACGATTTCTTACTTCTCTTCTTTCTAATCTCCCCCTTACTCCCTCTTATTTCTCTCTCTCTATTATCTTCCCAGCAGACGAACTATTTAGCCGAGTCAGGTTACAACAGGATATGCAACTCGCTCCAGTGGCAGTTTTTCTCTCTCTCTCTCTCTCTCTCCTAATCTCTTTCTACTTCTCTTATTTTTTTTAATTTTTTTTAAAAATCGTTGCCCTAAAAGGGAAACGAGCATTTATGAGCTCCTGAATCCTCTAGAAGCTTCTGTCTCTAACCCAGGATTAGTTACACTATTTCCATTTAAATCACACGTGAATTTTCGACCCTAAGTTGAGCTTATGAGGACTAAATTTGAGAGTCTGGTTAAAATTTAGCAAATTTCAAACTCAAGTCTCCATGTAGGAATTCTGGTCCGAAACTTTTTAAGTAGTGCATTTACTAGAGTGTGCAGTGGAAGCGTGATGGTCGTTTGTGTCTACTCACGTAGATTTAGGGCACTCCCATTGCTAATTTAGATGATCACATGATATTCTCTGGAAGTCTAGAATAATCGGGATCACGGGTTGATGGAACCATATTTAATCGAAGTTGCGCTATTTGATCCAAATTCCATATCCTAACAAATTCCAATGATCTCAATGCCCTGATCAGGTAGAAGATCGAGAGTTACTAGGATTAGGAAATGATACAGTAAGTCCTATGTTCTGCGCAGGCGAAGGATTGATGTATCAGGCCCAAACTCACTACAACCATCCATTCGTGTTAACTCAAATACAGGAAATAGAAAATCGTATTGTACCTTAGGGATAACCTTACCACTTGTACCATAATAATCAGGACGCTCTATCGAATCTCATGGGCGAGATTCTTCTTTAAGGGGGGGTAGATTGTAACAACCTCATGCACAAGACGAGTCGCTAAGAGCTAACCTTCAAAATGGAAACTCTCCATTCTGCCAAGCTGGCATTCCATAAACGGTAAGGCTCTTACAGATCCTAAGCCGTCCATTTGGATTAATCTCAACCGTGGAATCGAATCTAAAGCTATTTTAGGATTTTCCACAACCGCTAAGAGAAAGGCGGAAAAATATCTTATGGGTTCGGCCAGCTGGCTCGATCCCATCCATTCTTTTCTTTTTGATATCCTCTGTAGCTATCTTAGGCATTAATTCTAGGGATCCTCCTAGTCTCATCCACAACAATAAAGAGATCTCGTGGGAGATATCGCGAGTTTGAGAGAAATCATCGAAATTTGAGAATCTCGTTTATTACCATGGTTTCGGTGATGCCTCTCCTAGATAAGGGTCCCACAATGATCTAGTATTAGATCCAATCCATCCACGTATTTCTAATTGAAAGATCAGCCACTTGGATTAATCATTTTAATGTCATATTTCCTTAACAATTATGTGCATGCATGATGTGTTGTCTTATGAACTCTATGTCACATTTATAATTTGCCTATGAATATAACTCTATTAGACATATAAAGAAAATAAAGTTTCCACGCAAGATTATCTGTGAATTGGGTAGTGGAATATTACCTTCATGACTTTCTATGTTCTCTAATCTCTAATTTAATTGGCACTATCATGAGGATAGTTCTTAAGATATGGCAAATATGAATTTGTTTATGTATAGTGCACAAAGAGATGATGGGAATTCAATCTTTCATAATTATTAGTATTTTGCTATGAGACAATATTCCTCTTGTCATCTTTATATCATAAACTTAACTCTAATGAGACTGACTTGAGCTTTACAAACTCTTATTTCATTATACATTATGAGTAGTATGAAGAAGGATTTTGGGAAGAGTCCTTAAGGGACATAGAAGGACTCTTAGATAATTCAAATGATATGACCTCACTTGTAAATGTACATGATACTTGGTGAGTCCTCCTTGAATATAAAGAAATTATATGGAAATCCATGTGGAATGTATAGTTCGATATTTCCTATTTAAAAGTTGAAAGTCATTCCTATTCTATCAAAGTAATGTATATAGGTATCATGGTGCATGACATTCACGCATGACATGTGAGCTTTTCCGAGTGCTTAATATAAGCCACATTCTGTTGATTTCCTGTAGATCAGTTGAATGGCCAGAGTTGTGCATTTGAGTCACTTTAGGCGCTCTTATTTTACATGAGGTTTTTTCGAGATTTTAATACCTCCTCGGGCATACTCTGAGTATATTTCTAGGAGATCGTCCTTGGGCGCACTCACCTTCATAACCTTTTTCAGGTAGTCTACCTACTACGGGCGGTCTTTTATTTTGACAGCTGGATTGCATACCCAGATCTGTGATTTGAACATACATTCATACACCCATACAGTCATTTATAATTTCATGATTAGTCTCCTTGTAATTTGAATATGTTGTATATGTATTCGTATTGCCCTGTGAATTATATATGAATTGTTAATCTATTTTGGAATGATGTGTTATGGTTGAATGTATGAGGAAAATTCCCACTGAGTTTTCACTCACCCAAAGTGCGGTTGCACCAAATAGATGCAGGATTGATAACAAGTGGAGACCCCTAGAACGAGATTCCGGTGAGGATGGGAGATTAGCGGTCCGAGATTTTAATACCTCCTCGGGCATACTCAGAGGTGTCTACCTACCACAGAGCGGTCTTTTATTTTGACAATTTGGATTACAGATGTGATTTGAACATACACTCATACACCCAATTGGAGTCTCCTTGTAGTTTGAATACTGGAGTCTTGTGAGAGATTGGCAGTGAGGGCCTTTACGCCGATGTAGTTGAGCCGTTGGAGCTCAATTGATATTTAGGACTTACATATTTCACATTTTAGACTTTACATCTTATTTGAGTTGTAATAAAATTTCAACTATTGTGGGATTTCATTTTGCTTCCATTTCCTTGTATTAAACTTCATTGTAATTACTCTTGATATCTTTAGTTTATGCAATGTTGCCTTACTTCATGTTATGAAATTTGCCGCTATTTAGATTCATGATGGCCCATTCTATAACGTAATACTCGAGTTCTCGTACTCGAGCGACAATCCTCGGGTTTTGAGAACCAGGGTGTTACAAGATGGTATCAGAGAGAGAGTTGAGACAAACCTTGCCTATGGGAAAGAATCTTGTATCAACCTTGAATGCCTTAAGTTAGGGTGAGGGAATTAGATGTTAGAACTTAGGTAAATCTCCCCTAGACTTAAGGAAATTTGGAGAATGTAGAAAACAAAACTTAGGCCCCATTTGAATTATTTAACCACTTAGATGCATGTGGAGCTCCCTTAAAATTAGAAAAGTTGGAGAATGTAGATATCCAAACTTAAGTTCCCTCGGGAATTGATAAGATAGCAATTTGAATTTATTTAGAAGTCCCTTAAAGTTAGGGAAAATTGTGAAAATAGAGATGCAGAATTTTAAACTCCTTTGAAAATTTTAAATTTAGTTATTTGAACTTAGAAACCAAATTTAGATTCCCATTACTGAATCCCATATTCACATTAGGTTTCATAGATATATATAAATACATATATGCTTGTGCCAACATCCTCATATCAACTGCATGTGAACATTTTGTTTTGAGTTACCCAACATTTCTATCCAAAATAGCATTACTAGCCTGATAGTCATCCTATGAAAATTTGACTTTAAATTCAAATAGGTTCACTGATCCCATGTTCCCACGCAATTTGAATTCTGTAATAACATTTTCTTTTTGCTTAATAAATTGAGAATATCATTGACTGCACAACCGTAATCTCTGATTTATGAAACTGTAATTATTAAGCGAGAGCTGTTAATTTCATTTCATGAGAGTCATTCACTTGATTTTAGCTAATTAGTTGATGATTTTTTTGTGTTGAATTACTATTGTATATACCATCTAAAGTAAGGACCACTGTACATGTTTTAGATTGCACATGACATGTTTACAATTTCTGAGTACCGTGTATCATTCACCACTAGAATTCCAAAGGTGTTTCTCTTATCTATCTTGATGTGTGTAGTTAAATTTTGATTTACCACTATCCTTTGGGGAAACAAACTGATATGGAACTTGGATGTCTTAACTTAGGATGATAGAAAATAATGTTGGAACTTAGGGAATCTCCTTTTGATTAGGAGAGATTTTGAGGACATATAGACCTACACTTAGGTTCCAATTAAGAACTAGTGGGTGTCTGAACTTAGAAATCAAACCTAGTTCCCATGGAAAAATTTTTGGGAAGACATTTGAATTTATTTAGAGTTCCCTTAGAGTTAAAGAAAATTTTGAACATAGATACATAAATTGTAGGCCATTGGAAAATTTCAGGTTTAGTTATTTGAACCTAGAAATTAAATTTAAGTTCCCTTGAACTCATTAGGATAGCCATTCAAGCTTGAGTGGAATTAGTTAGGAATTATGAAAGGCGTGAACATAGAGACACAAAACTTTAGGCCTTGTAGGAAAGTTCCAGTTTAGTTGATGAAAGTAGAAATTGAATTTAGATTCCCATTATGAACTATTACTTTTTTGAACTTAGAAACTAAATACTAGGTTCCCTTAGAAAATTATTTGAAATGTCATTCGGATTCATGATAAATTCCATGGAAATTTGAAACCTTAGCCTCATTTAAACTTTTCAGGACAAGTCATTTGAACATAAGAACGAGAACTTTGAACTCTATGTGAATTACTAGAATAGTTAACTGAACATGAAAACTACCTAGATACCAAGGGAAAACCAATCCAAACTATGATTATATTTAAGGTCAAAAAAAAAAAAAAAAAAAAATCCTTGAACTTGACGTCTAGGGAACATTTTTAGAAATCTAGGATTTGAATTTGTTAGAAATAACATTTTCCACAATTCCACCACAAAAAAAATTTATTTGAGGTGAAGTTATAGAATTTTAAGTAAATTTTCGACCCTAAGTTGAGCTTATGAGGACTAAATTTGAGAGTCTGGATAAAATTTAGCAAATTTCAAACTCAAGTCTCCATATAGGAATTCTGGTCCGGAAATTTTTAAGTAGTGCATTTACTAGAGTGCACAGTGAAAGCGTGAGGGTCGTTTGTGTCTACTCACGTAGATTTAGGGCACTCCCATTGCTAATTTAGATGATCACATGATATTCTCTGGAAGTCTAGAATAATCGGGATCACGGGTTGATGAAACCATATTTAAGTGAAGTTGCGCTGTTTGATCCAAATTCCAATGATCTCAAAGCCCTGATCAGGCAGAAGATCGAGAGTTACCAGGATTAGGAAATAATACAGTAAGTCCTATGTTCTGCGTAGGTGAAGGATTGATTTATCAGGCCCAAACTCACTACAACCATCCATTCGTATTAACTCGAATACAGGAAATAGAAAATCGTATTGTACCTTAGGGATAACCTTACCACTTGTACCGTAATAATCGGGATGCTCTATCGAATCTCGTGGGCGAGATTCTTCTTTAAGGGGGGTAGATTGTAACAACCTCAATTCTGGCTGTTAGTGGTATATGTTCGTACATACAAACAACCTTCGTAGGAAAATAATGAATGCTTAGAATCACCGCAAATTATATTATAATTGTCCCCAAATCGTTTAGAAGCACTGAATCTCGAGGACGAGATTCTCTTTAAGGAGGGTAGATTGTAATGCCCCGTGCTTTTCAGTACTCGGGTGTTACTATGTAACTTAACTTAGTATTTTGTATTTGAACATTTAGCGTCGCTCAAGTCTAAATCTGACCATTAGGAGTAGTATTTATCTCTAGAACAAGTTGTACATTCATTATTATTTTTAGATCCAACCTACTTAAACATTTACCTCCAATCTAGCCTAAGTGTGACCATTGTGAGTAATCTCCACTCATAGATTAAGCTCCTATCCGACCGTTAATAGATTGATAACTGAAGGTTAAGACTCATGTGTCGTGGCCCACTTACAAAATAAAATAATCCAATCCTTCTAATTAAAGCCCGATAAGGGCCGAATGAATGAATAAATGGCATTGATCGGAGTGTGACCCACGAAAATAATCTGGAGAAAATTTATAATAAAAATAATGATTATATAAACATTTAAATATAAATAAGTAATTTAGTTTTGAAAGACCTGTAAGACATCCCTGGAGGAGAGAACCAACAGGTTAGATATAAGTAATTAGTGATTAAAAATATAATAACAATTTTTAATAATAAGTAGTCCCTTGGGACCATTTTGATCATTGACGCTCAACCACAGAATAATCTAACCATCAGATCGATAGAAATCATTAGTTAAATCACAAAAATAGAACAAAATGGCCCACTTGAGCTTTGGACCAGCCTCAGCTTCGGTCAGATGTCCTAGTTGGACCCATAAAGCTTGATAGACGGTCCAGATTTCTCAAGTTATCATGGTGGACCCCACCTTGCGTGGTGCATGTGCACAGTTAGTGCGCACTTGCGGTGCACCAAACTTCAACTCGGGTCAACAAGCTGTTGACCCGATGAAAATCTAAAAAGAAAGTGGATTTTCCTATTTCCTTTAAAACTCTCCCGCCAGTAACGGCATTTGAAAAGCACCGTTCGTGTGCGTTGCATGGGGCCCACCATCATGGGTTATTTCAATGATCCAAACAGTCCATCATGTGCAGACCTCCAATTCAGTCAAACCCAGGAAAGTTTGACAAGTTGGTCTGACTGTACGTGTGAACAACCTCATGCACAAGACGAGTCGCTAAGATCTAACCTTCAAAACGGAAACTCTCCATTCTGCCAAGCTGGCATTCCGCAAACGGTAAGGCACTTATAGATCATAAGCAGTCCATTTGGATTAATCTCAACCGCGGAATCGAATCTAAAGCTATTTTAGGATTTTCCACAGCCGTTAAGAGAAAGGCGGAAAAATATCTTATGGGTTCGGCCAGCTGGCTCGATCCCATCCATTCTTTTCTTTTTGATATCCTCTGTAGCTATCTTAGGCGTTAATTCTAGGGCTCCTCCTAGTCTCATCCACAACAATAAAGAGATCTCGTGGGAGATATCGCGAGTTTGAGAGAAATCGTCAAAATTTGAGAATCTTGTTTATTACCATGCTTTTGGTGATGCCTCTCCTAGATAAGGGTCCCACAATGATCTAGTATTAGAACCAAACCGTCCACGCATTTCTGATCGAAAGATCAGCCACTCAAGGACGACCCACCATTAACGGCTGGGTCATCCTCTCCGTTGGATTGGAAAACCCATCAGTTGATGATGGGGCCCATTTCCTGATCCAGGACGTGGGATAGGTGACCTAGAGGGCCAGAAACGTGTTTGTTATATCCGATTGAGATCACGAAGTGGATTACTGTGGGATCAACTACTAACCTCAACCTAGTTAAAGGATTCACGTGTGATTTAAATGGAAATAGTGTAACTAATCCTGGGTTAGAGACGGAAGCCTCTAGAGGATTCAGGAGCTTATAAATGCTCGTTTCCCTTTTAGGGCAACGATTCCAAAAATAAAAATAAAAATAAGGGAAGTAGAAAGAGATTAGGAGAGAGAGAGAGAGAAAAACCGCCGCTGGAGTGAGTTGCATATCCTGTTGCAACCCGACTCGGCTGAATAGTCCGGCTTCTGGGAAGAGAATAGAGAGAGAGAAATAAGAGTGAGTAAGAGGGAGATTAGAAAGAAGAGAAGTAAGAAGTTGTGGGTGAGATCAGAGAGGGAGTGGCTGTTGGAACCCGTTTTCAGCAACTGTCTCAGCTCGTTTTGAGTCGGCCGAGTCGCTCTACAACCCACGTCCAGTCGCATCATTTTCCGGTGAAGTCGGTCGTCCCGAGCCTTCCGTCAGCAACCGAGGATTGCCCTTGGTCAGGTAACCATCCACACCTGCTCCCTCTATTTAACAGATTTCACCCATCTGGCCGACTGGTTTAACTGTCAACTCAAATTGGTTGCGAGTTAAGTTACTCAGCACCGTTCCAGTGTGATAAACCCTGATCCGACTCCATGGAAGTGGTCGGTTTGACCCAATACAATCGTACCATCGACCATCTTGCGTCGATCTTGGCCACTGCTGGCACATCACACCAAATCGTTGGACAAGTCGACTGAGTCGAGCGGTTTCTGTGTTATAGACTCATCCACATTTCAGGTGGAACACTGACTCGGGTCGAATTTGTGGACCCTTCCAAATTCAACCACTCTACACCTACAAGAAAGACCAACAGGTGCAACCACCAATTGTTTACCTTAAAAGACACTCCTACCTACAATTTGACCAATCAAGATCTTTACATCCACATCTCAACACAAGAGGAACTTGCAAACTAGGTGAGGAGCATCCCCCATGGCTTCTTCCTTTCATTAATTTTCATATGGATTAAATCTCTAATGTATAGAATTTTAGAAAAATCATTGATTCGTAGCTATTGTGACTTTCTTGGATTAATCATTTTAATGTCATATTTCCTTAACAATTATGTGCATGCATGATGTGTTGTCTTATGAACTCTATGTCACATTTATAATTTGCCTATGAATATAACTCTGTTAGACATATAAAGAAAAGAAAGTTTCCACGCTAGATTATCTGTGAATTAGGTAGTGGAATATTACCTTCATGACTTTCTATGTTCTCTAATCTCGAATTTAATTGGCACTATCATGAGGATAGTTCTTAAGATATGGCAAATATGAATTTGTTTACGTATAGTGCACAAAGGGATGATGGGAATTCCGTTTTTCATAAGTATTACTATTTTGCTATGAGACAATATTCCTCGTGTCATCTTTATATCATAAACTTAACTCTAATGAGACTGACTTGAGCTTTACAAACTCTTATTTCATTATACATTGTGAGTAGTATGAAGAAGGATTATGGGAAGAGTCCTTAAGGGACATAGAAGGACTCTTAGATAATTCAAATGATATGACCTCACTTGTAAATGTACATGATACTTGGTGAGTCCTCCTTGAATATAAAGAAATTATATGGAAATCCATGTGGAATGTATAGTTGGATATTTCCTATTTGAAAGTTGAAAGTCATTCCTATTCTATCAAAGTAATGTATATAGGTGTCATGGTGCATGACATTCACGCATGACATGTGAGCTTTTCCGAGTGCTTAATGTAAGACACATTCTGCTCGATTTACTGTAGATCAGTTGAATGGCCAGAGTTGTGCATTTGAGTCACTTTGGGCGCTCTTATTTTACATGAGGCTTTTCTGGGATTTTAATACCTCCTCGGGTATACTCTGAGTATTTTTTCAGGAGATCATCCTTGGGCGCACTCACCTTTATGGCCTTTTCTAGGTAGTCTACCTACCACGGGCGGTCTTTTATTTTGACAGCTGAATTGCATACCCAGATCTGTGATTTGAACATACATTCATACACCCATACATTCGTTTATAATTTCATGATTAGTCTCCTTGTAATTTGAATATGTTGTATATGTATTTGTATTGCCCTGTGAATTATATATGAATTGTTAATCTATTTTGAAATGATGTATTATGGTTGAATCTATGAGGGAAATTCCCACTGAGTTTTCACTCACCCAAAGTGCGGTTGCACCAAATAGATGCAGGATTGATAACAAGTGGAGACCCCTAGAACGAGGTTCCAGGGACGACTGAGGTGGAGATTGGCAATGAGGGCCTTTACGCCGATGTAGTTGAGCCGTTGGAGCTCAATTGATATTTAGGACTTACATATTTCGCATTTTAGACTTTACATTTTATTTGAGTTGTAATAAAATTTCACCTATTGTGGGATTTCATTTCGCTTCCATTTCCTTGTATTAAACTTCATTGTAATTACTCTTGATATCCTTAGTTTATGCAATGTTGCCTTACTTCATGTTATGAAATTTGCTGCTATTTAGATTCATGATGGCCCATTCTATAACGTAATACTCAAGTTCTCATACTCAAGCAACTGTCCTCGGGTTTTGAGAACCAGCCGCATTCAATTTGCGTAGCAACATGGAAGCAATGTACCTACTTGAGTTGAAAGTGGAGTTTTATAGGATAGCTATCAGACTAGTAATAAATCAAGATCTTTACATCCACATCTCATCCTGATCAATGCCATTTATTCATTCATTCGGCCCTTATCGGGCTTTAATTAGAAGGATTGGATTATTTTATTTTTGTAAGTGGGCCACGACACATGAGTCTTAACCTTCAGTTATCAATCTATTAACGGTCGGATAGGAGCTTAATCTATGAGTGGAGATTACTCACAATGGTCACACTTAGGCTAGATTGGAGGTAAATGTTTAAGTAGGTTGGATCTAAAAAAAAAAAACAATGAATGTACAACTTGTTCTAGAGATGAATACTACTCCTAATGGTCAGATTTAGACTTGAGTGACACTAAATGTTCAAATACAAAATACCAAGTTAAGTTACATAGTAACACCCGAGTACTGAAAAGCACGGGGCATTACATCAATACTTCTCAAAGATCGATCTACAATTAGGGTACCATTAGCTGCGAGTCAGGGACGAGGATATACAAAAAACGGCCTTCAGAACCTGTTTTGGCCATTTTGAGTTCCTAGTTATGTCGTTCAGGCTCACCAATGCTCCTACAGTATTCATGGATCTCATGAACAGAGTCTTCAGGCCGTTCTTATACAGATTTGTCATCGTGTTCATCGACGACATATTGATTTATTCAAAGAGCCGTGAAGAGCATGAAGAGCATCTAAGGGCAGTCCTTGAAACCCTTAAGAAAAATCAATTGTTTGCTCAATTTAGGAAATGCGACTTTTGGAAGGAGAAGGTCAAATTTCTGGGACATGTAGTGTCCAAAGAAGGAATATCTGTGGATCTCGCCAAGGTGGCGGCCGTGCAAGATTGGAAGCAACCGAAGTCGATCACGGAAGTGAGAAGCTTTCTCGGTCTCGCCGGCTATTATCGAAGATTCATTAGAGACTTCTCAAAAATTGCTCGGTCGCTATCCCAGCTGACACGGAAGGACCTCAAATTTACCTAGAATGAGAAGGCAGAGGCGGCCTTCCAAGAGTTGAAAGAGAAGCTGACATCGACACCTGTGCTTATGCTACTCGAGCAAGGGGTCAAGTACACTGTTTATACGGACGCCTCTCGAGTGTCATGTAAAAGGACAGGGAAATTGCTTACGCATCTTGACAGCTAAGGAAGCATGAAAAGAACTACCCTACCCATGACCTCGAACTCGCGGCAGTAGTATTCGCATTGAAGATATGGAGACACTATCTCTATGGTGAGGAGTTCGAGCTCTTTTCTGATCATAAGAGTCTCAAATACATCTTCACCCAGAAGGATCTGAATATGAGACAGTGTCGCTGGATGAAAATGTTGAAGGACTTCAAGTTCGACGTCTCATATCACCCTGGCAAGGCCAATTTGGTGGCGGACGCCTTGAGTCGTAAAAAGGCAATTGAATTTGCGGCCCCGCTCATGGTGAGAGAGTGGGACATGGTTAAATTTATACAAGACTTCGACATGAAGCTAACCATGGAGGAGCCGTATGAGGTCATAGCTCACATCCAGGCCCAGCCAATGATCGACAGTAAAATCGTTGAAGCCCAGGAGGGCGATGAGTTATTGAAGAAGATGAAGGAAAGAGCGGGGAATGATGTGAAGTCTGAGTGGAGAGTTGGAAAGGATGGGGGATTGAGGTACTGAGGCCGCCTTTGTGTCCTAAACCTTCAGGGACTACGAGAAGAAGTCCTGGATGCTGCTCATAACTCCAAGTTGGCGATGTATCCTGGTAGTACCAAGATGTACCAGGATTTGAGGTGAAACTATTGGTGGGACAACATGAAGAAAGAGATAGTGGAGTATGTGTCCCGATGTCACACATGTCAACAAGTTAAGGCTGAACACCATCGACCCCCGGGCCGTTTGCAGCCCATGCCCATAACAGAATGGAAGTGGGACTTCATATCTATGGACTTCATTGTCGGTTTGCCCAAGACTAGGAAGGGGCATGACTCGATATGGGTGATTGTGGACTGGTTAACCAAATCGGCCCATTTCCTGCTTATTAAGACTTCTAACTCCGCTGATGATTTGGCCAAGTTGTATATCAAGGAAATAGTGCGAATCCATGGCATCCCGTTGGAATTGTGTAGGACCAGGACACACGATTCACGTCGATCTTCTGGACCCGCATCTAAGAAGCCATGGGAGTGAAGTTGAAGTTTAGCACCGCCTTCCACCCTCAGACAGATGGGCAAACTGAGTGGGTGAAGCAGATCTTGGAAGACATGTTGTGTTCTTGTGTACTAGATTTTCAGGAGAGTTGGGATGACTGTCTCCTGTATGCCGAGTTTGCCAATAACAATAGCTTTCAGGCTAGCATCGGTATGGCGCCTTACGAGGCTTTGTATGGGCATTCGTGCTGAGCCCTGCATTGTTGGGAGGAAGTTGGCGAGAAAAGCTTGCTGGGACCAGATTTGGTGCGAGTCATGACTGAGAAGATTGGAATTATCCGACGCTGCCTCTTAACGACTCAAAGCAGACAAAAGAGCTATGCCGATACCCGACGGAGGGACTTGGAGTTTAAGGCAGGGGACCATGTTTTTCTCAAAATCTCCCCAATGAAGGGCGTTTTGCACTTCGACAATAAGGGAAAGCTCACGCCCCAATTCATCGGGCCCTTCCAGATTTTGGACCAGGTTGGTGCGATTGCCTATCGCTTGGCCCTACCCACGCCTCTCACCGGGGTGCATAACGTCTTCCATGTATCAATGTTGAAGAAGTACGTCCCCGATCCTTTGCATATCATCAAGTGGGAGCATGTGGTGCTTAAGGAAAATGCCACGTATATTCTCCGACCCACTCGAATACTGGATAGGAAGGAGCAGGTCCTACGCAATAAAGTCATCCCATTAGTCAAGGTACTATGGACCCATTACGATGAAGAAGAGGCCACTTCGGAGACGGAAGCAGAGGTCCACAAGCATTACCCCAGCCTTCTTCAGCAATACGAATAGGTACAAATTTCATGGATAAAATTTATTTATAAGGGGGGTAGATTGTAACGACCCGTCCAACCAGAAGTGTCCTGGGGCATCCACGTAGGATTTGCCGCAGGACCATTCATTTAAACCACCCACAGTGGGTTACCACAATGTAAGTTAACCTAGGATCAGCCCATTAAAGTTGGCCAGGCTGACCATGATCGGACCAAGCTTGGGCCGTCGAGCTAGATAGCAGTAGCACCTAGAACAGCCCGTGCGAGCCCTACAACAGCATGGGAAGGTCAGAAAATTATGAAAATTTAGGGAAGCATAGATCTCACTGGGCTTGTCGACCATCGCGGACTGCGGACCTAGTGGACACCCAGAAATAAATCATCCAAGCCGTTCCCGCGGCACTTGCCAAGTGCACCCCACGAATGCCAGAATTGCAATCTGGCACTTGTAAATAAAATTGAGATACCAGGCTATCCAGCTGTCAGATCTCTTTTATATTTATGGTGAAGGTCTAAAGTATTTTACTATGCCCGTCCACAAAGTCTGGGACCTGATCATGAAACGGTAACCGTTGATCGCGAATCAGACCCGTGGGGCCAGACCCCATATCCGATCGTCCCCAAATTTTGCATGGCCCTTCATCAGGCCATGGAGCACCTATCCTATAAATTTCGTGGCCAAAGGGCCACTAGAACCGCCCCAATCACCGGAATGGCCCCCACAGGGTCATTTAAAGATCGAAACCGTATGATCAAACCCCATATTCGTTCATCCGTTTGTTTCCAAACTTTGCATGACCCCTCATCGGGCCATGAGGCACCTACCCACCAAATTTGGTGGCCAAGGGGGCGTTAGGACCACCCCAACTTCAATAGGGAGCCCTGGATGGCTATTTTGGGAACTTGTGGAAACTTAAGGTCAAAGGGGCCAAGTCTAAAAAATAAACCCTAACCCTTATCTCATAACTCCCACCACAACCACCATTGCCAAGGGAGTAAAGAGAGAGTAAGGAGAAGAAAGAGAGAGTGAAGAAAGAGCTTGGGTGGACCCTAGATCGAGGTGGGGCCCAAGGAAATCAAACCCCACGACTCCTACCTCTTCTCCAAGAAGAAACCCTCATCCACAACTGCCCTTTCATTCCGTTGGTCGTCTAGGTAAGATTTATTACCCCTTTTACTTGAAACCCTTATTATGAGAGGAGATTTTCATGGAATTCTAACATGCAAAGGATTACTTCTGGGATTTCGGCCGTTCGACCCCAAATCCCACATCTCCTAGGTCGTTCCCAAGGCCTTCAATGAATCCGAAGGTGAGGACTATTATCCTTAGGTGGCCTAGCACCAATTATAGTAGGAGTTTAATGATTTTATTTATTTGGAATGTTGTATTGAAGAATCTAGAGGGAACTTAGGAATGGTATGTATGTTGGAATTGTATGAATTTGCATGTTTAGTTTTCATTTGATGTTGATCTTGCCTCTCACATGATTTAGTATATGGATGATTACATGCTCATGTTTGGTTTGATTTTTCTCATATGTGTTGCTTCAAAATGTATATGATTCATTACTCTTGTGTAATTAATTCCCTGAGGTGTAGGAAGTGCTTAACTTCCTCCCTAATCCACACCACTCACATGCACCTTGTTCATGTTGTTGTAGCATGTTTGTTAGGAATATTTAAATCGTATGTTGTGATGTATATAAACATGATACTATTATGCTAGTTGGTAAATCTTGATGTATAGTATGCTATGAATCAACATTGAACCCTTGGGTTGGTCGGGAACATGAGGAGAGACGGTAGTCCCATTGGTAGGACTATGCTAGGGCTAAACCCGTGGGTTTGGGCAGGTGTGTACGGGCAGCAGTAGTTCGACTACATGAGCCTCTTGCGCTCGATGTCGTCTGTCACGTGCTTGCCTGACTCGTGCGGTCTAGCCCACTCACTGGCTAATCGTGATTGTTAACCCTGCTCGCTCACATATGTATGGAACCTGGCACACCCTACAACCATTGCAGCCCATTGATAACCACCTGAAATCGATCCACTGTCTCGTGGGTCGAGCATGGTGGAATGAGACACTGTGTCCAAGCTGTCGGCCTACGTTGGGGTGACGACCCTCCCCGTAGTGACCGCGAGCGATCCCAGTTCTCAGCACTCCCTATGTGCTTGAAGTCGGGGATGGTGAACCCGACGGGATCAAGGATCGTGGTGCCTTAGCCTCGCGCGTTGAGGGGTCTCGGCATCGCAACTAGTTGAGGCATTGATATGTGGGGTGTATCTGATTCCCCAACCTGCTGGATGAATGAACTTAACTAAGAACTCGGCTAACATTATCATCGCATCGCATTAGCTAGGTTGGCGACTCGACAGTCGAGGTCGCTCTGAGGGAGTGTTGGTCATACGCGATCGTTAGATAGAGTCGCTCAAGGGAGTGTTGTGGCAAGGGCATGTATCATATCATCTATCACGCATACGCATTAATAAGATTAGTTAGGTGTTTATGAATACTTGCTTTTCATTAAATTCATATTATAACTGATGCTTGTTACAACTTAAGACTAATAGCACCCACTGAGTTGACACTCACTCCCACTCTGGGACGGTGTTTTAAAACACCAACCAGACTCTCTAGTAGATGCAGGTGAGCCGGTGTACGAGGAGCTTGACGACGCGAGATTGAAGGAGGAGGATGAGCTGTCTTACTTCCAGCTGATGGGCGGCTCTCCATCGACTTGATAGATAGGATTTGGATCGCTGAGCAGTGGGCTCAGCTTTATTCTTTTGGACATATCATTCTTTTTGTGGTCTTGTTGAGCAACGCCACGGGCGACCCCTTTATATTCTTTTGGACCTGTATATATTCTAGATCTCTTGCATTTCAGTAGACTTGTATAGATGTGTTTCATGTTTCAGGAAATTTCAAGCTGCCCTTTTAACCTGATTAAGCGCATATTAATGAAAATCGATTATAAGTGACCTCGGGAACTGGGGAGTCGAGTGTATGCCTGACCCCCAATTTTCAGGGGGTTACAAAAACCCAACATTGCCACTGTCTCTTGCTGGACGCTGGCGGCGTGAGAGAGAAAGGGAGCGGGTCAGCGCTCATTTGACGGGACCGGATGGTCCGGTGCGGTGCGGACGCCGTGCACCCTATGTACATGCGATATACATTTGGGGTCCACTGTGATGTATAATCAAAATCTGTTTCATCCATTCGTTTTGTTGCCCTTTCTAAGGGGTTAAGACTAAAATTGAAGCATATTCAGATATTAGGTGAGCCCCAGATCAGTATTTTGGGGGCTGATCTGTCCGTTGGGCCACTTCTATAAGGATCTAATGCTGAAATTTGATGTGTACGGTTAATTTAGGGTCCTCAGGCCAGATATAAAGTTTCGGACCAAACGGATGGTGGGAATGCTGTGATCTTGTATTCTGAACGACTTTCAGGCCTTTTTAGTGTGGATTGCCTGATTTTTTCAGATCTCTGACGTGTAAATTCTTCGATCTTGGTCCCCTGGGGTCCGTCCCTTACCTTGGTAATTTATGAGTATTAAATCCATGCTTTTAGTACCCTTTTTCAGTCCAGGCTCCTAAATTCACCTTGCAACACAAATACGAATAAAATAGGCTGTTAAACAGTATCATGTTCGTAAAATCAAGTAACAATTGAGGTCTAATATATAATATTTGACCCTCAACAGAAAGGTCTCCAAGAGGGTGCTAGGAAAAAGAACTCATCAATTGAGACATATTATCATGACCCAAATTGTGAGGTCACAATTGCCGAGGTTGTGGCTAAAAAGCCACTCATATGCTCGGCGTTGGTCAAGGCAGATCGACCATTTCGATCACTCAAAAGGACCAAAAAGTATACACTTTCGATATCACAAGGGCTGATGAGATATTCAAAATTCTGTTATCCAAAAAATCTATCAAGATTCCTATAAACCATAAAATACCCTTGGCCGACAAATTGTAGAGCATCGAATATTGTGGCAGGGAACCCGTTTTCATTTAACTAACAAATGTGTTATATTCAGGAACATGGTCCACAATAACATCGACTGTGGGTTGCTGAACTTTCCCGAGAAGAGTAAGGAAGTAATGTTGATCGATACTGATTCATTCTTGCCTAATCTTGAGGTCAATATGGTTATGACAAATCTAAGAATGGCTTGAATGCGATTGAGGGTTGATCTTGGTCCAAACAATTGTGAAGGTGCACCACAACGACCAAGGCAAGGGTGACATCAACCTCCCCACTTGACTACCGTGCAGTTGAACACGTTTCGACAAGACGGTCAAGGCTCACAATTATGTGACTAGTGTGCCAGAAGGACTGTTCTAGGGTGAGGAGATGCTCCTCTACTAAGGATGCAAAGCCGACACATGGTTCCAAGGAAGCCTGAAGGAAGTAATCAACATTGGCTGTAGAGGATGCCTTCACCCCTTGAGCTTTATTCCCACGGCAGAGAGTCAAGTCAAAGGATGGTTAAAACTCCATCAACCCATAAAGGAGTCTAAAAACAGGTCACACATCCTAAATTCCCAACGGGGCTAGAAGTAATGACTCGAACACAGAAACGTCGTTGGTAGAGGCGCAGAAGAAGACATGAGACTTAGGAAAGCCCCTAATAAGTTGGAAGATTCCCAAGCCCAAGTTCAGATCCTCTTAGTAGAGGTGAACCTAGGGACCGAGCAAGACCCAAAGCCTACATTTATCAATGGATTTCTTAGGTTCCAAGATAGACAATAATTCATCCATTTGTTCAATGAGTTTGCCGATTATTTTTCATGAGATTAACATGAGATGCTGGGACTCGTCCGGGTCTTGGCCGAGCACAGGTTACCTATAAAAGAAGGATATTGGCTGCATAAACAACTGCCCAAGTAGATGACAACAAAAGTAACACAGAAAATAAAAGAAGAGATCGAACGGCTATTAAAGGCAGGTTTCATCAGGCCCATTAAATATGTTGAGTTGATCTCGAATGTAGTCCTAGTCATAAAAAAGAATGGTAAGTTACGGATTTGCATCGACTTCTGAAATTTTAATTTAGTAATGCTAAAGAACGAATACCCGATGCCGATGGCTGATCAACTGATCGATAGGGCTACTGGACATCGAGTTGTGTCCTTCATGGATAGTCATTCCAGGTATAATCAAATTTATATCGCATTGAATAATGTGCCAAAAATAACATTTAGGTGCCTAGGCACCCTAGGGATTTACTGTCGGGTGGTAATACCCTTTAAACTTAAGAATGCAGGGGCCACGCACCAAAGGAAAACATCATATTCTATGATATGATCGGCCAGTTTATGGAGGTTTATGTTGATGACATATGATAAAGTCGGCCAATTGTTCGAGCGAATGAGACTCCACAAACTGAAAATAAATCCTCTTAAGTGTGCATTTGGAGTCTTAACCCGTAATTTCCTGGGATTTTTGGTACATCAGCGAGAGATCGAGGTGGATCAGAACAAGACTCGAGTAATTATAAATGCTTATCCACCAAGGAACAAACCAGAACTGCAGCGATTTCTTGGTCAGGTTAATTTCTTGCTGATGTTCATATCTAACTGTGCATGGAAGACTAATGTATTTTCTCTGTTGGTAAAATTGAAGTAATGGCTCGAATTTAAATAGGAGGCAAAGCATCAACAGACTTTTGAGAATATCAAGGAATATCTGATGAAGCCACAAGTATTAATGTCGTCAGTCGAAGGTCGATCGCTCAAGTTGTATGTTGCAGCATCAGTAAAGTCGGTCGGAGCTCTCCTAGCTTAAGATGACGACAACCGAAAATAGCGTGCAGTCTATTAACTGAGTTGGATGCTCCTCGATGCTGAATGATGTTATTCTGCTATAGAAAAGTTATGCTAATCATTGTATTTTGAGGTTATCAAATTAATGCATTATTTGTTAGCTGAAAGAGTAAATGAAATGAGATGCAGAGCTACAACATTAGAGATGGTTTAAGAGAAGTTGTGCTTGCAGTGTATATGGAGAGAACCATGTGATGAAGGAAATGCTCCAAATGTTGATGGCTTAGAATATATGATGGTTCAAATCTGTGCAGATCATCTGGTGCAAAACGGATATGAGGAGCACGTACGACATCAAGCATGACTTGGAAGAGTTTATAGCAACATACGACTGGGCGTCAAGACCTTTGATTTGTGTTGGTCTTCTCTTCGGTGTTTGTAGGAATGGTTGTCGATGGAGAGGTAGAGAAGGCAGTAATGTCGGCAACCGCAACAATAGAGTATGACAGGAACACACTTCTATGGCATCGACACTTAACCTTTGATGTCATCGAAGCTACTTTGATGTCATCGGAAATAATACCAAACTATCCAGAGGCAAAACATGGAATTCTGGATATTTTCAATTGCATTGACCTAGCTTCGATGACATTGAACTGTTCCTTCAATATCATCGTATACTCTTCGATGGTATTGAAAAATCACTTGGTTAGTCCAGTGACCAACCAGAGAAAATCTAAAAATACTCAATGACATTGAGCCAACTTCAATGACATCGAAGCCTTCTCGATGACATCAAACCTGTCATCGACAGACTATTAAATTTGCAGATTTAAGACATGTAAAAAATAACAGACACAGGAACAACGTCTGATCAGAGATGATTTTATTATTATTATTATTATTATTAATTTCCCAAGGGGAGAAAGAACTCTTCTCTTGCTGCTGCTGCATGAGGATGTTGAAAAACATAAAAAAGGTGGCAAGTACAAAGAGAGAATGAAAAATGTTTGTGAAAAATAGGGCAATGGCCCGTATCAAAATGTTGCCCCCATACCGTAATAAAGTTGGAAATAAGATGTCTGCTGCATATCAATCATCCAGATTTTACACACAGAATTTGTAGAGAATAAAAGGGAAACAAAAATAAAACACAAGATCCATTTATCTAGCTAGTGCACTGAGGTACAATCCACAAGAGATAGAATCCAATCATCTAGTTCATGCATCGAAGTGCCTTTTCCAATATATCATACAAAACAAGCATTCCTAATTGCGGAACCATTTTTTAATGCGTCTGTAAAGAACTGGGAGCAACCTATAGCAAGCCAATAGAACCACCGTTATCACTACACATATTAATAAGACATTGCGGAACCCATCCTTGTGGTCTGTCCAGGGAATGCCTCCGACGCTCAATCCGAATACTGCAAGACCAGAAAGAAAAACATCAGTTCCATGCTCCAGAAATTGGATAAGAAAAATGCTTACTTGCATGACTCTGTTCGCAAACAAACACCAGCAACCCAACATGCTGACATTGCATACTTGCAGAGATCCAAGCTGTTCATCAGTAAGACCCAAGTGTATTAAAAAAAAAGGCCGGTTATAAAGACAATAACCGACCGTCATTCCACTCAAGCTATATACATGGCTTACCAAATGAGTCTGATTACTGTGCGACGAGACATTCATAGTGCGCCCACGTGATGAAAGGCCCAGGTATTTCACACTTGCCATGTCAAGCCGGGTGAACGAACTTATAGAATTCCCTAGCTCCGAATCCGGCAGTGATATGCATGTCGGCACATGTAGGGATGCTTTCTCTTGGTGTTGTGGTAGATGGGCACTAACAAATAAGCATTCCTGAAGGTGTAGGATCCCTTTTCTTATTAAGGACAAGTAAAGGAACCTGTTTGGATAGAAAGAACCCAAAATGTGGAAATGAAATTACCTTTTGAGGCCCGTTGGGGACGTGGGATTAAATGGCATGGAATTGCATTAGATGGAATTAACACTATTTATTGCACAGTGATTACGTGTTTGGAAATAACATGGTATTTGATTGTCCAATCCCACATTTGGGATTAAATTCTTCCTGTAGGAAACACATTGTATTAAGTGAAACTCACGTTTGGTGGACCATGATACTGCAGGATATACTGTTGGAACGGGATGATATGATATTTGAATTATTCCAATCCTTCCCTGTTATTTCCAAATGAAGTATGGAATTTGAGTGGGACCAAATGTAATTCCATTTCACCTAATCCCACGTCCCAAACAGGGCCAGGAAACAGAGGTAAAATTCAACACTAATTTCATTGTTAAGCTGCTAGTGTTGATTTCTATGAAAATGTTAAAAGTATAGGGGTTAAACAATGAAACCTCTCTCCTGCTCATGAAAATCTATAAAGATTTCAACCATACTAGCCTCGTGGTATTGCCAGACACCCCAAAATTCAGTAAGCTTAAACAAATGCCCTGGCTATCTCCCTGACACTATTTTGATATATATATATATATATATATATATATATATATTTGATGAATTTACCCCTGAACTGGCACATGCATAGAGCCTCGCACCTGTCAGGGCATTGAAGTAGGAGGGAAGTAGATTGTACGTGCCGGGTGAACTCTATGGTCCACTATGGTGTTTGTGAGAAATCCACCTGTCCACATGTTTTGCCAAATCATTTTATGTCACGACCCTAAAAATGAGGCAGATCCAAAGATCAAGCGAGCCACACAATATAAAACAATGATTATTGTATACCTACGGTTGAAACATTGGTGGGGCCGTAGAAGCTTTAGATCATGCAAATATTTTTATTTTTTCAGTTTGTCCTAGTGGTAATGATCTTGTAAACATTTGGGTCATTTTATCAACGGTTTGGATTGCATATAAACATCCCAGTTGAGCCTAGAAAGGTTTTAACGGTATGCAACCCCTTTCCATTGTTTCCCGTCAAATGACCCACTAGAGTTTCAGATGTACCAACTTTTTGTCTCATGTTGTAATATGACATGACAATGCGGGTGAACAAAGTGGGTTTCTTACAAACATCACGGTGAGCCCAACATAGCTTCCAATGCGAATAACTTCTCTGAAAGGCATCCGCTAACAATCCACGCCCATGTGATGGGACATGATGTGCATTGGGTACCACCCTAGCAAGACCTTTCAGGTGCTCCATGGGGCCCACTATGATAAATATATTTTATCCATGCCATCCATCCATTTTGAAACATCATTTTAGGGCATGAGCCAAAAAATGAGGCATATCAAAGGCTCAAGTGGACACACCCTGATCCATAGCTCAAGTGGTAGACCGAGTGAAAGATACCTCGTTTCAACACTGAGGTCTTGGTATTGATTCCCTAGTGGGGCTGGCTAATAGTGAAGTGTGAGCTGACAGTGGGGTGTACTAACAAGCTAACAAAAAAAAAAAAAAAAGGCCCGAGTGGACTACACCATAGAAAACAATAAGATTGAAAACCTATCATTGAAAACTTCTTAGGGGTCATTTAATTTTTGAAACAAGCTGATATTGATACTTTCCCTTTATACAGGTCTATGTGACCTTTAGAATAAGTTAGATGGAAAATAAACATCACCATGGGCCCTGTGAAGTTTTTGACGATAGGAGTTCAATCATTGTTTCTTGTAGTGTAGTCCATTAATTAAGCCTCTAGTCGGCCTCCTTTTAGGGCTCATGATCTAAGATGTTTTGTCAAAATATATAGATAGAATGGATAAATTATATATGCCACGGTGACCCCACAACAACCAATAATGGTGGCTGGTGGCTGTTTGCTCTCAACTATTTTCTTGTCGTGGGGTCCACCTTATGTGTGGATATAACTCTTTCTTTGGCCATAAAAAGTAGTGAGATTGAAAACCTATCATTAAAAACTTCTTGGGGGCCACAATTTTTTGATGCAACTTATTTTTTTTAGCCAACGACTTTAAATTCTGAAACCAATGGATGAAATAGATTCGACACATATCTCATAGTGGGCCCTAGAACCTTAATACATGACAATATAAACCCTTAACACATGACAATCTCGACCCTTAACACATACTCAATAGTAGACCCCACAGACGTGTTTATGTAGTGTTCAGGGTCAGGGTTGAAGTTGTCTTGTATTAAGGGTTGAGGTTGTCATGTATTAATGGTTAAGGTTATCATGTGTTAAGAGTCTAGGTTATTATGTGTCAACTTCGACCCTTAATACATGACAACCTCAACCCATAATACAGGACAACTCAGACCTTTGACACATGACAACCACGAACCAAGCCCTTAACACATGACAACCTAGACCCTTAACACATAACAACCACGACCCAAACCCTTAACATATGATAACCTATACCCTCAACACATGACAACCGATATTCTTAACATATAACAACCCAGGCCCAAATTCTTAACATATGACAGCCTAGACTCTTAACACATGACAACCACTTCAACCAATGAAATACAATACAAAATCCAAAATTTATCTCATTCATTATCTTTTACATAACAACCACAACTATCCTTCTCTACCTCAAATTCCTCCTGACAATCACTTCTCCCCACGACAATAACCACGACCATCCCTCTCTATCCACAATCAAAAGTGGCTTACATCTTTAAGAAAATGATATTCTACAAAAAATAAATAAATAAATAAAAAATTCTTTTAAAATATCTTACACATATCAATGGCTTTTATCTCTAAGAAATGTGGTCGTCGAAGTAAAAAAACAACACTTTTTTAGGGTTTTAGAAGTTGTTGGTGTTCACTCCCCAAGTATAGGGTTGTGATGTAGTAATAAACTCGGTAAGACCGAGGTCGAATCCACAGGGACTGAAACCTGTACGCTATCTAAAAATAACTAGATCTAGAACTAGGCTAAGATGAAATCTAAACCAATTATGATTTGAGGAATAATGGTGAAATAATTAAACTAAAATTTAAGAGAATTCAGAAGTGGAAAACTAGGGATTCAGAGGATCCACTTGTAGAGATCAGGGAGAACTATACTTGATTCATGAAAATCAACTGAACTTCCTTTGATGTAATTTTGAAAAGATGAAAGGTATATGAATTAGAATGGATTCCATCACCAAACCATGCCCAGGAGACAAAGCAAACAACAGAATTAAACTAATTACCAACCAATCAATGTATGAAGGTTAGGAAGGGTACCGACATCCAACCATGCCCAGGAGACAATGGTGAGCAACAGGGCTTCCTGACGTCATAAACATAAAGAGGAAAAGAACATGCTCAAAGCCATTCATAGAGGACCCATTGTAATTTTCACAACAGATCATTAAAGACTGAAAACATTCCCTTAATAAAATTAAATCAAAATCCATTCAGTCTAAACAAAAGGCACAAGCAAAGTGTCCCCCATCATGCTACAAGCTTCACCTCTTAGCCCTAGCTAAGAGGTTTAGCCACACATAAGTGGGCTTAAAATAAAAATAAAAAAATAAAAATAAAAATAAAGGAAAAACAAATCTACTCCCTCTCACGTCCCTGCCTCCACGTCCAAGCCGAGCTTCAAGCTCAGATGATCCCCTTCTCTTTACTTGCTTGCGTCTTTATAGAAAGGGAGGTCGGTGGAGAGCTGCCGATGGAGAACCGTCTCTTTTATGCGATACCATCAGTTCGCATAAAGAAAAGACCTCCCTACGTAAGTTCATTACGTTATCAAGAAGACAGTCCCAGAAAATATCCCTTGGGAACTTTTGGGATGGAATACATGATGAATATATGGATCGTCGATCTGAATAGCGATGGTGGCCCCCGCATCGGCCGCAATATAACGAGAACTAGCACGTATTTTACGTTGGTGGGGCAGATCCGATGATGAGATGACGGAAATCCACCCCGTCCACCGTATTCCCCTCGGAAAACCGGTCGAACATGATCAGTTTTGGGTCAGCTTCGTTGAGACTCACGGCGTTTTTCTTGTGACCCTCCAACCTGCGTCGAAGCTTTCATCTTCCTGCAACATTCACGAAAATCCGGAACCACGTAGGATTATGGTCGGTTTGACCTTCTTATTACAATGAACGGCTTGGATCATCACTATGTGTGATGATGGTGGCCCACTGAGCTTCGTCAGCAACTCCCTGTTGCGAAACAGAGATCCGATTTCCGCATCGTCAAGATTGGTGGGTCCCACATTGATATCTATGTAAACATCCACCCCGTCCATTAAAATGCTGGCGAAAAACCGTTCAGGACTGACGAGATCGGATTGATGAAGGTGTGGTCCACGCAACTTTGTATTACACCATTAATCTTGCGTTTGATCACGATCCGCGTATGTACACGAGCATAGGTTCAAAAGGACACCTAGGAGAGGTCACACCTACCCCAGGGATGCAATGGACGGTCTGGATCATCCATTTGGATGATGGGTGGGTCCCACTGCATGAAACCGACGGCAACAGAAACACGGCAGTTGTCGTTTTTTTTTTTTTTTTTGAATGGGATACGGGTCCAAGACGGTTTGACCGTCTTGGAGATGCCGTACGCGTCTGGTGTACGTGTGTAATATGCACACGCAACTCATGTGGGGTCCACGGTGATGATATTGAGAAATCTGCTCCGTTCATTCATTTCTCTGCATAATTTAATGTGTTGGGACCGAAATTGAACTATTTCCAGATACCAGGCGGGCCCCAATTCACAGATCTATGGTCTGATCTGTCCGTTGCGACACTTCCACAGGGATCGAACGGATGAAATTCGACGTGTACGGTTAAATTATGGTCTTCGGGCCATATGTGAAGTTTCGAGCTGAACGGATGGTGGAAACCCTGTGATCTTGCATTCTGGCTGACTTCCAGGCCACTTGAGCTTCAGTTTCTCGATTTTTTGCGGATCTCAGGTGTGTAAATTCGATGATCTTGGTCCCTTGGGGTCCATCCCTTGCCTTGGCGAATTCAGAACGTTAAATCCATACTTTAAGCTCCCTTTTTCAGTCCATGCTTACAAATACACTCTACATCACAAACACGATTAAAGCGGGCCATTAAACGGTATTATGTTCGTAAATCCAGGCAATAAATGGGGTCTGATATGCAATATTTGACCCTCAACAGTTGGTAGTGCCCATACACCGGAGAAGTTGATAGCAGTGAACATATGCCAGAAAATAAATTTGAGGGGGTAATAGTGGGTCCCTAGAAGATATATTTGAAAATGAACGAAAAACCCTAGAAAAACAACAAATGAAGCAGAAGTTCCATGCAAACATTAAATTTCAAAATAGAGGCATTTTTGTCTACCAATTCTCTAAAAAGTGATCAAAAGTCCAATCAAAGAACATATTTATGAGGTTAGATTTTTGAGGCTTTTGGCGATACCATAAGGCTAGTACGGTCAAAATCCTAAATATATATATATATATATATATATATATATATATGATTTTACACATATATTGAGATAAAAAATAAGAAAAGAAAACCAATTCCCCCCTCTTTTTTGTTTTCTCAAATGGAAAAAAACCGTCACGTTAGCAAAATTTGTATTCTTTTCCACATAAAAAACAAAAAAGTAAGAGAGAGAAATACAACATACTTCCTGTGATGAAAGATAACGGCAGAAGAATCACTGAAAGAATGGATAGATAGTAAAGCTTTTGGTTGATCTGCGTAGCCTGCTTGCTATCAAGAGCAGCCTGCCTGCTATCAAACCCCGCTTGAATTGATGCGACCCGACCGTAGTTGCTAAACTCCATGAGAGAGAAATTGTCTCGCTTATAGTCAAAGATATAGTTTCGATGCCCAATTTCAAACTTTGCATAATACCAAAGTTCTGTAATACATTTTTCTTCGATGCGAGGGAAAACCTGCTCCACATGAGCGATTACCTGGATTGCGACATGGACAAAAATCATCAGAAGATTCAGAATGAGACAGATGTACGACCTGGATTTGAATTTGAGTGATCCAATAACCTGGAAAAGAATTCATAGCTCATGCAAGTCATCAGTTTGTATAGATACAAGATGATACATGAGTACTTATAAGGTCACAAGACGAGACTAGATTATTACTTTTTTAAGGTATGTAAGAGGTTCTTCATTATCTGAATTATAATGGCACTGGATGTGATGTAGAGCGGTCGCAGATACCTTCATGTCCAAGATGGACAAGAGAAGGCCCGATCGGAGGCAGAAGTGATCCGGACCGTCAAAACCCCTAAAGCAGGTGTATCTCGCAAACCGGAATGAGTTATTCGATGTACCATATATATGATTTTGGGGTAGGATAAGCTACTTTAGCCACCCAACTTTGCCCATGCCGAATTTGCGAAATTCCATCAACGGTCAAAACTCCACTTTAATTTCGTTTTTACTGTTTATAATAAATTTTAGTTTGATCACAACTCTTGATCCTTTGAGCTTTAGAAGTCGTGCCCAACATGAAAAGGGATTAGACAAATTAGGAGAATAACATGGTTAGGCCAAATTGGACACTTATTATTTTTGGCCGAAAACCATGAAGTCTAAGTAGAAATCATGACCATCTATAAATATTAAGTCAAAATTTTTAGGTAGTTTGAGTTGGAGTTTGATTCTGAAACTTTTTAAAGGGTTGTAAATGCGTTTTTATAATCAATCAATTTATTTTTATTTTCCTATTTTCCCTCGTGGATTTGAAGAGTCTCTATGAGGAGTCTAGAGAAGTTCCATGGATTCGGAGTAATTATCTGTTCGAGGAGATGGTGATCAACCTCATCACTTCCATCCTTACCTTAGGATGGGATACTGGTATTTGCATATTCATGTCTGTTTTAAAATGCAGAGTTGTAGCTTTGCTTCATTTATTCAGTTTCTGTTCATGTAAGGGCATCGCCAAGGGGACTTTCTTCCATAGTAAATTTATATTAGACTGAGAAAAAAAATACCTGAAGGAGTCGCTGCAAATCCAAATGCATTTTGGCCAATCTTCTATCATCCCACATCTCTCTCTTAACAGTACCACCACCTGGGGTTGACGAAAGAGCTCATATATTGGAGAAATATAGAACGAAAGCTACTTAAAAAACCAAGTACATCCAACTGTAAAAAATTAAGGGTGTGTATGGATGCTAGATTGAAATAAATTGCAATTTTCACTTAATCATTATTGGAGGAAATGACAAATTGGGGACAACGCTACTTTAATTAACCCATAAGAGCAAATCCATGCATTTGATGTTGGACTTGGATCTAATTGCAATTTGGGACCAATCCCCCATCATAAATGAAATGGACATAACCAACATTAGTCATTTTCCCTTAATTGAATTGAATGATTGCAATCCAATTTGATTGAATATCCAAATTTACACCGTCCAATTGAGCCGAAACTGTTAACTTGATAGTGTAAATCACCAAACTAATTGTAATGATTTTAAGAAGAAAGTTTTTAATGGTAGGGCATTCAATCACCACTGTTAAGAAAGTTTCTTACAGTATAATCCTACAGTGGTTCAATATGAATGCAGCGAAGCCGGTCAATACTCCACTGGATGGTCACTTCAGATTGAGCAATAGACAGTGTCCCAAGACGAAGGCAGAGGTGGAAGAGATGCAGAAGATACCCTACGCGTTAGCTGTAGGAAGTTTGATGTATGCTATGGTGTGTACATGCCCAGACATAGCATATGCGGTTGGTGTTGTCAGCCTGTATCTTGCCAATCTTGGCAAAGAACATTGGGCAACGGTGAAATGGATACTGCGGTATCTAAGAGGCTCATCCAGGTTGAGCCTATGCTATGGTGATGGTAAACCTGTGTTAGAGGGCTACACAGATGCAGATATGGCAGGTGACATAGACTCCAGGAAATCTACATCTGGGTTCATGTTCACGTTTGTAGGGAGAGCGGTTTCTTGGCAGAGCAAGCTATAGAAGGTCATAGCATTGTCGACGACAGAGGCCGAGTACATTGCAGCCACAGAGGCATGCAAAGAGATGCTTTGGATGAAAAGGTTTCTACAGGAACTTAGCCTGAAGTAGGAGGAGCACGTGGTCTATTTCGATAGTCAGAGTGCTATACACTCGAGCAAAAATCCAAGTAAGCATTCCAAGTCGAAGCACATACAGATACGGTATCACTAGATCAGGGATACTTTGGAACAGAAGGTGTTACAGCTTGAGAAAGTCCACACGGACGATAATGGGTCAGACATGATGACCAAGGCTTTGCTTAAGGGCAAGTTTAAGGTTTGTAGAAACCAGGCTGGCTTGAAGAAGGTGGATTCCTCCTAGGTCAAAAAGGGAAAAATTTGATGGGTTTTTTGACCTGTCTTCGACCGGTCATGAGCCCTGCTCGACCGGTCGTGGGCTGGTGTTCGACCAGTTGTGGGTTCGAGCCTTGGCACAACTCAAAGTCCAGCGAGCTCGGACTATTTTTCTCCGGGGTGCTCAACCGATCGTGGGTGGTGCACGACCAGTCGTATGTGGCTCTCAACCGGTCGTGGGATCTGCACGACCAGTCATAGCTACGCAGATTCGTTCCGCGATTTTGGGCGGATTTCGTGTCGTAAGTTCTTTCGCAACTAGGATGCGGAAAGGAGTTTCCTAAAACTTCAAGTAGGAGTTGCCTAGGATTTTCTAGGAAAGAAAGAGGGTTTCCTAAAGCTTTATAAGGGATTTGCTAAAGGGTTTAGGGCTATCAAAGGTGAGAGAAAGAGAGGAAGAGAGAGAGAAGAAGTTTATAGAAGGGAGGTTATGCTCGTGGAGGTTATCTACCATGCAATCTATATCTCAGTGCTTCTATGTCCTCGTAATTGGTGAGATCTCTCCGTTTTCTCTGTTTCTCTTATTGTTTATCCACTCCTGCGTGAGTGAAGAAGTTTATAACGTTTTACTTCATAGTGGATTGTTGATTTGGACGAGGTCCCGTGGTTTTTACCTCTTTGAGGGTTTTCCACGTAAAAATCTCTTGTGTGGTGTGTGATTGATGCTTTGATTTATTTCACTGCTTTATTATCCATAATTCTGGTTTGTTCTGGAGGGCTAGATCTTAAGGTTTTGTGCAAGGCCCCCAACAAAGTGGTATCAAAGCCAAGTTCATTGAACGGGTAGAATCGGTTTGAATGATGGAAGGTGGTTCATCAAGGATGATCAGCCTCAATGGTTCTAACTGGACCATATGGAAGGCTAAGATGGAGGACTTGCTTTATTGCAAGGACCTATATTCTCCAATATTAGGAATATCAGCAAAATCCAAGGATATGTCTGATGATGATTGGAAGAAGATGGATCGAAAGGTGGTAGGGTTTATTAGACAAGGGTTGGATGATTTTGTATTCCACCATGTGTCTACGGAAACCTCAGCCGCTAGCCTATAGCAGAAATTACAAGGGCTGTATGAGAGGAAGACAACCGGTAATAAGATTTTTCTGATAAGGCGACTTGTGAATCTCAAGTTCAAAGATGGTGGTTCTGTGGCCGAGCACATGAATGAGGTTAGCAATATAATGAACCAACTCACCTCTATGAAGATGGTCCTGGATGATGAATTGCAGGCTTTACTATTGCTTAGTTCATTGCCTGACAGTTGGGAGACATTGGTGGTGTCTCTAAGTAACTCCACACCAGACGGAAAGATATCCATGGAACAGGTTATTAGTTGTCTCTTCAATGAGGAGACAAGGAGGAAGTCTCAGGGGTCTACTCAGCAAGAGGCCCTTGTGACACAGGAACGGGGGAGAGGAAAGAACAGGAAGGGCGGGAAGGCCCGAGATAAATCAAGAGGCAAGTCGAGTAACAGAAAAGATGTTGATTGCTGGAATTGTCGCAAGAAGGGCCACTATAAGCATGAATGTCATGGTAAGAAGAACGACAAGAAAGGAAAAGGGAAAGAAGATGAATCAGATTTCACTGCGGTCACTTCAAATGACGGCGTTGTAGTTATTCTTTCAGCAGATCACGATGTATGTCTTACGGCTACGAGTCAGGACACTGACTGGGTGATTGACTCGGGAGCTTCCTTTCATGCGACTCCACGCAGGGACTTCTTCACAAGCTACAAGTCAGGTGACTATGGGACTGTGAAGATGGGAAATTCTGACGTATCAAAAATCGTAGGAGTCGGTGATATTTGTGTGAAGACCGATGTGGGCTGCACATTGGTTCTCAGGGATTTGAGACATATCCCAGACCTTCGCCTCAACTTGATGTCGACGGAAAGGTTGGATGATGATGGCTATGAAAGTCGGTTTGTTGGTGGGCGCTGAAAGCTCATCAAGGGTTCGTTGACCGTGGCTAGAGGAAAGAAGTGTTGCACCCTTTACAAGGCAAGTGTCAGTATGTGCAAAGGTGGGTTGAACGCAGTGGAAGATTCAGCTATTAACATATGGCACAGGCGTCTAGGCCACATGAGTGAAAAATGGCTTCAGCTACTAGCGAGGAAGCAGCTCCTTCCAGACGTGACAGGTATGCCTCTCAAAACCTGTCTTGATTGTTTATCAGGGAAACAACATAGAGTTTCATTTATTAAAACTGCTTCTCATGTTAATAAAGTGCATGCATTAGATTTGGTTTATTCTGATGTTTGTGGTCCTATGAAAACAAAAACCTTGGGTGGGGCATTGTATTTTGTCACTTTTATAGATGATGCATCTAGGAGGGTTTGAGTTTATACTTTAAAATCCAAGGACGAGGTCTTTGGTGTGTTTAAATTGTTTCATGCTATGGTCGAGAGAGAGACAGGTAGATCATTGAAGTGCATCCGCACTGACAATGGTGGTGAATACATTAACGACTTTCATGAGTACTGCAAGTCCCTAAGTATACGACATGAACAGACGGTTCCCAAGACCCCTCAACATAATGGTGTAGCTGAGCGAATGAATCGCACCATTGTTGAGAGAATCAGATGCATGTTATCCCATGCGAAATTGCCCAAGACGTTCTGGGGAGAAGCAATGCACACGGCGGTGTATCTGATAAACAGGTCTCCATTAGCCCCATTGAATGGAGAAGTACCTGAGAAGGTGTGGACTGGACATGATCCATCGTACAGTCATCTCAGGGTATTTGGATGTAGGGCATCCGTTCACGTACAAAAGGACGAGAGGTCCAAGCTCGATATGAAGATTAGGCAGTGTGTATTCTTAGGGTACGGTGATGAAAAGTTCGGTTACAGATTTTGGGATCCGACAAAGAGGAAGCTCGTCAGGAGCAGAGATGTGGTTTTCTTTAAAGATCAGTGTATAAAAGACATTGGTAAGCCAGAGAAGAACCAGCTTAGTTCAGGTGAGCTAGAGGACATGGATCAGGTTATTCCTCCCATGGTGCCTGATGACGGGGGAGTACAGCGAAGTGCAAAGAACGAGGGAGTTCCTTCAGAAGATGGAACAGGGGAGCAGCCCCTACTTGATTCACCTGTTGAGCCACAGGTGAGGAGGTCATCTAGAGACAGACAACTGTCCAAGAGGTACTCGCCGCATGAGGATATTATGCTGACTGATGGGGGAAAGCCAGAAGATTATTTTGAGGCCCTAGCCGACGAGCATAAGGGGGAGTGGTTGAAAGCTATGCAAGAAGAGATGGAATCCCTGCATAGGAACCACACCTATGATATGGTGAAACTGCCTAAGGGCAAGAAAGCACTAAGCAACAAATGTGTGTTCAGAAAGAAGATTGAGCAGAAGAATTCACTGACAAGGTTCAAGGCCAGATTTGTGGTGAAAGGTTTTGGTCAGAGGAAAGACATAGACTTCGAGGAGATATTCTCACCAGTGGTGAAGATGACATCCATACGGATGTTGCTTGGGTTGGCGGCTAGCATGGATCTGGAGATAGAGCAGTTAGATGTTAAAATTACTTTCCTACATGGTGACCTAGAAGAAGAGATCTACATGCACCAACTAGAGGGGTTTGAAGTTAAGGTCAAGGAGTATATAGTGTGTAGGCTGAGGAAGAGCTTGTATGGGCTGAAACAAGCTCCACGGCAATGGTACAAGAAGTTTGACTCATTTATGTTGAAACATGGATATAACAGAACGGAGTCAGACTACTGTGTGTTCACGCACAAGTTCTCAGATGGTGATTTCTTTGTTCTGCTCTTATACGTTGATGACATGCTCATCATGGGAAAAGACATCAAGAAGATCGATAGTCTAAAATAGGAGTTGGGCAAGTCTTTTGCGATGAAAGACTTGGGCCCAGTTAGACAGATCCTAGGAATGGAGATAACCCGTGACAGAAGCAGCAGGAAGCTTCGGCTGTCACAAGAGCGGTATATTAAGAAAGCCCTAGAGCGGTTCAATATGAATGCGTGGGCCAAGACTAATCGGATGGTCACTTCATATTGAGTGATAGACAGTGTCCCAAGACGAAGGCAGAGGTGGAAGAAATGCAGAAGATACCCTACGCGTCAGCTGTAGGAAGTTTGATGTATGCTATGGTGTGTACATGCCCAGACATAGCATATGCGGTTGGTGTTGTCAGCCAGTATCTTGCCAATCCTGGCAAAGAACATTGGACAGCAGTGAAATGGATACTGCGGTATCTAAGAGGCTCATCCAGGTTGAGCCTATGCTATGGTGACGGTAAACCTGTGTTAGAGGGCTACACAGATGCAGATATGGCAGGTGACATAGACTCCAGGAAGTCTACATCGGGGTTCATGTTCACGTTTGCAGGGAGAGCGGTTTCTTGTCAGAGCAAGCTATAAAAGGTCGTAGCATTGTCGACGACAGAGGTCGAGTACATTGCAGCCACAGAGGCATGCAAAGAGATGCTTTGGATGAAAAGGTTCCTACAGGAACTTAGCCTAAAGCAGGAGGAGTACGTGGTCTATTGCGATAGTCAGAGTGCTATACACTCGAGCAAGAATCCAAGTCAGCATTCCAAGTCGAAGCACATAGAGATATGGTATCACTGGATCAGGGATACTTTGGAACAGAAGGTGTTACAGCTTGAGAAAGTCCACACAAATGATAATGGGTCAGATATGATGACCAAGGCTTTGCTCAAGGGCAAGTTTGAGGTTTGTAGAAACCAGGCTGGCTTGAAGAAGGTGGATTCCTCCTGGGTCAAAAAGGGAGAGATTTGATGGGTTTTTTGACCCGTCTTCGACCGGTCATGAGCCCTGCTCGACCGGTCGTAGGCTGGTGTTCGACCAGTCGTGGGTTCGAGCCTTGGCATGACTCAAAGTCCAGCGAGCTCGGACTATTTTTCTTTGGGGTGATCGATCGGTCGTGGGTGGTGCATGACCGGTCGTAGGTGGCTCTCGACCTGTCGTGGGATCTGCACGACCAGTCGTAGCTACGCAGATTCGTTCCGCGATTTTGCACGGATTTCGTGTCGCAAGTCCTTTCGCAACCGGGATGCAAAAAGGAGTTTCCTAAAACTTTAAATAAGAGTTGTCTAGAGTTTTCTAGGTAAAGCAAGAGGGTTTCCTAAAGCTTTACAAGGGATTTGCTAAAGGGTTGAGGGCTGTCAAAGGTGAGAGAAAGAGAGGAAGAGAGAGAGGAAGCTTATAGAAGGGATGTTATGCTCGTGGAGGTTATCTACCGTGCAATCTATATCTCAGCGCTTCCATGTCCTCGTAATTGGTGAGATCTCTCCGTTTTCTTTGTTTCTCTTATTGTTTATCCACTCCTGCGTGAGTGAAGAAGTTTGTAACGTTCTACTTCATAGTGGATTGTTGATCTGGACGAGGTCCCGTGGTTTTTACCTCTTTGAGGGTTTTCCACATAAAAATCTCTTGTGTGGTGTGTGATTGATGCTTTGATTTATTTCACTGCTTTATTATCCATAATTCTGGTTTGTTCTGGAGAGCTAGATCCTAAGGTTTTGTGCAAGGCCCCCAACATGATGCTCCACGGGGCCATCATAATGTACGTGTTTAATTCACGCTCGCTTTTTATTTTGCTAGATTATTTTAGAGCATGAGCCATAAATGAAGCAGGTCCAATTCTCAGGTGGACCACATTGCATGAAATAGTGGTATAATCGCTCACCATTAAAAATTTCTTGTAGGGTATAGAAGTTTTGGTCTAAGCTAATATTTGTTATTTCCCTTCATCCAATCTGCTTAATCTAATCAACGCACCAGATAGAAAATAAACACTATGGTAGACCCTAAGAAGTTTTTAATGGTGGCTATTCAATCACCTTCCTGTAGCATATTCTACCTAAGATCTGGATTTGCCGTGTTTTTTGAGCTCATGCCTCAAAATGATCTGGAAAAATAGATAGACTAACCACATTCCTATTACTATGCAATCTGCTGTTTTATATATATATATATATATATATAATAATAATAATAATAATAATAATAATAATAATAATAACTTCTTATTTAGCAACAACCTCATGAATTGGTGGGCATTTTCATCATTTTAGGAAAAATCAATCTTCAAACTGATGGATATTAGAGAAAACTAATAGAAGATATCCATTTTACAACAACTTGATTAATGGAGTAGTTTGATGAAAACGTAATTAAAAAAAGGTAATACCATGTATATGTACTATTTTGTAAAATTTCCTATAATTAAATATTTTCCAACTCAATCAATTTTCTTAGATCATTTTAAGATATGAGCCCAAAAATGAAGCAGATCCAACGATCAAGTGGGACCATACGAGAGATGACTCTTGCATTTAATGATCCGTGCATTAATGCATCTTGCATTAACCAAGCTCACTATTTGATGTGGTCCACTTGAGCGTTGGATATGCTTCAATTTTGGGTTTATTTCTTAAAATGATATGAAAAAATGAATGGACGGTATGGATAAATAGATACATCATAGTAGGCACCACAGGGCTCATACATTCTAGATGCGTTTGACTGAAGCGGACCAAGGGTTGATAATAAGACGGCCAGTTTAGCTAAAAGTAGGCCGATCCATGAATCGGATGCATCACCTCATAAAAGCACCAGCATCCATAACTCGTCACTATCCAAACATTCAGGTGGGCCACATCAAAGGGAAGAAGTGAGGAGTAGAAGCTCACCCTTGAATTCTACAGCAGCCCACCTGAGTCGAAAACAGGCTAATTTTTATCTAGCCCTTCATGTGGACTGGATGAAGGGTCTGAACGACATGGATTCTACATACACAACACGGTGGGCCATAGTGTCTAATCAATAGTGGTCGTTCCCTCTCAAAATGTTCCCCGTCGTCCTGTGGATAATCTGAGTTTTGGATCGGCAACAGCGCATTCAAAAAATTAAAAATAAAAAAAAATCTTGACAGGTATTACCAATCTCCATTCGGGCCTCGATGTTTTCCCATAACCATTCCATCGATTCTTCAATGGTATCAAGATCAATCTCGAGGTTTGTGACAATATACTGAAGGTGATCCATATGCCTATTTACAATGTGGACAAGAAGACTTCCAGCAGATCTCACCACCGGATTATCATTCATTTCCAACCGACTTTCAACATCTCCCTCTTCAATCCCGTTTTTAGCTGCTACCCCTTTCTCCTTATTTCTAACCAGATTGGAATTCTTAGGACCATCTCCTTTTTCAATAATTATCTCATCTAGTTCCACCATCTCATCATTTCTAACCAGATTTTGATTCTCAGGAGAGAAACCCAATCTGAGATTTGGACCCAAAGAAATTGTAATCGCCGACTTTGCAGTGATTCTAGCAGCAAGCCTAAGTCCGAAATTGCTGAGAGAAGGTCCTGACGAATTTACCCGAAGAAAAAGTGCCCCATCGACATTGTCACAAAATGGTCCGCCGCTAACCATCCTTGTAATGTCTTCGTGTTTCAGAGGTGGGCAGAGCTTCTTAATAAAAATTTCCTTGAATGAGCTAAGCTTCTGATTTCGATTGTGAAGTTCTCCATGATACCAACAGAAAAGATTCCCTCTATCTTCTTCGAGATCCCATTCCTTTTCTGAACACTTCCCCTGACAATCGAATCTATAAGCTTTCCATACCACACCATCAGACAACCGACGTGATTCTTTGGGAGAAGTTTCAGCAGAGGCTTTTCTACCCATTTCTGCTGTATATGCAGTAGTTCGATCTCTAACAAGCTCTGAGAATACACAATAATTCAAGATATGTAACTCCTAAAATTGTTGCTCTCTTTGAATGGTTCAATCCAAAGATTCACATGATGGAGAAAAATCCAATAATTAGATTCTGTCAGCAAAACCTCTGAACATTTGTTGTTTCTTATCTCTGAAATAGAAAAGAAAGATATTAGCATTACTCATCTGGTTAAAAACAAAAAGAAAAGAATATAAGAAGAGGGGGGAAATTTCTTATGTAACTAAGACCACACATCATATCCAACCTAAGTAATCTGGAAAAACAATCCTTTTATATTATAGTTTGACCAAAATCTGTCAATAACCTTTTAATGGAAAAAAAAAAAAAAAAAACTTACCAAATTGGAAAAAATAAAGACAATTTTAGATCAATAAAGTGAATTTGAAAAACCAATTTATGTTCATGCAGACTCATTGCCAAACCCCATAAAAATCAATAAAAAAGAGATGAACATAGTTTAGTACCAAAAAAATGAATTTAAGAGGAATAATCTTCTTAGCTCTTCATTCAAATGGATCAAGAGTTCGATGAGGACGCTTTTCATGGAGTTAGATGTAGGCATGACTGAGGCATGCCAATGGAACTTAGGGGAACATTTTAAGAGGAAGATTAGCTTATCGAAGGTTGGAAGGACTTTAAAGTTGGAGCGATTAGAACCGGTTCACACTAATGTGTGGGGACCAACTAAATATCCTCCCTTGGTTGCTTTCTTTATTTTGTTACATTTATTAATAATTGTAGTAAAAAATTGTGGATTTATTTCTTAAAGCATAAATAAAAAATATTTGATGTGTTCATTAAATGAAAAATTTTGGTTGAAAATCAAACATGTCTAAAGCTAAACTGCTTTAAATCAGATGGTGGATGAGAGTATTGTTATAACAAGTCTGAGTACTGTGAAGTCAATGGAATCAAGAGACTGAAAATAACTCTAAGAATGCTACAGTAAAATGGTATAGTTGAGTGCATGAATAAAATCATTCTAGAATATGCAAGGAGCACGAGAATCTTAGCCGAATTGCCTAAACAATTTTAGGCAGACGTCGTGAATACTCAATTAACAGAGGATTCTCAGTTACTTTGGATGGTAAGCTGACAGAGAAAGCGTGGGCTAGAAAAGAGGTAAAGTCGTCCCATGGACTATAAAAAGAGCTTTATGGAGGAAATTATTAGAATACTCCCCACAGCACACGTGCGACATTGTACTGCAAATGCAAAATCCTAACGGTTCAATGGTTTAATTAACAAGTGTTGTCCCTTTGATAAGGGCCTGATACTTTGGGCCGGGGCGCATGGACAGTGATGCCAGCCCGATGAACCGCGTGGAACTCTGACACGTGTACCATGTCATGAATAATTCTAGTATACACGCTCGAATAACGTTAGCATTTTTGTTATAGAGGCATGCCTGGGTACACTTGCATTTCGTTCCTATCATTAACAGAGACCGTCCATTTATTGGTCCTATTTCTGGATGAACTACTGGTGCATCAAAAAAAAAAATTTTAAAAAGAAGAAAGAACAAAAAGACGCTGGACTCTCTGATGAAGGGTCAGGATTTCGTTTTTCTTAACTACTTATTATTTTAAGTAGTCTTTCTCTGATTTAGCCATCCGTCATTGATCGAACCGTAAGGACTGTTCAATTGACGTAGTTTCTGCATGGAATCTCATCCACTATATGGCCCACTAAATCCATGGTCCTGATCGATCGTTAGACTTCCTGATCGATCGTTAGACTTTCCACGTGACTAGTACATGGGCTTTGTATACTCACACGCTCATCGCCCAAGTCTTTATATCTACCCTTGTTCAATTAGAAGTTCGATAAATAAATGATAAATCCTTCGTGGGTGGTGAACGGTGGTAACTCATCCGCCGTTCAACACGTGGTAAATTGCATGCCAATCAAGACCATCCAAATTGTGGGCCCATTCGACTTATCCGCAAAATCATACTTTCGGACCACCTAGACATCCAATCAATGGCCATCAAAATGACGGCCATTAAGGCCGTCCATCAAGCAATATCCCACTGTAGGCAGGGCACGTGGCAGAAATCGCACCTACCATATGATCCAGCATCTTAATAAATGACAGGTGGAAGATAAGGTGAGATGCAGCGAGAGAAGACTATTCAGAGAAAGAACCCCAATGCCAGGATAGGTTGATCGTCCTGACCGTTGATTTTATTGAAGTGGCCAGTCCATAATGGGCCCATTATCTGGACGGCTCAGATCAAAACAAAACCATGGTAGGCATTTTGTATATTTTGCACTAATTAAGAAAATTAGAAACAGAAAAAAAATCAAAATTTGTTTTTTTTTTAAAAAAGAAAATTCCTTTTTATTCTTCTGAAATTTACTTTTATGCCCTTCCCGTTCTCATCCAAGCCAATCCAAATGGCTAAGTAGATTAAACATCTAAGGTGGGAAATGGACTAGCCGTACATGCATGCCACGCGTCGCCACTCCAACAATAGCCACTCATTCCCTATCCCACTCCCAGCCACAGGCTAAGGCGTCAAGATCCATCAGAAAACATGCGACTCACGGCAGCATATCTGAGCCGGGTCTGTGTGTAAGCCCGGGCCTGACCCAACAGACCCGGCCGTTTAGTAATTGACCTATTGGCCTTAGGCCCAACTCCCAAGGCCTAGGTCCGATCTATTTTTTATGAGACTCCAAAATCGGGTCCATAGCCGACCCACGGGCCCATGCAAACACCCAACCCCAACCTGCGTAACATTGGAACTGGATCTGTACACGAACCGAAGTAGCTCGGTTAGCTCGCTCGGCTTGACTCGACTCGAAAAAGTTCGATTCGACTCAGATTAAAATTGAGTTCGAGTCGAGCTGTTTTTTTGAGCTCGAAATTTTAGCTTGCCCGAGTTCGACTCGACTCAGATTGAGCCTCATCTCGTATCGAACTCAGATCGAACCAGTTCGGTGACTCAGTTATTTTGATATTAATGTTGCTCAGCGAGTGTTTTATGAAATGACTCAGCGAAGTGTCGGTGGTGAGGAAGGTATGGATATGAAACAAATACCCTTGTATGTTGATTTTGATGTTACCTACTAAGTATTTGATGAAATACATGTAAACTGGTGCTGCTGTTTTACATACCGTGAGAAATTGAAGGTGCACTCCATGTGTTTAAGAAAATGCCGCACAGGCTTGATCTTGGCTCGAACTCGGCTCGAATTGGATCGAGCTGCCGATTGAACCGAGCCGAGTTCAAGTTGGGGTTAGCTAGTGGCAAAGCCGAGTCGAGCTGTGTGTTAAGGGTCAAATATTGTATATTATCCCCCATTTATATATTGGTTTTATGAACATGATAATGCTTAATGTTCTATTTTACTCATGTTTGTGCTGCAATGTGAATTTAAGAGCTTGGACTGAAAATGATGCTAAAAGCATGAATTTAATGCTCAATAATCACTAAGGCAAGTGATAGATCTTAGGAGACCAAGATTGAAGAATTTACATGCCAAAAATCCAAGAAAACCAAGTGAGGAATGAAGAGAATCAAAGATTCGAAGTGAAGAAAAAGAATCTTAAAATTGTCCTGAAAAAGCATATTCTTAAACTCTAGGTCATTTTGTGAAATTATACAAAGTGAAGTCTATTTTAGCAAACTGCGTAAATTTGATGTAGTTTCTAGAGTTTTCCAATTAAGTGCAAAAGTTAGAGTTCCACAACTATAAATATGACTCCCCATGATGCTCCAAAGCATATTCTAGGGTTTGGAAGAGTAAAGCACAAGGGTGAAGAGCCATCGCCAAGCATTTTTTTTTCCTTTCTTCTTTAGTTTTTCATGCTTTCTTCTAGGGTTTTAGTTTCAATCATATCTATGGTTAGCTAAACCTCTTAGTTAGGGCTAAGAGGTGAAGCTTGTAGCATGATGAGATGTTTTTATTGCATTGATTCATGTTTAAGTTGGACTTACTTTGATTCTAGTTTGATATTTAAGGAATACTTTTAGTTTTTAATATTTTATTATGACTTAAATTAGAGTAGATCTGCAATAGCTTTGAGTATCTTCTTTTCTTATTTTGAGATTATGGGATTGGTAAATCCTGTTGTTTGCTATTGTCTCCTAAGCATGGTTTGGTGGTGGAATCCTTGTCAATTATCATAATTCTCCTCTTTTGATAATTAGGTCAAAAGAAGTTCAGATTTGATTTTAATTGATATATCTTCCAATTGGATAGGATAGGAATCCAATTCTAATTGTATTACTTAAATCAAGTAAATAATCACCCTGATTGCTACAAGCATATCCTTGGAAACCCTAGTTCCCACCTTTGAATTCTTAAGTTTCTAATTATATACTTCACAATTACTCCATTTAATTCCAGATTTAGATTCATATATTTTTCTAGTTCTACTTCTAGTTGCTTTTAGAATACACACGAGATTAGTCCCTGTGGATTCGACCTTGATCTCACCGATATTATTACTGTATCGCGACCCTACACTTAGGGTTGTGAACAAGTTTTTGGCGCCGTTGTCGGGGACTAACAATTGCGTTTTTTATAGATTAACTAGTTTTGAAATTAGTTTAAGATTAAGATTTTTCTACTTTCTATTTTTAGGTTAGGGTTTTTTCTGAATTATTTTAGAAATTAATTTAGCTTTCTATTTCTAGGTTTAAAATCTTTCCTCTTCTGTTTTTAAAAACTAATTTACTTTCTAATTCTATGATAGAAACTTTCCTAATTCGTTTTTAAAAACTAATTTTTTAGAAACTTTCTTAATCTGTTTTTAGAAACTAATTTCATTTTCTTTTTCTTTTTTAGAAACTAGTTTACTTTCCTTTTTCTTTTTTAGAAACTAAATTACTTTCTATTTTTAGAAACTTTCCTTTTTCTTTTTTAAGAAACTAGGTTGCTTTCTTAGTTCTGTTTTTTTAGAAACTAACTCACTTTCCTTTTTTTAGGTTTAGAAACTTTCCTAATTTGTTTTTAGAAACTTTTCTTTTTCGTTTTTGGAAACTAGGTTATTTTTTTTAGAAACTTTCCTAATTTGTTTTTAGAAACTAACTCATCTTTCTATTTCTCTTTTTAGAAACTAATTCACTTTCCTTTTTCTTTTGCATGATCCTAACATAGAAACTTCTAATTTGGTAACTTCTTTTTAATTATCTCTTTTTCTATTTCTATTTCTCTTTTTCTTTTTAGGTTTAGGTTAGATTCTGAAATTAAGAGCTGAGAGTGTTTCATGCCCAAGTGGGTCTGTGATAACACTCGATGTCTCTTGAGTGAAGGAGAATTATTTAAGGGGTTATCTATCTATCATATGATTAGACACCACTCGAGATCTACAGAGTTAACTGAAGTTATGATTGCAAATCAACATCCAAATCCACCCCAACCTATGGTGGAGGAAATTCAGGATGAGAATGAGGTGCGTCGAGCACCCCCACCTCGTACTTTATGAGACTAGCTATTTACAACCGGTGGGGGTGAGCATCCTTTCCTGTATGATTTTTTCAGAAAATATAGGAAATATAGACATCAAGACAGAAGTGATCCAACTCCTTCAAAAGTTCCTTGGGCTTGAATATGAAAATCCATATTTGCACTTAAAAGAGTTTAATGAGATCATAACCACTTTATACTTTCCTAATGTGTCTGAGACACAATTTGGCTGAAACTCTTCCCTTTCTTCTTGAAAGAAAAGGCTAAGATGTGGTTACATCACTACGTCCACGATCTATTGGCAGATGGAATGACATGACAATGGAGTTCATAAAGAAAATTTTCCTATATCATAAAACGAACACCATCAGAAAGTCGATCATTAACTTCACCCAAATGAAAGATAAAGCATTCTTCCAATGTTGGGAGCGGTTCAAGGATCTTGTCAGTTCATGCCTACAATACGGCTTTGAAACGTGACGCATAACAAATTTCTTCCATAAAGGATTGACATCTTTTATGCGCCAATTTGTCGAGACAATGTGCAATGAGGAATTCCTGAACAAAGATGTTGATGAAGTGTGGGATTACTTTGATAAACTTACTGAAACAGTACAATCATGAGGCATCTCCCCAAGAACGAGCATCACGTCTAAGCCTACTCAATCAAAGGAGAGTGGTGAAATATTTCTTTCGAAAGAGGAAGATGATATCAATGCTAAAGTGGCCAATCTTACAAGGAAACTCGAGGCCATGGAACTTAGGAAGAATAAGGATAAGGAAGTTGTCTGTGGTTTTGTGCTTATAACATTCATACAACTGAAGATTGCCCAACAATACCTGTATTTCAAGAAATATTGAATGAGCAATCAAATGTCGTAAACAACTACCAAAGGCCTTTCAACGGACTCACTTCGAATAGATATAACTCTAACTGAAGAAATCATTCGAATTTCAGTTGGAGGAATGGACAATTTGTTACACCTCAAGGAATCCCTAATCAATTCTTAAATTAAGGGAAACCTCAAGATGAATTGGTTCAAAATCCTCAAGAGCTCATTCAGCAAAGTACTCTTTAAGCCTTATAAGAACTCACAAAGGTTATACAAAAGATAGACTCACGTGTTACGGTTATGGAGAAAGGGATGCTTCCAGCCCAACCTATCCCCAATCCTATACCGTAATACGGAGTTAGTGAACCAAGCTCTTCAAATCCAATGGAACAAGCTAAGTCTATCACTACTCTTAGGAGTGGGAAGATAATTGACAAATCTATTCCGGTAAGGGTTGACATGCCTAAGGACTCGGATGTAGATGAGATTGATAGACCCAGCAATGCTCAACATGAGGTAGAACCGGAACTTTAAAGCAAACCGATTGCTCCATTTCCTCAAAAGTTGATAGCACCAAAACCTTTCTCTAACTCTCAGGATATTCTAGAGGTGCTTAAGTAAGTGAAGGTCAACATTCCTCTACTGGATGCCGTAAAACAGATACCTTCATATACCAAATTTCTACAAGATTTATGTACGATCAAAAGATGGCAAACATTCAAAAGAAAATCATCATAACAGAAAAGGTGAGTGTCATCCTAAAACAAGATGTGTCATAGAAGTATAAAGATCCTGGTAGCTCAACCATCGCATGTGTAATTGGGAATTACCGGATTGAACATGCACTTCTTGACTTAGGAGTGAGTGTAAATCTGATCCCATACTCGATCTAGAACAACTGGGGCGAGGTGAATTAAAACCCACTCGGACCACATTACAACTGGTCGATCGATCACTTTGTGTGCCGAGAGGGATAATTGAGGATGTGTTAGTCCAGGTTGACAAATTCTACTATCCAGTAAATTTTATCGTCATGGATACTCAACCCATCGTGGATATGAGCACTCAAATTCTTGTCATCCTTGGTCGCCCATTCCTTGTTACATCAAATGCAATAATCAATTGTAGGAATGGAGTTATGGATTTTTCTTTTGGAAATATGACATTGGAGCTCAATATTTTTTTCAATATGAGAAAACAAGCAGAGGATGATGATGATGCCCATGATGTTAATTTGATCGATTCTTTCGTGGAAGATAAAACTCTGATGACCTTATCCTATGACCCTCTAGAGACATGCTTGGCCCACTCCCATGATTTAGATGATGATATGATTAGGGTGACGGGTGTCATGCTTAATATTGTGCTGGTACTTTGATTACTTTTCCAGATGGCTAGTTCTCCTTGGGCGACTTCGTTATATAGTCTTTTCGGGGTGGCTAGTTCTCGTTGGGTATGAAATAGCGGTGAAGACCACTTGAGTTGAAGTCGGAATATGTCGATATCTCTTAGAGGGGGGTGAATAGGACTTTTTCAAAGATTTATGATTTATTAAAAAATTACTATTACACTAATCCTAATAATATGTACAAATTAAGATTACTCAAAATTAACTCTACTCGCATTCAAGCCTAGTAGAGGATCCAATCACAACCTACTTGAAAGATAAATAAATTGCAAACAAGATTGTGATGGATATGACTGTGTGTGTATAAGGTGTGATATTAGATAATCATATATAAAGGCATGTAAGGAAATCACATAAATGAAAGACAATAGCCATGTCAAACATAGTCATTTTTAAAGCGGTTCGACTACTTGTCTACTCCACTCGCGACTGCCGCACTCAACCCTTGAGTGTACCGGATTTCACTAAGGAGGTTTCCCAGGGTTCACCTCAAACCTAAGGTTTTAAATCAGGTTCACCTTCAACCTTTACACGGAGGTTTTGTACTCGGTTCACCTCTAACCTTGGAGTTTTACTGGTTCACTCCTAACCAAATGTTTATGCTCACACAGGGCAATGGTCCACACAACGCACCCGGATGTTTATGCTCTCCACAGAGCAAGGGTCCACACAATGCACCCACTACGTACACTCCCGCCGGAGGCCTCCTGTAACGACTCAGAAAATTCTGTACAATGGCCCGAGTATCACCTCAAGCAGAAATCACTTAGGATCAAATCCTTTAGAAATTAGATAAGCTAACTAAGTGCTAAACTAGATTATCCATGAAATTTGCTTGATTCACTTTAAATACGATTTGCAAGACCCAAAACTTGTAGAATCATTAACGCTAGGTTACCCAAAAATCTAGGATCAAACTCATTACCCGCCTGCTCTTGGGAGCACATTGAAACTCTGTATTAGATCTGGACTACACATTAGAAGTTCGAATAATGCGAAGTTATAGAATTAGGACCACCTTGCTGGGCTTGACAACCATCTCAGAAATCAAATCCAGATAGTGTCCCACGGCTATTCGCTTGAGTCCGGAGCGAGGAGTGTGAGAAAACCTAGTTTTCTTTAGAAATTTAAGTAATCTAAGACTTGACTTTTGCAGGCCAATTACAAGCAATCAGATCGTCGAAATCTGACCCAAATACACCCTCGGATCAGGGATATTTCCCAGCACATGTCCGTATACTGGTAACCCTGATCGAGATTCAGTGACCGTTGAACTGAAACTGGTCCACCACGCGTGATCTGAGAATCCGACTGGAACGAAAACTTAACTCCACCTAGATCCATAGTCTGTGAGCTTAAGTCCGACCTTTGGCTCAAGGGGGGCTCCAGAAGTACTCCGTTGAGCTGGAACAAGCTCACTTTGGATATAACCTAAGTATACCTTGACCTTAGGTCTATTTTGGTAAGGTTTTAGGCTATATAAGGACCTTAAACCCTCTCTCATTCAGCCATATGAATTTGAGAAAAACCCTAGGAGAAAGAAGAGAGAAAAGAGAGAGAAAGTGTGAGAGAAGTGGGAGCATCTTCCTGCCACTCTACCCTGCCGCTATATAAGCTTAACCCTCGTGATCTAATCGCTTTCCCGACGATTCTGACTTCATTTCTAGGTAAGAAACCCTAACCCTAATCCGTTCTAGGGTTATGATTGTTACAAGTGATGAAATAGCTAACCTATTTCATGGAATAGGTTGCTGTTGTGCCTTAGACAAAGCAAGGGTAAACGAACTGACTCCGTTATACGTTTATCGGTGTAAGGTGCGAACTTTAGACGTATAGGTTATGGTTTTCAACGCTTTCAATGTTAGATAATGATAGATTCATGATCTGTATGTAATTGCACATGTACAAAGTGCTGTCTGTTTCGTTCTTCGATTATATGTTAACTATGTTGAGTATACTGTATTCTTCATATTTGTAGAAAGTACCGTATACGTATAAATTTTAAAAGTGTGTTTGCCATGATTAATTACTGTATGAACATGCTATATATGTGTATAATACTCACTTGGCGAAAGGGTTCGCCCTAATACATGTTTTTGCTAGTATACACTATGTATGTTGAAAGAGTGTATTCTAAGTGTTTGTGAAAATGCTTGTAAGAGTAAGTACTTAGAGGATTGTGCTTTAGGTAGGTGTACAGATAGGATTCTCAGCTACCTTAGAGATGTATATGATTTCCTCCATGTTGTTTGTTTAATTTAACCACTTACTTATGAAATCTATGTGTTTGTATTTCCTATTTATATTGTGCTTTATAACATGCTTGAATTACTTTGTTTATTGTTGAGGGTCAAATATTGCATATTAGACCCCAGTTATACCGGATTTATGAACACGCCACCGTTTAAAAGCCTAATTTAATCGTGTTTGTGATGCAAGGTACATTTGCAAGTGTGGACTACAAAAAGGTGCTAAAAGTGTGTATTTGATGCTCTGAAATCACCACAGCAAGGGACGGACTCCAGAGGACCGATATTGAAGAATTTACACGCCAAGGATCCGAGAAAATCAAGCCGTTCACGTTAAAGAGGCCTGAAATTGGTGCAAAATGCAATATCACGTGGTTTCCGCCATCCGATTGACTCAAAACTTCATACATGTGATGGGGGCCGTAAATTAACCGTACATATTAAATTTCACCCATTGAAGATCTCGGGAAGTGGTCCAACAGACAGATCAGCCCATTAATCTCCAATTTGGGGCCCACCTGATATTTGGAACTGCCTCAACTTTGGTATTGACGGCTAAAATAATATGAGAAAGAGGATGGACGGTGTAGATTTCTCGTAAACATCACGGTAGGCCCTGTGTATGAGGAGTGTGCACACTGCACACATGCACTCCCGCACCGCACCGGTGTAACCGAGGTCGGTCAGCGCCCGCTAACCGACGCTCTTTCGAAAAAGCATAAAGACACACAGCGTCTTCTACCACCGACGCCGGTTCTGCGTAGTGGGGCCCACTCGTCGACTGAAGTAAAAATCAGAACCGTCCGTTGTGTCGAGAGGGGGGGCATGACCCTCGCCTAGGTGGACTTTTGGCCCCATGCATATGAAAACACGTGGATCGTTGAAAAACGCAGGATGGACGGTGAATTGATTTTATACAGTGGACCGCATAAAAACTCTATGGAAACTACTCCTTCCTGATTGAAATTGCGCCAGAAATCCAATGAACGGGTCAGATTTCCACAAATATATCACTGTGGTGACCACCGTACACGTCAGCGTCCGATCTCCAAAACGGCACCTGCGAACGGATGCTGTCCGTTTTTGCGGGAGTTTGTGGACCCCACCCGTCATCCGTATGGCTGATCTAAGCCATCCACCGTGTAGAAGGCTTCGAGAGCTTCAAAACCATGCTGATATTCTGCTCCCATGCATACACACGTGTGCGGTACATAGGCCACAAATGGACTGCCCTGCAATGTTCAAAACTGATCTTTTCGTGATTTCTTCTCTGGGCCGCGTCAATGGACATTCAAAACCACCCATTCTTGACTGAAATTTCGTTCTGAATGCAATGGATGGGGTGGATTTCCCAGAAAACACTTCTATGGGGCCCACCGATCACGACAGCGAAAGGGTGCGAAAGGTTTCGCACATATTAGAAAATTCGGTTTTCCAGGAGATAGTGGGTCAACATCTTTGATCATATGGTAGATCTGAACCTTTCATCATGTAGAGGACCCAAGAAAGTCCTAAGGAACGGTGTTGTTTTGAAATTTGAGCGAGGAAAGTGTCGTGTTTCGAGGCCCCGAACTTGGCTGCGAAAAGACTTTCGTTGCGCGTGCGACAGCTTTCCAAATCCGATTTTCTCCACTCCAGCAGCTATAAAAAGGGTTTTGGACGTGGGGAGCAAGATCATCGAAGGCTTGGACATCTACACGTGAGAGAGAGTAGTTTGTATTTTGTTTTGTTTTCTTTTTATTTTTGTTAAGGGTTCTAGCCCCACCATGTCGGGCTAAACCTCTTACCTGGGGCTAAGAGGTGAAGCTTGTAGCGTGATGGGAGATCTCTATGGCTTGAATTTGTGACTGATTGAAGTTTGATTTAATTTGATTAATAGGAATGCTTTCAGTTTTTAATGGTTTGTTGTGACTAAAATTACGATAGATCTGCGATAACTTTGAGCATGTTCTTAGCATTATGGAGGTATTAATTTGGGAACCCTGTTGTTCATCATCGTCTCCTGGGCATGGTTGGATGACAAAACTCTTCCTAACATTCATACCTTTCATCTCTTTGAAGATTAGATCAAAGGAAATTCAGGTTGCGTTTTAAAGACATCTTCCAATTAGATGAGGATGGGACTCTAAGTCCAGTTGAGTTCATGAATCGAGCATAGATCTCTCTGATCTCTATAAGTGGATCCTCTGAATCTCTAGTTTCTTACTTTTAAATTCTATAAATTTTAGTTTCCTATTTCACCATTATTCACTCATATTCACCTGATTTAGAGTTCATCTTTTTCTAGTTCTAGTTCTGGTTACTTTCAGATTACGTACAGGTTTCAGTCCCTGTGGATTTGACCTCGGTCCCACCGAGTTTATTACTACATCATAACCCTATACTTGGGGAGTGAACATTTATTCTGCTTTACTCTACATGCTTCTGAATAAGGATTGATTGTATTTGGGGCTATGATTATAGTCTAGGCAATCAGAAACGAAAATGAATGCGTGGCTGAGATTCATTTGTCATGCAAGATGTGTTCGACGAACCCGAGTCGTACTTTGGTTGACGATAGTGGCTGGCCACACGAAGTGCTTATGCGCTTCATATCGTTCAACTTGTTGTGCACTCGAGCTAGTCGAGCTCGTCAAGTAACCCGATCTATCTAATGTATGTTCACTATGTTTGGACGCTACTGCTTGAACCTGAGGTACTAACCTTACTAGTGGAATCCCGTTAATCGTGGTACCTTGATCCGCTAAGACTCATGAGCCGGGCATGGTAGTATGAGAAATCTGGTCGAGCTGTCTTCCTATGCTGGGGCCACGAGCCTCCCCGTAGTGACCATTGAGCAACCAAACTCGTGAGCCGATCATGGTGGTATGAGACACTATATTTGAGCTGTCGGCCTACACTGCTTTAATGGGTGATGGGGGAGTGGTGCAATGATTCCGTGTAATGGCCTTTAATGGCCTCGATGTACCGGTGTAGTGACCTCGAGCATACTCTAAATCTGCGACGAGGCGACGAGCCTTTCTGTAGTAATAGAGTATAAACTAGGCCTGTATTGATAAGGTGATGGGAGAGTGGTGTAACAATTCCGTGTAACAGCCCTAGCAGGCCTTGTAGCGACCTACAAACGCACCATCGTATGAGATTGTCTAGGACTGACAACCCTAGAATGGATCATTGTTTGGGAATGATATAAGGAAGGTACCTTAGTTTTCCAATACTGTTGTTTGAAATGAACTAATAACAACTCGGTAATCATGCTCATCATCGCATTGCATGTGCCTGGAAGATGTAGAGCACTGAGGGTGCCAGCATGCCGTGGATGTAAGATGGTGCCGCAACGAGGGAGTATGTGGCGAGGGCATGCATCATAATCGCATCTCATCCTTGTATTAATTACAGTACTTAGGAATGTTGATTGTACTGCTTTATCATTACTACTTGACTGATTTGGTAACATGGCTTTATTGTTCCACTGAGTTAGCTACTCACTCCCACGTTACGGGACTGATCAGGGTCGAATATTACATATCAGACCCCATTAATTACCTAAATTTACATACCTGATAAGGCTTAATGGAATATTTTAATCGTGTTTTCATTGCAGGATGTAATAATGAGCGTTGGACTGAAAAGAGGATTAAAAGCATGGATTTCATGATCCAAAGTCTCTAGAACACGGGATGGACTCCAGAGAACCAATAATGAAGATTTTACATACGGGATGCGAGGAAAGCAAGCCAAACTCGAAATGGTACAAATGCAAGATCACATGTTTTCGCCATTCGATGAAACTTCATACATGTGATGGGGCCGTAAATCAATGTACATATTAAATTTCACCTTTGAAGATCTCGGGAAGTGGTCCAACGGACAAATCGGCCCATTAATCTCAATGCAGGCCCACGATAGCTCAATTTTAGTTCCGTGGCTTAATGAAGATGGGTAGAGGATGGACGGTGCGGGTTTCTCATAAACAAAGATAAGAGCCCCATGTGTGGTGATGTGCACCATGCACTCTGGTGTAACCGGACGGTGGTGATCGACCCGCGCGGACGTGTGAAAGTCGGCGCGAGCACCGACCGACCCTTGTAATTCGAAAAAAAACAGCCATTGCGTCTTCACTACCCCGGTGTATAGGTTTTGGCGGTGGGCCCCATTTGACGTCCGGTGTGATGATCGAGTCGTCCATTCACTCGGGAAGATGTCCACGCCCCTTACCAAGCTTTTCTTTTCGCCCCTGTATAGACGTGGATCATGGTTCGATGGATTGTTAAAACTCAATGGGCCACATGATCGATTCAAAACCGTGAATTGTCGGGACGGTTTTTCCACCCAAATCTAATGGACGGAGTGGATTTCTCAAAGTGGATCATCGTGTGTTTGAACGGATAAAGGTGGGCCCCGTACGTCAACCCTCGGCCGTCCGAACCGTCCATCGTGTAGAGGGCCACGAGAACTACAAAACCATGCCGAGATTCCACATCCCATGTACACGCGTGCGAAGATGAGAGGCCACAAATGGGCGGTCTTGTGGACGTTCAAAACCGAGTTTTCATATTTTCTTCGTGGGCCACGTTAATGGACCTTCAAAACCACTCATTCTTGATAAATTTCGTCCCGAATCCAATGGACGGGGTGGATTTTCCAGAAAACACCTTCGTGGGGCCCACCGATCACAGTTCATGCGAAAATCGACTTGAGTGCATCATGCCACCGATTCCACCATTCAAAGAACTATAAAAGGGATGTTTTGGACGTGGGAGAGGCATTGATCCAATGAATTTGAGATCCAGAGCGGGGAGAGGAGAAAGAGAAGAAAGAGAAGGAAGAAGAGAGGGAGATTGTTCGGTTTGGTGTTTTAGTTTATGATTTAATATTTTTATGGATTTTATGGGTAACTAATCTCTTAGCTAGGCACGAGATGAAGCCCCTAATTTGATGGCTTGTATTGGATGCTTTGAATTTTAATTAATTTGTTTCTTTTGAGTGGGCTTTATGGATTTAAATTCCATACTTCTCCATCTATGAACTTGACCAAAGTATATATATGGATGTTGTTTGGATGCTTATTACAGTGCGGTGTCGATCATTTCCTATAGAGGAAGGATGTGGTGCTTTAATGAATTGTACATACCATGTGCCCGACCAAGGACATGGGATGTATTGTTATGGCATTGCTTAAAGGAATTAGGCAGGTCAGTATGCCGATTTAGGACATGATTGTGCTTTCTCTATTTAAGTGGTATCAATTTAGATCAAGGTGAATCTTGAGACAAAACAAGGGTTAGGATAATTAGGGGTGGATTCGAAAGTCCTAGTGCTTCTCTCGATTGAATTTTCTTCCCTGTTCTTAATTGTTTTATGTTTTTCATAGAATTGTGCTTAGTAATTGTTCCATTATTTGTTGGATTAGTTGAATCATAGATTTGAATGGTCTTGTGGGATTCGTTCTCGATCTTACCGAGTTTATTACTACATCACAACCCTTACGTTGGGGAGTGAACTTTGTTTGACACCCACCAGACTCTGTCTTAGACGCAGGTACCGACGATCCATAGGAGGCTGACCCTGATTATTATGAAGATCAGGATGAGTTTTCCTTTATACAATTCTCCGGCGGCTTTGCTTAGGCAATTCGGATTTACGGGACTACTGGGCTATCTTGACAGTTGGACTATTTTTTGACATTTTTTTTTAAGATTCAGTACATGTATATGATGACTCAACGATGTAATTATACTCTGGAGACAGATCGAGATCGTTTTATTTTTATACACATCTATATATATTTTTCAGTCTTCCGCTTGGGTTTTATACATTGATCTGGAGTATGGATTACTGTTTTGGTATAATCTCACTCATGTTTATTGCACTAACACAGACAACATTTAATCATAAGCATTCGTGTTGCATAAGTGATGTTTTGGAACTCGGGTGTTGAGTTGCTACTCGACCCCTGATTTTCAGGGCGTTACAAGTTGGTATCAGAGCATGATTTGCATTAAACCGGACCTGAGTTATGGTCCCACGACGTACGCTGATGCATTTTGACTTAGGTGGGTGCGAGAAAAATGTAGAAACAGCCCTAGATTTTCCCGATTTCGTTATTTGGCGAAGTTCATTGAAATTGATCACTTTGATTGAGTCCGTACTCATTTGTGACCGCACGAGGCCACCCCAAACCACTTCTACACCGTCACACGATGGGTCTAGACCACAATTCACCCTATGCCAACTGTTAAAAATCAGTAAATGCTGATATGTATCAGAAAGCACCCGAACTGATTCGTTTCCCTTCGGCCGACTCATATGCAAGATTGCACAGGAGTTTGGCTACAGTATGGGGATGGAAAGGCCAACACCGATTCATTAAATCGACGAGAGTACTCTCTATCAGTTGGAACTCGGGGCACGGCGACGATGAGCCCAACATGAGGAGAGTGAGGATGAGGTGGAGAGCGAAGAAGAAGAGAGTGAGGATGGGAGTGAAGCTGAAATAGAAGAAGAAGAAGAAGAGAAACCTGAGGCTCAGGATACCGAGGAGAGCTCCCCTCTTACGCCATGCAAGTAGGACGCGGTTCAGACTGCGAGGGATGCTCGTATGGTTCGCATTGAGGAGGGCCAAGCCGCCCTACGGCAAGAGATTGGACAGGTTCGGGCCGAGCTTGGTGAGACCTGAGCCAAGCTTGAGGTGGCCAAACCTTCATGAAACGAAATTTTAAGAAGGTGTCTCGCACATTGAAGACTATCCTGTGCTGTGTACAGGACAAGGATGCCCCTCCTCCATCACCTGACTCGGATGCTTAGTCATCCATGCTGTTGTTTGTAGTTTGTTTTGCTTACCGCTTTAAGCGATTTATGTTTTCATGTTGATGGATGTAGTAGTTAGTAATATGTTTTTAGTATTTCAAGCTTGGTTGTAATTAGCTCACATGCGTCTTCTGTCATGATTCATGTAACCCTGTTATCCATGTATTATGACAATTTTGTTAGATGAAATGCATGCAGCCTCTTTTTCTATGAAGTGTGTGGAATGCTTAAGTGGTTGTGTATTGTATTGCTATGCTTCATCTTACATGTGTTGTACCCTATGATGTATAGGGCATGCCACGGACGTATACGAGGAGCACGACACCCCTCTTGCTCACTGATTCGATGGACCAGACTCCTTCCTAAGGAGATGGTCGTACAGACCCTGGCTCGGGCCCGGATAGTGAGACAAGACCTACGTATCAGCCTTCCACTGATCCTACAGCTGGACTGCCACCTTTTACACCACCGGTTTGTGAGCAGAATTGGGCATCCTCTTCGACGCAGTATGAGCCACAGGCTGCTCCACCTACTGATAGGTTTGAGCAGATGATAATGTTGATGCAGCAGCAGCACCAGCAGCTCTTGGCGGTCTTATCTCAGGGTGGGAGTGCGACTCCACCTCCACCATCTACACGCCCTACCGTGACTGCCGAGCCTCCTGCTCAGGCTGAGGATGTACCTCCACCTCCACCTGCTGCCTTTTAGAAGAGATTCATAAATGACTTTAGTCACCTCTCTCGTCCTTTATGCAATTTATCTCAGAAGGATGTACCATACGGGTGGACTGAGTAATGTCAAAAAGCTTTTTTTAAGCTCAATGGCATGTTAACCATTGCACCTATCATGCGGCCATCCGACTGGAGCATTCCTTTTGAAATTATGTGTGATGCGTCCGATTATGCTCTTGGGGAAGTGTTAGGCTAGAGAAAATAGAAGAAACCCTATGTTATACATTACGCAAGTAGAACTCTAAATTCTGCCCAAATGAGTTACTCAATCACGGAGAAGGAACTCTTAGCTATAGTATTCACTTTAGACAAATTTAGATCCTACTTGATCGGATCCAAGATCATCATCTACACAAATCATGCAGCGCTCAAGTATCTTTTTTTTAAGAATGATGCTAAGCCACTACAAGAAAAGCCACTTTTACCAACGAAAATTTTCGTAGGCAAAAGTCTGATTTTCGTAGGCAAAGAGTTTTACCCGCGAAAATTTTCGTTGGCAAATTTCTCGCTAAAAGTCCGTGGGGAAAAGCTTTTGCCCACGAAAAAAAATTTTCGTTGGCGATAAAACTTTTTACCTACGACTACTTTTGTAGGTAAAATATTTTACAACACTTTTTAGCTACCAACAATTTCGTAGCCAAAAATATTTAAAGACTTTTTATCTACAAATATTTTGGTAACTAAAAGTAATTAAAATACTTTTTACCTACCAAAAACTTCGTAGCTTAAAATATTTACAAGACTTTTTACCTACCAACAATTTCGTAGCTAAAACTAGTTAAAACACTTTTTACCTACCAATAATTTCGTAGCTAAAAATAATTACAAAACTTTACCTACGGATATTTTTGTAACTAAAAATATTGAAAGACTTTTGCCCACAATTATATTTGTAGGTAAAAACCCTTAGAAAACTTTTACCTACCACTAATTTCGTAGCTAAAAATTCTTTTACCTACGTATATTTTCGTAGGTAAAAATAGTTACCTAACATTTACCTACAAATACTTTCGTAGGTAAAAACATGGATGAGAATTTTAACAACGAAAAGTTTCGTAGGTAAAAGCTTGATGAAACTTTTGCCTACGTAAATTTTCGTAGGTAGAAAATTTGATGGAGCTTTTACCTACGAAAATTTTCGTATGTAAAAAATCTGATAGAGCTTTTACCTACGAAAATTTTCGTAGGTAAAAGTGTTTTTTTTTTTCTCCGAATTCCAACACAAAATTCTTGATATCACCTGATATACACCTGTTACAATATAGACCTGTTATGTAATATATCATCATATTCCACATTCACATCCATTTAACTCCAAAGTGCATAAATAAATCCATCCAAACATAGATTACATCATGCATTTACATATAAGTTTAACATCATAAATAAAATATAAAAAATCACAAAGATGGAGGCAGAGGTGGTGGGGCATCGATGGGTAAGCGTGCGGCGAGAGCCTGAAACATATCCGCTATCCGTCGCTCATGCTCCACCCGCATCTCCTCCATCCTCCTCTCCTGCTCCTCCCTCAGCCTCGCATGCTCCTCTATCCTCATCCTCTCGCATCCTCCTCCTCCTCGCATGCTCCTCTATCCTCATCCTCTGCTCCTCCCTCGCCTCGCATGCTCCTCTATCCTCATCCTCTCTCTGCTCCTCCCTCGCCTCGCATGCTCCTCTATCCTCATCCTCTCCTGCTCCTCCCTCCGCCTCGTCGCTCCTCCATCCTCCTCTCCTCGCTCCCTTAGCCTCGCCCGCTCCTCCATCCTCCTCCTCTCCCGCTCTCTCTCTCCCTCGTCAGCTCCTCCATCCTCCTCTGCTTCTCCTCTGCTCCTCTCTCTCCCTCGTCAGCTCCTCCATCATCCTCTCCTGCTCCTCTCTCTCCCTCGTCAGCTGCTCCATCTGCTGCTCCTCTCTGGATCGGGCAGAGGCAGCTCTAGCGGGTGCCATGAGCTTGGCACCATGGCCAAGCCCTCGCACATATCCAGAAAGGGTGCCAAGCACCTCACTCAAGATCTCTGGCTCACTCCGCTGAGTACCATCGGGAGTGGGCTGACTGCGTAAGGTGTCCATCGCCGCCTGTAATGAAAACATATGAATTTTTTCAAAAAAATGACATTATTATAATTTAATGCAATTAAATTTGACAATGTAAGAATTTTTACCCAAATCTCGCCGGCACTAGGATGTACCCAAGATCCCGTCGCCTGCCGACAGTGAGTCCCTTTGTAGAGGTCTATTGGTCGGGGCTCCTGACCAGTGACGGAATCTCGCTGCGCAATCGAAAGGACAATAGAGTTAATATAAAATGTATTAAAAGAATATATCAACTTAATAATTACTAGTAATTTCTTATCATGTCGTGACGAATTTGTACAAATGACTTTGAACCAGCTACGTGGTTCACTGCTAACTTTCCCCTGTTGTTAGAATTTATTTTGCTCCTCTTCTGAACACATTATTCATAATACATTGTTATTAATTGTGAATTTAATTGTTACCTTAAAGATATCGTAAATATGTAAATATTACCTGAAAAGAATCAGATGAAAATCTATCGCAGAGTATCTGTCAGTCATCACGGGTCACGTGCAGCGGTGCGGACAGTGCACCCTCCTCATTGCTCATGCACTGCTTATACCGCTTATGTAACAAGGAACGGTACTCCTTGAACCACTCCTTGATCATATCGTCAACGGCAAAGGAAACGTGCGGAACACTCAAATTCAATTCAAATTTATCCTGCAATTTTGTAAAAATAGATTAAGGCAATAAACTTGTAAAGAAAATAACTTAACCGTAAATGAACTTTTATCAAATAAATTAAGATTTATAAGTATCGGTTTAGGTTTAGGTTAAGGTTAAGGTTAAGGTTAAGATTAAAAGGTTAAGGTTTAGGTTTAGGTTAAGGTTAAGGTATAAGTTATAGGTAGGTTATAGGCTATATAGCTTTAGGGAATTGAGAATATGTTAAAGTTTAGTTTAACGAAATCGGGTTCGGGTTCAGGATCGGGTTTAGGTTTGGGTTTCCATGTTTAGGCTTAGGTCTAGGTTAGGGAGTTGAGATTAGGATTAGGTGTAGGTTTAGGTTTAGGGATTTGGGAACACATTTAGGTTTTAGGTTTAGATTTAGGTTTAGGTTTTAGGTATAGGTTATAGGTTATAGCTGTAGGGAACTGAGAATAGGTTAAGGTTTAGGTTTAGGAAGGGTTTGGGTTCGAGATCGGCTTTTGCTTTGGGTTTTCAAGTTTAGGCTTAAGTTTAGGTCGGGAGTTGAGATTAGGATTAGGTGTAGGTTTAGGTTTATGGATTTGAGAACACATTTAGGTCTTAGGTTTAGGTTTAGGTTTAGGTTTAGGTTTTAAGTCTAGGTTATAGGTTATAGCTATTGGGAACTGAGAATAGGTTAAGGTTTAAGTTTAGGAAATCGGGTTCGGGATCGGGTTTTGCTTTGGGTTTTCAAGTTTAGGCTTAGGTTTAGGTTAGGGAGTTGAGATTAGGATTAGGTGTAGGTTTAGGTTTACGGATTTGGGAACACATTTAGGCTTTAGGTTTAGGTTTAGGTATATGTTTTAGGTCTAGGTTATAGGTTATAGTTGTAGGGAACTGAGAATAGGTTAAGGTTTAGGTTTAGGAAATTGGGTTCGGGTTCAGGATCGGATTTTGCTTTGGGTTTTCAAGTTTAGGTTGAGGTTTAGGTTAGGGAGTTGAGATTAGGATTAGGTGTAGGTTTAGGTTGAGGGATTTGAGAACACATTTAGGTCTTAGGTTTAGGTTTTAGGTCTAGGTTATAGGTTATAGTTGTAGGGAACTGAGAATAGGTTAAAATTTAGGTTTAGGAAATCGTGTTCGGGATCGGATTTTGCTTTGGGTTTTCAAGTTTAGGCTTAGGTTTAGGTTAGGAGTTGAGATTAGGATTAAGTGTAGGTTTAGGTTTAGGGATTTGGGAACACATTTAGGTTTTAGGCTTAGGTTTAGGTTTAGGTTTTAGGTCTAGGTTATAGGTTATAGCTGTAGGAAACTGAGAATAGGTTAAGGTTTAGGTTTGGAAATCGGGTTCGGGTTCTGGATCGGGTTTTTCTTTGGGTTTTCAAGTTTAGGTTTAGGTTTAGGTTAGGGAGTTGAGAATAGGATTAGGTGAAGGTTTAGGTTGAGGGATTTTAGAACACATTTAGGTCTTAGGTTTAGGTTTAAGGTCTAGGTTATAGGTTATAGTTGTAGGAACCGAGAATAGGTTAAGGTTTAGGTTTAGGAACGGGTTCGGGATCGGGTTTTGCTTTGGATTTTCAAGTTTAGGTTTAGGTTTAGGTTAGGGAGTTGAGAATAGGATTAGGTGTAGGTTTAGGTTGAGAGATTTGAGAACACATTTAGATCTTAGGTTTAGGTTTAGGTTTTAGGTCTAGGTTATAGGTTATAGGTCAGAGAGAACCGAGAATAGGTTAAGGTTTAGGTTAGGGAGTTGAGAATAGGATTAGGTGTAGGTTTAGGTTGAGGGATTTGAGAACACATTTAGGTCTTAGGTTTAGGTTTAGGTCTAGGTTATATGTTATAGGCTGTAGGAACTAAGAATAGGTTAAGGTTTAGGTTTAGGAAATTGGGTTTGGGTTCTGGATCGGGTTTAGCTTTGGGTTTTCAAGTTTAGGTTTAGGTTTAGGTTAGGGTGGTGAGAATAGCATTAGGTGTAGTTTTAGGTTGTGGGATTTGGGAACACATTTAGGCTTTAGGTTTAGGTTTAGGTTTAGGTTTAGGTTTTAGGTCTAGGTTATAGGTTATAGTTTTGTAGGAACCGAGAATAGGTTAAGGTTTAGGTTTAGGAACGGGTTCGGGATCGGGTTTTGCTTTGGGTTTTCAAGGTTAGGTTTAGGTTTAGGTTAGGAAGTTGAGAATAGGATTAGGTGTAGGTTTAAGTTGTGGGATTTGAGAACACATTTAGGCTTTAGGTTTAGGTTTTAGGTCTAGGTTATAGGTTATAGTGTAGGGAATTGAGAATAGGTTAAGGTTTAGGTTTAGGAACGGGTTCTGGATCGGGTTTTGCTTTGGGTTTTCATGGTTAGGTTTAGGTTTAGGTTAGGGAGTTGAGAATAGGATTAGGTGTAGGTTTAGGTTGTAGGAACCGAGAATAGGTTAAGGTTTGGGTTTAGGAAATCGGGTTCGGGTTCGGGACCGTGTTTTACTTTGGGTTTTCAAGTTTAGGTTTAGGTTTAGGTTAGGGTGTTGAGAATAGGATTAGGTGTAGGTTTAGGTTTAGGTTTAAGGTCTAGGTTATAGGTTATAGTTGTAGGGAACTGAGAATAGGTTAAGGTTCGGGTTTTGCTTTGGATTTTCAAGTTTAGGTTTAGGTTTAGGTTAGGGAGTTGAGAATAGGATTAGGTGTAGGTTTAGGTTGAGGGATTTGAGAACACATTTAGATCTTAGGTTTAGGTTTAGGTTTAGGTCTAGGTTATAGGTTATATACCGTAGGGAACCGAGAATAGGTTAAGGTTTAGGTTAGGGAGTTGAGAATAGGATTAGGTGTAGGTTTAGGTTGAGGGATTTGAGAACACATTTAGGTCTTAGGTTTAGGTTTAGGTTTAGGTTTTAGGTCTAGGTTATATGTTATAGTGTAGGGAACTAAGAATAGGTTAAGGTTTAGGTTTAGGAAATTGGGTTTGGGTTCTGGATCGGGTTTAGCTTTGGGTTTTCAAGTTTAGGTTTAGGTTTAAGTTAGGGTGGTGAGAATATCATTAGGTGTAGTTTTAGGTTGTGGGATTTGGGAACACATTTAGGCTTTAGGTTTAGGTTTTAGGTCTAGGTTATAGGTTATAGCCGTAGGGAACTGAGAATAGGTTAAGGTTTAGGTTTAGGAACGGGTTCGGGATCGGGTTTTGCTTTGGGTTTTCAAGTTTAGGTGTAGGTTTAGGTTAGGGAGTTGAGATTAGGATTAGGTGTAGGTTTAGGTTGAGGGATTTGAGAACACATTTAGGCTTTATGTTTAGGTTTAGGTCTAGGTTTTAGGTCTAGGTTATAGGTTATAGGTTATAGCTGTAGGGAACTGAGAATAGGTTAGGGGTGTGGTACCTGCAAATACAGATATAAATACGGCCTGTCCAAATGGCCAGGCCCTTCCAATGCTGTCCATAGGAAATGGACAGCTTCATCATGGTCGTTATAGCGGTTCCCACCTTCCAGAGACCCCCGCTCATCCGGATAGCTCCGACGCACATCCGGGTCTGCTCCATTAATCTCGAGCAAATACATAAATACGGCCTGTCCAAATGGCCAGGCCCTTCCAATGCTATCCATAGGAAATGGAAAGCTTTATCATGGTCATAACAGCGGTTCCCACCTTCCAGGGACCCCCGCTCATCCGGATAGCTCCGACGCACATCCGGGTCTGCTCCATTAATCTCGAGCAAATACATAAACACGGCCTGTCCAAATGGCCAGGCCCTTCCAATGCTGTCCATAGGAAATGGAAAGCTTTATCATGGTCATAACAGCGGTTCCCACCTTCCAGGGACCCCCGCTCATCCGGATAGCTCCGACGCACATCCGGGTCTGCTCCATTAATCTCGAGCAAATACATAAACACGGCCTGTCCAAATAGTCAGGCCCCTCCAATGCTGTCCATATAAAATAACTTAATCGTAAATGAACTTTTATAAAAAAAAAAAAAAAAAAAAAAAAACTATGCCTACTAGCTATGCACCATCTTGCAAATCATCTTGCAAATACTTTCCAAAGTATCATGTGCTTATGATATCAAAAACTATGTGAGTCACATGCGTACGTTGTATGATGTTGGTCGCCATCAATTTTTATTTTTTTAATGGCATGGCCCACTTGATGAGCCGATGAGGCTGATTTTTGCCTCGAAAGTTCTTCAAAAAGACAAGAACACCATGGCAGAGGTTCACAAAAAATTGTTGAACAACCAGTTAAGGGCCTGTTTGGTGGATGTATTCAGGTGAATTGCAGTGTATTTTACACTTTTTAAGCATTAATTACATACTATAGGAATTTGTGATGGAAGGGATGTTGCATGACATTGACAGCCACAACTTTTAGGTATGGAAAACGAGATAGACTTTGTGAGTCCCACCATGATGTAAATGTTTTATCCATGCCGTCCATTCATTTGGCCAGATCATTCTACAATATACCTCTAAAAATGAGACAGATCCAAAGCTCAGGTGGACCACACTATGGGAAGAACATTTAAATGGTTAACATTCAATCTCCAAGTGTTTTATGTAGTTTGGTTGACTTGATCTTTAAATCTACCTCATTTTTGGGCCCATGCCTAAAATGATCTTTACTAATGAATGAATGGAGTGGATATAACACATATATCATGGTAAGGGCCCCCCAAGCTTTGGCTTCAAATTATCACGAAATCTAATATGGGGCAACTCCTCTTCACTTTCAAATCACATGGGGTGTTGTTTGAGGTATGCATTTAACGTTGATTTGAGAGAAATTACATGTAATTACATCAAACCAAATAGGCCCTAAGCTTAATAGATTACAATAAATAAGTAGAATACCTGGAAACCTGCTGTCTTCTCAAAGGTGGCAATTTTGTGTACAAATCCAAAAGCTGAGAAAACCTGCATCAAGACAATTATAAGTTCTTCAAACAAATTTTGAAGTGCAATTTTGAGTGAGCAATTTTTTTGGATAAAATTGAGAAGACAATGTTCATCCATTGTTTTCTTTTCTTTTCTTTTTTCCTTCACCCTAAAAATTAAAGAATTCAAAGCAAGTGAAGAATTCAAAGATGTTAACGGTGTTGTGCACCTGATGGAAAGCTCAGATCTGGCACAGCTTGTTCCATATCGGCATGTGTGGTCAATAAAAGGAAAGATCTACCATCTAAGTTTATATGTGTATATCCAAACATTTGTTAATAAGAAAATGTTAATATTATTTTTTCCAAATCAATGGTTACTTTTCTTTCTTGCACTCATTTGTAAACTGATTCATGCACTCATGTGAACTGGATTGCATCATGCGATTGTAGCAGATCCTAATCTAATTTGTCAACTGATTCATAGACTAAACTCCCGACAAATCTGTGTGAACTGGAACTCATTTGTAAACCGAACTTGAACTGGAATGTGGTCGTAGCTTGAACCGAACATTTTGTTGAAGTCCATACCATTGGAATTTCGTGAACCGAAATGCATTGCTAAATTCATTGCTATTGAACTAAATTTTCCGATGGACTATGGATCAAGTGAACTCGATTGCAACTCTAACCGAGAACATGCATTTCTAAACTACAGAACTCGCAAATTCCTATGAACTGAACTTTTCTTGTCCAAAATTATGCTTTTGCTATTGTGCAAAAGTCACTCTCCTTCTGCGACTATTGCTATTTGGATCTACTTCATTTTTTGGATCACGCCGGATGACTTGTCCAAAATGGATGGACATGAGAATGTAAAACATATACATCATGGTGGGCCCCATCCAACTACAGATGGATGGTATAAAATTTTCAGAGATCTAAAATTGGTGATTCTATACCGTCCATGATGTTAGACAGGAGCTTCGAGTAAGATTTTTGGAGCATCTTTCATCTATGGAAGAGTGTATCAAAACAAAGTTTGGATTTCAGAACTACTAGCCCCACTTTTTTCACGCATTAAGATACTTGGACTGAATGCATTAGAAGCCTATACTAGCCCCACTTGTTTCACTCTTCCATAGATGAAAAGCCTATACTTTATGTATCAAAACAAAGTTTGGGCCCCATCGAGAGGTTAGACAGGAGCTTCGACTAAGATTTTTGGAGCATCTTTCATCTATGGAAGAGTGTATCAAAACAAAGTTTCAATTTCAGAACTACTAGCCCCACTTGTTTCACGCATTAAGATACTTGGACTGAATGCATTAGAAGCCTATACTTCCTATTTTATCAATTATTAGTTTTTAAAGTTAGGTATATGCTTGATTTCCATCCCACGAGATTATTCCATCATGAAAATGAGATGTTCAAAAATATCAGATCGATCCAACTATCTAACTATCAAGTGATGTAATCCCATCATGAAAATGAGATGTTCAAAAATATCACATTCTACATCATAGAAAACCATGAACAACCATCCAAGAAATTCTCTATTTAAGTGAGTATCCTATTTTTAATATTGTTGGATCGACCCTCTTTGAAGAATTATAAATAAGCTTCCCCTTTTGTGACCGTAGCCTCATTGATCAGGAATCACGCATGTCTATTTTAAAAATGTTTGATACCAATTGGTAAATCTGAACTGTAGGCCTCCATAAATGATTTGGAATGCTTCTTAGTTGCCATCCAAATAAAACTCGATCTTTGAAACATAAGCCAATTTTCTTACTTTACATAAGCCAATTTAATTACCAACTGTACAATTGCAAAGGATTCTATAAAGGGTGAAACTGACAGTTCTGGAGCAGATAGATATCAGAAAAATCAAAATAGTTTCTAAAGTAGACCAAGTTCATATCTAAAACAACACTAAGGGTTCGTTTTGATGCAATTTAGAATTGAGTTGTAACAACTAGTTTAGGCTTAGTTTGGAATCTTCGGATGTTAACCCGAAATAGTGATTCCAAATGCAGCCTAATCATATTCTCGGCTTCCTAACTTCCTCTCCCTATCCCAAAAACAAACTTTCATACAACTAGCTGCACACAGGGCCTACCATGATGTGTCCATCCCATCCAATACATCCAACAGGGTCGTCCCACCATGAAAATGAGATGCCCTAAAATTCAGGCCGATCCAATCATTGGGTGGGCTGCCACATGAATCTGGATTTCCTTTTTTTTTTTTTTTTTGTGTGTGGTGGCCTGTTGTCTTCCATGGTGTCTTGACCGATCTTTGGATCACCGATTTTCAAGGAATCCCATTTTCATGATGGGGCGACCCAATGGACAGGTTGCATGCCATACAAACACCAAGTAGGACGCGACACAAGTCTAGTTGCAGGAAATTCTCATCTACAAAAGCTGTAGGGGAACCAATCTATCCCAAAAAAAAAAAAAAAAAAAAAAAAAAAAAAAAAAGGATCATAACTAATTAGGAAACAAGACTCAAACCAACAAGCAAACAAGACCCACTTCCCATCTCATCGAAAATATCACAACAAACAAACAAAGAGAATTATCACATTTCTTCCAATTTCCTTCTCGAACCAACAAAAGCAACAACACCCATTTCAAATCTCCCGACAAAGGACCCAAAAACAAACGTGTCGCATTTCCTTCTCAAAGATCATCAAGACTAATTTAAAGGGCCTGTATTTCTTGAACTACTCAACAACGTGTACTGCATTTCATTAAACTATCAAGATTCTTCTTTACATTAGGAAAAAAATCTGCAGAATATATAGAAATTCAAACAAAAAAAATAATAATAAAGGAAAAATATCATCATTCAACAAAAGCACAATAAAAATCAAACTAACTAATAAAAAAACCCCAAATGCTTCCCACAGACTACCGAAATTCAATGAAAATCACAGCTTTACATCAAAAAATCAATGACCCTATATTTCCGAAACTTGGGTGGGGCCCAACGCAAATCAACGGTGGGCGTCCCCCTCCCAACTGTTCCTTCTCGCGTGGCCCACCTGAGTGATGGATCTACCTGATTCATGGGCAAAAATTTTCAAATCCCTAAATCCCTAAATCCCTAAATCCCTAAATCGTTTCAATCGGTATTGAGATTGAGAGAGAGAGAGAGAGATACCTGTCAACCGAGCTTTAGAGAGGACGGTGGAGAGAGGGCGCGGTGGAGAGAGAGAGACCACCGAGAGAGACAGAGAGCGAGAGTGAGAGAGGGCGCGAGAGAGAGTGAGAGAGACAGAGAGCGAGAGTGAGAGACGGCGCGCGAGAGAGAGTGAGAGAGAGAGAGAGAGCGCGGTGGAGAGAGAGAGAGAGCGCCAAGAGAGACAGAGAGACAGAGAGCCAGAGTGAGAGAGGGCGTGAGAGAGAGTGAGACAGACAGAGAGCGAGAGTGAGAGACGGCGCGAGAGAGAGAGAGAGAGAGAGAGAGAGAGACAGAGAGCGAGAGAGACTAAGTCTCTCTCACGAGCGGGCCACGTGTGGCACGTGGTCGGTGCTCTGTGGGCCCCACCATGATGTATGTGTTTCATCCCTGCCGTCCATCTATTTTTCCATTTCATTTTATGGTATGAGACAAAAAATGAGGTATATCCCAATCTCAACCTGGACCACATTATAGGAAACAAGTGTTGAATGAGCGTCGACCATTAAAAACCTTTTTGGGGGCCATATAAAGTTTTGGATCAATATAATATTTTTTTTTCCCTTCATCTGGGCCTGTATGACCTAATCAACAGATTGGATGTCAAATAGAAAGTACAGTGGACCTTGGGAGAGTTTTAATGGTGGATATCCAATCACTATGGTTTTCATGTGGTGTGGTCCACCTGAGATTTATATCCCTCTCATTTTTGGCATCAAGCCGTAATATGATTTGTCAAAATGAATGGATGATATGGATGAAACACATACATCATGGTGGGACCCATAGAGCACCGACCAACATCCACCAAGTTTTGTGGGCCCCACTGTGATGTATTTGTTATATCCACACCGTCCATCCATTTTGAGATATCATTTTACGTCATGTGCCAAAGAATAAGGTAGATAAAAATCAATCATAGACCCCACCACAAAAATCTCAAATGCACCACACCACATGAAATCAATAGTAATTGGATATCCATCATTAAAATCCTCATAAGGCTTACTATATTGTTTATTTGACATCCAATATGTTGATTAGGTCATACAGGGCAAGATGAAGGGAAAAAACAAAAATCAGCTTAGATGAATGGTATAGGCCATAATATAGATGTTTGGGGTACAGGCGATAATATTGACAGTTTGAATGACGTAGATTATAAAATAGACTGTATGAATGGTACAGGCCATAATATAAATGTTTTGGATGGACTGTATCATAATATCAATAGTTTGTATGGTCTCAATCATAATATCCACAGATTACAATTTAGATCATAAAATCGATGGTTTGGATTGTCTTGATCATAATATCAATTTTCTGGATGCTCTAGACCAGAATATTGATGGTTTGAATGGTCCGGATCATATAATCAATGGTCTAGATGGTTTGGATCACATTATTGATGGTCAAGATGGTTTGGATCATAATACCCACAGTTTCAATGGCCTGAATCATAATATCAGTTGTGCTCTGGATTATAGTATTCATGGTCAAGATGATATTGGTAATAGCATCAATAATCTAGATGGTATGGATAATTGTATTGATGGTCGGAATGGTCTATATCATAATATCCGTGGTGGTTTAGTTGATCTGGATCATATAATATCAATGATCTAGATAATGGTATTGACGATCATCCGTTACAAAACTTAGGTGGGCCATACCATCTAAAACTATGTGAAGATATCTAAAAAATATATCTTCACATAGTTTTAGATGGTATGACCCACTTGAGTTTCGTAACGGATGATTTTTTAGATATCTCATAAGCTAAAGGGGAGACATCAAATGCACGGTGTTGATGTTCGACACACATCATGATGGGCCCATTTTACATGTCTGGTCCATTCACTCTATTCTACTGATCATTACCCTCAATTTAATCAGTTACTCGCCTCGATCATACTGCATATGAGAAAGATATTGGGCAAACAAGATTGATCAACAATTTGAGTGAATTTTGATTTAAACATCTGAAGTTATTTACTCTTCAATCTGGACTGATCAGATTGTCCAAAAATAAAGAGTCGGTGCTCTTCTTAGCACTAAACGAACCTACACTGGCTATATATATAGCTAGTGTGTGGTACACTAGCCAATCAACTTCCATGGTAGACTCACAAGAGTTTCAACAACAGGTCAAGGGTATAAGGGTTTAGAATACTCATAGGTGGGATTGGCTGGTGTACCACATGGTACTACTGTATAGCTGATGTGGGTAGCTGTCGGGCGTTGACACTAGACACCAGCAATTTCATTAATTGACTTTAGTGATTATACTTTTAACTAAGCTAGTCATCTTTTTTACTATCTCAATCAAAAGTAAACTTCACAAAATTCTTGCAAACCTCTTAATACAACATGACAATCAATGTTAGGGGCCCACCATAACGAATTATGTGGCCCGCCATTTTAATTTAGAGGTTTTTGGGTGGTTGTCCATTACCTTCCATGCATCGGACCAACTGATGAATGGGTAGACCTGATTTTTGGGCGCATTCGGTAATCATGGTGGGGCTTACATGATGAGTGGGTTGGATGGGATGCAAACAAGACGGTGGTCCTCAGGCAGGCACGGTTGAGTAACATTTATAGGCAATCAAATAACAATTGAACAACTTCTGTGGAAGATACAGCCTAGTGCAAAAATCGATGAAATTCGTTCCATGGGGAGGGTTTGTTTTGGGGTCCTAAAACTGTTTAATATTTAAGGGTGTTTTTTTTTAATTATTATTATTATTTTTTAAGTTTGCATTCTGGTACATTTTTTAAAAATGTTTTTCATTAACATACTTAATTATTTTACATATTTTTCATTTCAATACCTTCGGTTGGATTTCCTTAACAACGATCGATTATGTAGCTTAGTTTTTATACATGACAAAACCCTGCTCCTTTTTTGGAAACGGTCCTATTTCAGTGAACTAGGGTTCATCAAAAGGGTTCTACCATTTAGACTATCGGCCAAAATCAAGATGTCCATTGCTTCCAACCCTATGGCCCACTAGAAAAGAGGACTGCCCAATCTGTCAATTTCAGACATCAAAATTTACATAATAGACCCACCGAAGGACGGCTTGGATTTGATACCCAGGAAGCACACTCATCATGTGAGCCCCACCATGATTACCGAATGCAACCAAAAATCAAATCAGGTCTACCCATTCATCAGTTGGTCCGATGCATGGAAGGCAATGGACAACCACCCAAAAACCTCTAAATTAAAATGGCGGGCCACATGACGGTTGGATCCACCTAACCAAGCTAGTCATCTTTTGAGATCATTTTAGACTATTACGCCAAAAACAAATCATATACAAAGGTTTGACCTCGATAAAAATAGCAGCAAGGATAAGGATTTTCACCATTAAAAAGTTTATAGGGGCCCACCATAACATTTATTTTCCATCCAATCTGTTAATAAAGTCACAAATAAATTTATAGGGGCCCACCATATTTTTTAGGACGTCTTCACATAGTTTTAAATGGTATGGCCCACTTGAGTTTCATTTACCGATGATTTTTGAGATATCTCATAACCTAAAGGGGACACATCAATTCCACGGTGTTGATGTTTGACAAACATCATGATGGGGCCCACAAAACTTACTAACATCAATTCTTAGGTTCTCACGAGATCAGTAAGTTGGGTCACAATTTTAACCATAATATTTGGCCCATTTTACATGTCTGATTCATTCACTGATCTATTTTACTGATCAATACTCTCAATTTGACAAGTTACTCGTCTCAATCAAGCTACATATGAGAAAGATATTGGGCATACAATATTGATCAACAATTTCAATGAAATTTGATTTAAACATCTGAAATTATTTACTCTTCAATTTAAACTGATTAGATTGTCCAAAAACGATTAAAGATTCAATTAGTGGGTGTGCCTAATAATTTAGTAATTTTAATTTTCACAAATAAATTTAACATTTTTTTTAAAGGTATATATTTTTTTTAACTCTATTAAATAAATAGCATTTTATTATAAAATATTTCAAAAATATTTTAAAAACAAATTTTGAGTTTTTATTTGCAAAATCTCAAAAAACTTCTCGTATTTTAATTTTTTCTCAAAATTTTGTTCTCAAATTTCAAAAGGATTATTTTGTTCTCAAAATATTATTTAAACATATTTAAAATTTTGTAACTTTTAAATATTCTTTTTCATGTGATATTACAAATTAATTAAATACTACCTTTTAATTTTATATATATATATACACACACACACACACACACACACACACACACACACACACACACACACACACACACACATTTAGATAATAGGCAAAAATGAAAAAAATATTTAGGAAAAACTTTTCCCGACAAAAATTTTCGTCGGTAAAAGTCTTACCACCAACATTTTCCAACACGCGCCAAAAAGGGTAGTAGATTTTTTAAGACCCTTTAGCTACGAATATTTTCATAGCCAAAGGTGAGTCCGAGATTGTTAAGAGACCCTTTAGCTATGAATATTTTCGTAGCCAAAGGTGAGTTTTACCTACGAATTTCAGTTTCATAGGTAAATGAAAAGTTTGTGAATTTTTTTGTGGAAGGAGGTGGGGAAGGAAGGGAATTTAAGAGACCCCTTTCGCTACGAATATTTTCGTAGGCAAAGATAGGTTTTGCCTACGTAGGCGAATGTAAAGTTTTTGATGGCTTTTAGCTACGAAATTTGATTTCGTTGGTAAAAGTAGATTCAAGACACGTTTTTGTTTTTTTACGGTGGGAGAGTGAAAAATTCAAATGACCCTTTAGCTACGAAATTTTCTTTTGTAGGTAAAAGTAAGTTCAAAACAAGGATGGCGTTTAGCTACGACATTTTATTTCGTAGGTAAAATTAAATTCAAACCATGGTATATATGGCTTTTAGCTACGAAATTAGAGTTCGTAGGTAAAAGTAAAGCTTTCCATTTTTTTGCTCTTTTAAAAATTAAAAACATCCTTTAACTACGAATAAATTCGTAGGTAAAGATGGATTTTAGCTACGAAATTCCATTTCGTAGGTAGAAGTAGATTCAAAACACGTTTTCGATTCGGCGGTTGGGTGAAAAATTCAAAAGACCCTTTCTCTACGAATAATTTCGTAGGTGAAAGTAAACTTTTGGATATTTAAATTCAATACACCATTTAGCTATGAATATTTTCGTAGGTGAATATTTGTTTTACCTACGAAATTATATTTTGTAGGTAAAAGTTGGGTTTTCGATGTTCTAGAAGAGGTAAAAGTCAAAGGACCCTTTGCCTACGAAAATTTTCGTAGGTAAAAATGCCTTTTACCTACGAAATTAACTTTCGTCGGTAAAAGTAGGTTTTTACCTACGAAAACTATTTTTGTTGGTAAAAGTCATCTTTACCTACGAAAAAAAATTTCGTAGGTAAAAGTTTCGTAGGTAAAAACCATATTTCTTGTAGTGGCCCTGCTTGATAAGATAGATCCTCCTACTCCAAGAATTTGATTTGGAAATAAAAGATAAGAAGGGAGTAGATCAACGTGGTGGCTGATCATCTTTCCCACCTTAGCCTCTCTGATTCCCTTGAGACAACGAATATAAATAACATGTTCCCTAATAAACAAATGTTTAAAGTCTCCCATTCACTTTGGTTTGCGGATATTGCTACTTATTTTACCACAGGTTTCATGCCAACACATTGGACTGAACAAGATAAGAAAAAAAATTTCGCCGAGGTACGCAAATTCTTTTGAGATGATCCGTATTTGTTTAAATATTGCCCAGACCAAATCTTAAGGAGATGTGTGCTAGACAATTAACACCAAAGTATCATCTCCTTCTATCATTCTCAGGCCTGTGGTGGTCACTTTTCTGCTAAAAAGACCACGACCAAAATTCTGTAGTGCGGCTTTTACTGTCCCACTATGTTCAAGGGCACTCATGAGTTTTGCAAAGCTTGTGAGCATTGTCAGAAATTGGGATCATTGTCCCATCGAAATATAAAATCTAGGTAAATCCAAAGTCTAAGTGGACCACACAATAAAAAATAGGGGGTAAAAGACATCCACCGTTAAAAGATGAAACCTTTCTAGGTCCCTAGTGTATTTGTCATCCAACATATCCACGAGGTTAATAGACATAGATGAAGGGAATACACAAATATCAGCGTGATCCAAAACTTCTATGGTCGCCAAAGAATTTTTCAACAGCAATAGCTCAATTCCACCTTTTTTCCAATGGTATGGTTCACTTCCACTTGGATCTGCCTTATTTTTGGGATCATGCTCTAATATGAGTAGTAAAATTGATGGACGCATGGATCAGGCACATACATGATAGTGGGACCCACTAATATTTTTCACATTTCATTTTCTCTCGGTTTTAGTGGTGGTTTTCGTCCAACATGGCAGACATCAGCCTTGAGTTTGCTACCCAAAATACATATGTAAGTAATAATTATTCATTTTCAAGTATTTATAAGTGTAATTTGGAAAATCAAAAGCCCCCTTAATTTCCATATGTCCAAACAGGTCTTAAGTGCTTGCTTATGAAAATTAAATAAATTAATAAAACAAACTAAAAAAGAAAAGTTCCAGACAATATCACAAACATAAAAAACCCCTTCAGATTCAATAAGAAAGAAAGAGATTTTCTAGTATAACCGCTTATCTTTCAGGGTATTCCCAAATAAAAGCATGCCTTCAAAATATTTAAAGCTAAATGCCTGAAGTTTACAAATACAAGAATAACAAAATAAAAATAAAAAATCGCCTCTTACACCTTTACTAATGCCGAAATAGGAATTTGAGCCGTTGGTGTGTCTAAATGATAGAGTTGCCCTTACACCCTATCTTTTTTACGGTTATACCCCATTGCAGGGGCAGGCATGCAGAAGATTTCACCGGCCCACATTTATGTGTGCGTGTGATTAAGACCGTCCTTCCATCTGAAAATAGGGCTATATCTAAAGCGCAGGTAGACCCCACCACAGGAAACACTGGTGATGGAACGCCAACCATTAAAAACAGGTTGGGCCATAGAAGTTCAGATCAAGCTGATTTTGTGTCTTTCCTTCATCACTGCCTATGTGACCTTATCAAGGATTTGGATGGCCCTGATAATCATTAGGGTGACCCCCAGGAAGTTTCCAACCGTTGGTGTAAAACGTGCCGGGGCACAATGTTGGGAGCGTTGCACAAAAACCTTAGGATCTCACCTTCAAAAAATACTAGAATTATAGGATATAATAAAACAATGAAATAAATCAAAGCACAAACCACACGACACGAGATTTTATGTGAAAAATCCTCGAAGAGGTAAAAACCACGGGACTTAGTCCATAGTAACAATTTACTATGAAGTAGAATGTTACAACCGATCACAAGCACACTCCGCTTGGATTAAACCTTCTTCACTCACGCAGGAGTGGATGAACAATAGAGAATAAAGAAAACGGAGAGATCTCACCAATCACGAGGACGTAGAAGTGCTGAGACGTTGACTGCGCAGTAGATCACCTCTACGAGTAGAACCCTCCCTTCCACAAGCTTCATCTCTCTCTCTCTTCTCTCTCTCTCTCTTCCTCTAGAATCACTTTAGGAAGCCTTGGCGTACCCTAGAATAGCCCTAGGAACCCCTATTTATAGTTTAGGCAACTCATTTCTGCACTTATGCGAAAACCGCCTCAAAATTTACGCAGTTCGCACCAAATACGGACTGAATCTACATAACCCTCGACTAGTCGAGCTGGGTTCTCGACTGGCCGAGCGGACCCTCGACCGGTCGAGACTGGCCCTCGACTGGTTGAGCACCAAAAAAACACGTCTGCTGGACTTTGAGTTGAGTGGCCTTGACCGATCGAGTGAACCTTCAACTAGTCGAGTAGCGTGAACTGAGGAGGAAAAATTCCATCAAATCATTCCCTTTTCGACTCAGGAGGAATTCGCCTTCTTCAAGCCAGCCAGGTTTCTACAAACCTCAAACTTACCCTTGAGCAATGCCTTGGTCATCATGTTTGACTCATTATCGTCCGTGTGGACTTTCTCAAGCTGTAACACCTTCTATTCTAAAGTATCTCTAATCCAGTGATACCAAATCTCTATGTGACTTGACTTGGAGTGTTGACTTGAATTCTTGCTCAATTGTATAGCACTTTGACTGTCGCAATAGACCACGTGCTGCTCATGCTTCAGGCTAAGTTCCTATAAGAATATCTTCATCTAAAGCATCTCTTAACGTGCCTCTGTGACCGTAATGTACGCGGCCTCTATCATCGACAATACTACAACCTTCTATAGCTTTCTCTGCCAAGAGACCGCTCCCCCTACAAACGTGAATATGAACACCGATGTAGACTTCCTGGAGTCTATGTCACCTGTTATATCTGCACCTGTGTAGCCTTCTAATACAAGTTTTCTGTCACCATAGCATAGTCTCAACCTGGATGAGCCTCTTAGATACTACAGTATCCACTTCACTGCTGCCCAATGTTCTTTACCAGGATTGGCAAGATACTGACTGATAACATCAACCGCATATGCTATGTCTGGGAGCGTACATACCATATCATACATCAAACTTCCTACTGCTGATGCATAAGGTATCTTCCTCATCTTATCCACCTCTGCCTTCGTCTTTGAACACTGCTTGTCGCTCAACTTGAAGTGATCATCCAGTGGAGTACTGATCGGCTTCGCTGCATTCATATTGAATCGCTCTAAGACTTTATCAATATACCGCTCTTGTGACAACCAAAGTTTTCTTCTGCTTCTGTCATAGGTTATCTTCATTCTTAGGATCTGTTTAGTTGAGCCCAAGTGTAACGCCCTGAAAATCGGGGGCCGAGTAATTACTCAACACCCGAGTTCCCGGTGTCACCTATCACACATTTTTATGGTTTATGGTTTATCAATTTAAAAATTTGCGCAAGTTGGAACAACCTGGAACATGAATCACAACCACACATCCACTGAAATGAAAGGATACAACACAAATCACTATATACAGGTCCAAAAGAATGAAGGGGCGCCCATGGCGCCATACAACTAAATCACAAAAATATAACAAGTCCAAAAGAATATAGCTGAGCTCCCGGCCCAGCGACTCCTCGACACATCTACGGGTCCGATGCGGCACCGCCCATCAACTGAAAGTAGGAGTACTCCTCCTCCTCCTCCAAACTCGTGCGGTCAGGCTCCTCCTGGTCGTTGCCACCTGCATCTATGGAAGTGTCTGGTTGGTGTTTTAAAACACCGTCCCAGAGTGGGAGTGAGTGATCAACTCAGTGTGAACTATTAACCTTAAGTTATAACAGGCATCAATTTGAACATGAAGTTAATGAAAGCGCACCAATCAACAACACCTACAACTCTTATTAAATGCGTATGCAATGCAATGATATGATGCATGCCCTCGCCGCAACGCTCCCTCGAGCGACTCCATCTAACGATCGCATATGGCAACACTCCCTCAGAGCGACCTCGACTGCCGAGTCGCCACCCTAACTAATGCGATGCAATGCGATCGTGTTAGCCAAGTTTTTAGTTAAGTCCATTCATCCATCAGGTTGGGGATTCTGATTCACCCTACATGTCACTGCCCTCATCAGGTTGCGAGGCCAAGGCCCCATCAATGCGTGAGGCCGAGTCCCCGCGGTCCGTGATCCTGTCGAGGTCCTCATTCCCGACTCCAAGCACATGAGGCGTGCCGATAGGGAAAGGATCGCTCGCGGTCACTACGGGGAGGCGCGGTACCCCAGCGTAGGCCGGCCAGCTCGAACACAGTATCCCATTCCACCATGCCCGGCTCACGAGACTGTGGACCAATTTTAGTCTTGTTATCAATGGGCCACCAAGGGTCGTAGGGTGCATCAGGTTCCATGCATAAGTGGGCAAACATGGTTAACAACGGGGATGATCAGGTAGTAGGCTAGTCTGCACGACTAGGCGGGCATGAGACGAATGGCCTCGGGAACAAGGGTCCCATGTAGTCGAACTACAGCCACCCGAACACTTCCGCCCAATCCGCCAGACTAGCCTTAGCGTAGCCCTACCAATGGGGCTACCCTCTCTCGTCCAGTTTCTAACCATCCCAAGAGAGTAAAAGGAGAACTACCGCATGCCACGACTCATGTTATCATTCATCACATCCATATCACATTCTCATGCAGTCCAATCATACAAATCAATACCTTAAACAAGCTAGCAAGTATCATAGTAGAAATAAAGTGCATGTGAGTGTGTGAGTTGGGTGAGGAAGTTTTCACTTTCTCCATCTTGAAATTCATGAGCATTCCAGCAAATAATCACACATACAATGAAACATCACACATGAGGGAAAAGAATCACAATCATAAGCATGTTATTATCCAACCTCATATTATGAGAAGGCACAATGCATATCACATTTGGAAATTAAACATGCATATCCTAACAAATCCAACCAATCATGAAAATCCCTAAGGTTCTCTCTAGAATTCCAAACATGACACCCAAGCACTCAAAATCATTACATCCATGCTAAAATTGGTGCTAGGCCACCTAAGAGCAATAGTCCGCACCTTAATTTCGGCGGAGGCTCGGAAATGACCTAAAGGCGAGGGTTTCGAAGGTTGGCCGGCCGGAGTCCCTAAAACGATTCAAGCATGAGAGGAATCTACCCCATTTCTCCTTCAAGACAAGGATTTCAAGGAAAATAGTGAGGGATCTTACCAAGGTGGCCCACAAACGAATCTCGGAGTGGCGGTGGAGAGTTTCCCCTTTCGGAAGGGATAGGGTGTTGAAGGATCGGTTCTCTTGAGCCCCAACTCGGTTTAGGGTCCACCACAACCTCCTTGCCTTCTCTTCCTTCCTTCTTCACTTTCCTTGGTCGTTGGAGAAGGGTGGAAGCTACAAGGGAGGGCCTTGTTGTTGTAAGGTGGTGAGGATGATGAAGGAGAGGTTGATTGTTGGAGATTGGGGAAATCAAGAAGGAAAAGGGATGGGTTGTTGAGAGTTGAAGGGAGAGATAGGAGGGAGAGAGAGTTGTTGTTGAGAGAGTGAGGGGTTTATGAGAAAAGGGTTAGGGCTTATTTCCCTAGAGTTGGGTCCTTTGGCCCCAAGCTCCCAAGTCTTCCTAAAATAGACTTATGGGACACTTATTGGGGTTGAGGTGGCCCTAACACTCCACAAGCCACCAAATTTGGCGTGGAGGTGTCTTATGACCCAACTAGGGTCCATGCAAAAATTGAGGGTGAACGGATGAACGGATATATGATCTGAGCAGGTACTTTCGTCCCAAAAATGGCCTCGTGGGGGCTGATCTGGTGATTTGGGCAGTTCTAGCGGCCCTCTGGCCATGAAATTTGTAGGGTAAGTGCTCCATGGCCCGATGAAGGACCCTGCAAAATTTGGAGACAAACGGATGCGCGGTTTGGTCGTACGGGTCCGATTTGCGATCAACAGTCACCGTTCCACGATCAGGTCCCAGATTTGGTGGACGGGGGTAGAAAAATATTTTAAACCACCACCACAAATTTGGAGAAAATCAGACGGCTGGATCGCCCGAAATCCCAGTTTCATTTGTAAGTGCCAGGTTCCAATTTCCTTTTAGCATTGGTGGGATGCATTCGGTTAGTGCCAGATCCCAGTTCGGGGTGTCCACTGGGTCCGCCGTCCGCGATGGTCCACAAGCCCAGTGAGATATATGATTTTCAAAAATTTTAGATTTTTCTGACCATCCTCGATCACTGGGTGGCCCACACGGGCTGTTGACGAATGCGCACGGCCATCAGGCTTGGTGGGCCACGCCAGGTTCCATCATGGCCAGCCTAGACTGTTCTAACGGGTTGATCCAAGCTTAATCCTTTTATTACTGGTGGTACCTCACCCCGAGTGCGAGCTTAAACGGATGGTCCCGCGGCAATTCGACGTAGACGCCCCCAGGATACTGATCTTTGGTTGGACGGAGACGTTACAATCTACCCCCTTATAAATAAATTTCGTCCTCGAAATTTGTACTGTCGTATTGCTTTGAAGGTGCTCGGGGTAATGCTTGGACTTCTGCTTCTGTCTCCCAAGTGGCCTCTTCTTCATCGTGATGGGTCCATAGGACTTTGACCAATGGAATGACTTTATTGCGTAGAACCTGTTCCTTCCTGTCTAATATTCTAGTGGGCCGAAGATTGTATGTGGTATTATCCTTGAGTTCCACATGTTCCCACCTGATGATATGCGAAGGATCGGGGACGTACTTCTTCAACATGGATACATGGAAGACGTTATGCACTCCAGCAAGTGGCGTAGGCAGGGCCAAGCGATAGGCAACTGCACCTACCCGGTCCAAAATCTGGAAAGGCCCGATGAATCGGGGCGTAAGCTTCCCTTTCTTGCCGAATCGCAGGACACCCTTCATTGGGGAGATTTTGAGGAATACATGGTCCCCCGCTTCAAACTCCAAGTCTCTTTGCCTTGTGTCGGCATAGCTTTTCTGCCTGCTTTGAGCCGTTAAGAGGCGACGTCGGATAATTTCAATCTTCTCAGTCGTGACCCGCACCAATTCCGGCCCTAACAAGCTCTTCTCGCCAATTTCTTCCCAACAATGCAGGGCTCGGCATGGACGCCCATACAAAGCCTCATAAGGCGCCATGCCGATGCTAGCCTGGAAGCTATTGTTGTAGGCGAACTCGGCATATGGGAGACAATCGTCCCAGCTCTCCTGAAAGTCTAGAACACAAGCCCGTAACATGTCTTCCAAAATCTGGTTCACCCGTTCGGTCTGCCCATCTGTCTGCGGGTGGAAGGCGGTGCTAAATTTCAGTTTTACTCCCATAGCTTCCTGAATGCGGGTCCAGAAAATCGACGTGAAGCGAGTATCCCGGTCCGACACAATCTCCAATGGGACGCCATGGAGCCGCACTATTTCCTTGATATACAACTTAGCCAAATCATCGGCGGAGCTTGAAGTCTTGATTGGCAGAAAATGGGCAAATTTGGTTAGCCTGTCCACAATCACCCATATTGAGTCATGCCCCTTCCTAGTCTTGGGCAAACCGGAAATAAAATCCATTGATATGAAGTCCCATTTCCATTCCGCTATGGGCATGGGTTGTAAAAGGCCCGGTGGTCGGCGGTGCTCAGCCTTGACTTGTTGACATGTGAGGCATCGGGACACATACTCCGCTATTTCTTTCTTCATGTTGTCCCACCAATAGTTCCGCCTCAAATCCCGGTACATCTTCGTATTACCATGGTGCATCGCCAACTTAGAGTTGTGAGCAGCATTTAGGACCTCTTCTCGCAGTCCCAGAAGGTTAGGAACACAAAGGCGGCCTCGGTAGCGCAATCCCATATCCTTTCCAACTCTCCATTCGGACTTCATATCATTCCTCGCTCTTTCCCTCATCTTCTGCAATAGCTCATCGCCCTCTTGGGCTTCAATGATTTTGCTATCAATTATTGGCTGAGCCTGAAGGTGGGCTACTACCGCATACGGCTCCTCCACGGTTAGCTTCATGTCGAAGTCCCGTAAAAATTCTACCATGTCCCACTCTCTCACCATCAGCGGGGCCGCAAATTCAATGGTCTTCTTGCGGCTCAATGCGTCCGCCACCAGATTGGCCTTGCCAGGGTGGTATGAGACATCGAACTTGAATCCTTCAACGTCTCCATCCAGCGACGTTGTCTCATGTTCAGGTCCTTCTGGGTGAAGATGTATTTGAGGCTCTTGTGATCAGAAAAGAGCTCAAATTCCTCACCATAAAGATAGTGTCGCCATATCTTCAACGTGAATACTACCGCTGCAAGTTCGAGGTCATGGGTAGGATAATTCTCCTCATGTTTTCTCAATTGCCGGGATGCATAAGCAATTACCCTGTCCCTTTGCATGAGCACACAACCCAAGCCCACATGGGAAGCGTCTGTATAGACAGTGTACTTGATCCCTTGCTCAGGAAGCACAAGCACAGGTGCTGAAGTCAGTTTATCTTTCAGCTCTAGGAAGGCCGCCTCCGCCCTCTCATTCCAGGCAAACTTGAGGTCCTTCCGTGTCAGTTGGGATAGTGGCCGAGCTATCTTTGAAAAGTCCTTAATGAACCTTCGATAATAGCCAGCGAGACCTAGAAAACTTCTTACTTCCGTGACCGACTTCGGTTGCTTCCAATCTTGCACAGCCGCAACCTTGGCGAGATCTACCGCTATGCCCTCCTTGGATACTACATGACCCAGAAATTTGACCTCCTCCTTCCAGAAGTCGCACTTCCTAAACTGCGCAAACAATCGATTTTTCTCAAGAGTTCCAAGGACTGCCCTGAGATGCTCTTCATGCTCCTCGCGGCTCTTTGAGTAAATCAATATGTCATCTATGAATACCACAACGAATCTGTATATGAACGGCCTCAAGATCCTGTTCATGAGATCCATGAATACCGCTGGGGCATTGGTGAGCCCGAATGACATAACTAGGAACTCATAATGGCCAAAGCAGGTTCTAAAGGCCGTTTTCTGTATATCCTCGTCCGACTCGCTGATGGTACCCGATTGTAGATCGATCTTGGAGAAGTATTTGGCACCCTCACCGGTGATCAAACAAGTCGTCAATGCTGGGCAATGGGTACTTGTTCGAACCGTCACTTGGTTCAATCTCCTGTAATCCACACACAGTCGCAATGAGCCGTCCTTCTTCTTCACAAATAGGACCGGGGCTCCCCACGGCGAGACACTGGGCCGGATAAAGCCTTTTTCTAGCAAGCTATCAATCTGAGTCCGTAGCTCTTCCATCTCACATGGGGGCATGCGGTAAGTAGGCAAGGAGATGGGCTTAGCGCCCGGAGTCAGATCGATGGTGAAGTCTATTTCCCGTCGAGGAGGGAGTCCAGGTATGGCTCTAAACACTTCATCGAAGTCTCGGACTACGGGAGTGCATGTATGCGAGGGCCCATCATACCCGTCCTCCAAAGAAGCATAACATAGAATCCTACGATCGTGGCTAACCTGGACTGGAAACGTGAGAGAAGCGCCGTCGTCTTCAAATATTTTCACTGTCAGGGTCTCGCAGTCAATCTCGGCCTTCATCGTGGTCAACCAATCCATACCAGGATAACATCATAGTGGAAGATCTTAGTTACTATCAAGTCCACAAAAGCCACCTTGCATCCCAAATCGATGGGGCAATCACGGTATATCTTCGTCGCTTCCGAGACAAGATGCGGCGGCGGCAATGATCCTCACCCCAAGAAGGGGGTAGCGTGCGATCCCAGACGCTTGATAGTAGCATGTGCTATGAGAGAAGTAGTGGATCCCGTGTCCACCAACAAAAGATGGGGTACCTTCAATGTGTGCCGTCATCTCGAAAGCCATAGGAGTGGGGATGGTAGCATCTTGGCTCTCGCGGCCAATGCATGGACTCGCGCCCGTTGAGGGAAGTTCGGCCGTTGCATAGGCCGTTGTGGCGTCTCGACTTGAGGTGCGTGGGGGCGACGAACTGCGGGCTAGGCCCCATCGTCCGTAGGGGCGGAATCTGTAATGCCTGTTGCGGAGGCCTGTTGTTGCGTTGAGGCGGCGTGAAGCCGAGGTCCCTCATCCGAGTAAAGCAGTATGGCTCGGAATGGCCCGGCCTCTGACAGTAACTGCATGTCTGAGTAGGTCGTGTAGGAGGTGCCGGAGCAACAGCTAACCGCTGTGGAGAATTTGGGCGCGGCCTCTTTCCCGTGAATGAAGAGGACGGTCCTTCGACCCGGTTTCGTGGCCCCAGCTGTGTACGGGCCCGTGAGACACGCTCCTCATCCTGTTCAGCCCGAGTAGACATCTCAACGAGCTCCGCATATGTCCCGATGTTCATGCAACACAGTTTGGAGCGAATGCCACTCCTCAGCCCTGCCGTATACCGCCTTATTTTGATCGCCTCGTTGGCTATCATTTCAGAAGCGTAGCGAGATAGTTCGATGAACCGGTTCTCATACTGCGCCACGCTCATTCCCCCCTGTTGGAGGCGGAGGAATTCATTCTCCCGCTCATGCTGGTAGGATTGGGGAATGTACTTCCCGTTGAAACGGGTTTCAAATGCTTCCCATGTCCATATGTGGCCCTCAGGAAGAGACCTGAGGACACTCTCCCACCATAAATCCGCCTCTTTCTCAAAGAGGTAAGAGGCGAGCTCCACATTCTCCGCTTCAGAACAGTGGAGAGGCCGCAGCAACTTGGTGACTCGATTGAGCCAGTATTCCGCTTCCTCTGGGCGGTGAGTACCGGCAAAGGTAGGCGGCCTATGCCGTTGGAATTGTTGAAATAGGTTGCTCGAGCTGGTCGCGGGAGCAGCCATGGCGGGTAGCTCTGGTTGCGGCGTGCCCAAATTCTGGGCCAAGGCCCCCACCACAGTGGCCAACATGTTTTGTTGTTGTTACATATTTGTGGCCATCTGCTGTTGCTGTTGCTGTTGCATACTCGCGGCCATCATCTGTTGTTGTTGCTGCATGAGAAGCAGCATTTGACCCATTTGGTCCATGGACGGTGGCGGAGGGGGTACAGGTGCCGCGACTTGTGGCGGCGGAGCATTTGGGGCCGCCTCCTGGGTGGTACTACCCGTATTCTGGGAACCATCCGCACCTTGGGGGCCTTGTTGCTCGACAGGGACCTGGTCCCGATCGACCAAGCCGCCGTGAGGGAGGCGGACAAATCAACCCTCTTATCGCGGAGGCATTTCTTGGAAGAATGTCCCAAAAATAGGTTAGGTACTAGAACATTTCTCATGCCCAGGTTATGCGTACATATGCGAGATTTCATACAATCCATTCGTGAACACCAGCAATGTACATACAAGCATGTCAAGATGACAGAAGATCTGCCGAGGCAATCCACACATTCACATTGATTTCAAAACGCCATTGACATGGCCAGTTACATGTTACAGTATGGATTACAAGCACACTAAACATACTAAACAGAAAGAAAATACATGTTACGGAAGCAAAATCCTAAGCACCCACCCATACATAGTGTTAGATCTAACAATTTAAAGCAAGCTACTAATTATCAGTCTAGTAGTACTACTACTCGTCCGAGTCAGGCGAGAGCGGAGGCGCTTCCTCCCCCTTGCTGCAGCAGATCAGGGCTTTTATGGCCCGATACATCTTCTTGTTCCACTTCTCCTGCTTCGCTTGATTTGCCTCAATTCTTGCCTGCCTCTCCTCGATCCTGGCCATCCTTGAATCGAGTGCCTCCAAGCGTCCAACCATGTCTGGAGCGGCAGGGGATCCGCCACCAATTCGCTCAGCCCCGTCAGCCTCATCTCCGCCTTCATCTTCCTCCTCATCCTCGCCCTCTCCACCGTCCTCGCTCTCTTCTTCCTCCTCACTGGCACCCCCGTATCGGTCGATGTGGCCCTGGCGTTGCTCGGGGCCTATCTTCATCTTGTTCAGCGTATCTTCATTCAGCAGCTCCGTCCGCACCGCCTTCCATCAGATCCACCCACACCATACCGCTGGGCCAACTGACAAACCAAGCGGCCAAATGGAAGACACACATCCTTCCGCTTTGACCTTGCGGCCCGTACCATTTGGTGAAGGATCACGCTAGGGAGGCACACATCCGCACCCCGCCCTACTTGATACAGAAACTCCACCATGTAGCGGGAGCACTCGTTGCGGTTTCCCAACCTAGGGTAGACATTATGGGTGCAAATGCGGTGAAGGACCCGGTATTCTGTGATTAAGTTGGACGACTGCAGGCCCTGGCCCTGCTCGCCACGATTCCATTTGGCAACCCGCCCGCACAGGAAGCGGGTCCGCTCATCACGCGCCTGACTTGATTCCAAGTTTTTCTCGTCAATCTGTACCTCACCCTGAGGCACTCCGAGCACATCGGCAATGACCTTCACTCCAATCGGGATTCTCTTGCCTCCCACTATCAGATCAAAGCCCAACTGCTCAAATTCAGGGTTCCCAATCTGCAGGTAAAAAGCCCGAACTCGCCCGACATCTGCCAAGTAGTTCCCGTAAAATATTGGACCCCAATCCTTGTCCACAAGGCGGCCAATAATGGGGAATTCTTCGAACATATGCTCCGCCACGGAGGCTTCGAAGGCAACACGGCGCACGAGGAAATTTCCCGTATCTTCCATCGCAGGAACCCCTCGTGAGTCGTTCTTGCGCTTGGAGCGAACTTCAGAGGCCGCCTTCCCCTTTGGATCGGCCCTTTGCTTGTTCCGTCTCTCTCGGCTCGGCCCCGGCTCGACGGTCGCCGGTCTTTTCTTCCCCATAAGCGATAAGATCACCGAGATGGAAAAGAATGAAGCAACGGTAGTAAGGAAGGCCATCCTTTGGCTAGGAGTTAGGGTGGGTGTGAGAAATGCGGTTGTATTGGTGGGGGAGATTTGAAGAAGATTGGTGGGTTTTGCGGATGCCCCTTGAGATTGGATATGGAAGCGGATCTTGAGGATGATAAATGAGGAAAATGGAATGTGGAAGAAGTTTTGAGGATGGAGTGGTAGGGATAGGAGTAGGATAAGATTTGGGGGATGGAAAAAAATGGAGAAGAAGAAGGTGGGTTTGAAGAAATGGGAGTTTGAAGAAATGGAGTGGGATAGTTGATGTTTGGATTTAAGGGGTGGAAAGGGAGGTGTGTGGGAGGATAAGAGAAATAGGGAAGATTTGGGAGAATATGAGAAATAGGGAAGGATTTGGAGATGGAGGATATGAAGGAGGTGAAGATGGGTTTTTAATGGAGTTGAGAGTGAAGAAGAAGAGGAAGGTGAGTTGGAGCAAACCTAATGTGAGAGATGGAGAGAGGAAAGAAATGGGTATTGAGGGTTTGAAGTGGGTTAGAAGGGGTGAAGTAGGCTTCATACACCCCTATTTAACAAGAAAGGTGGGCCCCACACGTAATTGCAACATTGCAAGGGAGAAAAACCCACATTTGGGTTCGGCGTAGGCGACGCCGCAGCCGGCGTAGGCGACGCCGTCCGCTGGACGTCTGGCGTAGGTGACGCCGCATCCGGCGTAGGCACGCGGCAGCTCTAGAAGGCCGGCGTAGGCGACGCCGTAGTTCGGCGTGGGCACGCCGACTCCCTGGACGACCGGCGTAGGCAATGCCGCTCCAGGCGTAGGCGACACCGTCCGCTGTGAGCGTCCGGCGTAGGGGACGCCGGTTCCGGCGTAGGCGACGCCGCAGCCTAACTGGCTGGATTTGTTCTGCGATTTCCCGGGCGCCCGTAAGGCCCCCGGAAAAGTACCATATATGAATTTGGGGTAGGAGAAGACGAGCTACGCAATGGGTATAGTGGTCTCACGAGAATCTTCCAGGTTAGGGGCCAAAATCTCCTTTTTCCCCTCATTTTTCGGTGAAATTTCACTAGTCCCTATACCTCTGTCCCTAAATGAGCAGGGACTACCCAATATGACCCGAAACTAGTCCATTTATACGCGGACATTAGTTTCGACCTCCAAATCCATCGATTCCCGACTCATTCCCGCCGTCGTGTCAAAAAGGCCGGATGACTCTCGGGTTCGTCACTTAGTACCGCTTTACGCCTTCGCTTCCCGATCCTAACTAGTTAGATGACCTACCCCTTATCTACGTTCGTCAGTCCGGGGTCTAGGATGATTCCGACATTCCTAAGTCCCAATCGCGACTACCCTCATGTCAGCGGACGCGTCGGCGGGCCCATGACCCATGGCCCAATTACTTCCAAACTATGCTCTGATACCAACTGTAACGCCCTGAAAATCGGGGGCCGAGTAATTACTCAACACCCGAGTTCCCGGTGTCACCTATCACACATTTTTATGGTTTATGGTTTATCAATTTAAAAATTTGCGCAAGTTGGAACAACCTGAAACATGAATCACAATCACACATCCACTGAAATGAAAGGATACAACACAAATCACTATATACAGGTCCAAAAGAATGAAGGGGCGCCCATGGCGCCATACAACTAAATCACAAAAATATAACAAGTCCAAAAGAATATAGCTGAGCTCTCGGCCCAGCGACTCCTCGACACATATACGGGTCCGATGCGGCACCGCCCATCAACTGAAAGTAGGAGTACTCCTCCTCCTCCTCCAGACTCGTGCTGCCAGGCTCCTCCTGGTCGTCGCCACCTGCATCTATGGAAGTGTCTGGTTGGTGTTTTAAAACACCGTCCCAGAGTGGGAGTGAGTGATCAACTCAGTGTGAACTATTAACCTTAAGTTATAACAGGCATCAATTTGAACATGAAGTTAATGAAAAGCAGCCAATCAACAACACCTACAACTCTTATTAAATGCGTATGCAATGCAATGATATGATGTATGCCCTCGCCGCAACGCTCCCTCGAGCGACTCCATCTAACGATCGCATATGGCAACACTCCCTCAGAGCGACCTCGACTGCCGAGTCGCCACCCTAACTAATGCGATGCAATGCGATCGTGTTAGCCAAGTTTTTAGTTAAGTCCATTCATCCATCAAAGTTGGGGATTCGATTCACCCTACATGTCACTGCCTCATCGGGTTGCGAGGCCAAGGCCCCATCAATGCGTGAGGCCGAGTCCCCGCGGTCCCGTGATCCTGTCGGGGTCCTCATTCCCGACTCCAAGCACATGAGGCGTGCCGATAGGGAAAGGATCGCTCGCGGTCACTACGGGAGGCGCGGTACCCCAGCGTAGGCCGACAGCTCGAACACAGTGTCCCATTCCACCATGCCCGGCTCACGAGACTGTGGACCAATTTTAGTCTTGTTATCAATGGGCCACCAAGGGTCGTAGGGTGCATCAGGTTCCATGCATAAGTGGGCAAACATGGTTAACAACGGGGATGATCAGGTAGTAGGCTAGTCTGCACGACTAGGCGGGCATGAGACGAATGGCCTCGGGAACAAGGGTCCCATGTAGTCGAACTACAACCACCCGAACACTTCCGTCCAATCCGCCGACTAGCCTTAGCGTAGCCCTACCAATGGGGCTACCCTCTCTCGTCCGGTTTCTAACCATCCCAAGAGAGTAAAAGGAGAACAACCGCATGCCACGACTCATGTTATCATTCATCACATCCATATCACATTCTCATGCAGTCCAATCATACAAATCAATACCTTAAACAAGCTAGCAAGTATCATAGTAGAAATAAAGTGCATGTGAGTGTGTGAGTTGGGTGAGGAAGTTTTCACTTTCTCCATCTTGAAATTCATGAGCATTCCAGAAATAATCACACATACAATGAAACATCACACATGAGGGAAAAGAATCACAATCACAAGCATGTTATCATCCAACCTCATATTATGAGAAGGCACAATGCATATCACATTTGGAAATTAAACATGCATATCCTAACAAATCCAACCAATCATGAAAATCCCTAAGGTTCTCTCTAGAATTCCAAACATGACACCCAAGCACTCAAAATCATTACATCCATGCTAAAATTGGTGCTAGGCCACCTAAGAGCAATAGTCCGCACCTTAATTTCGGCGGAGGCTCGGAAATGACCTAAAGGCGAGGGTTTCGAAGGTTGGCCGGTCGGAGTCCCTAAAACGATTCAAGCATGAGAGGAATCTACCCCATTTCTCCTTCAAGACAAAGATTTCAAGGAAAATAATGAGGGATCTTACCAAGGTGGCCCACAAACGAATCTCGGAGTGGCGGTGGAGAGTTTCCCCCTTTCGGAAGGGATAGGGTGTTGAAGGATCGAATCTCTTGAGCCTCAACTCGGTTTAGGGTCCACCACAACCTCCTTGCCTTCTCTTCCTTCCTTCTACACTTTCCTTGGTCGTTGGAGAAGGGTGGAAGCTACAAGGGAGGGCCTTGTTGTTGTAAGGTGGTGAGGATGATGAAGGAGAGGTTGATTGTTGGAGATTGGGGAAATCAAGAAGGAAAAGGGATGGGTTGTTGAGAGTTGAAGGGAGAGATAGGAGGGAAAGAGAGTTGTTGTTGAGAGAGTGAGGGGTTTATGAGAAAAGGGTTAGGGCTTATTTCCCTAGAGTTGGGTCCTTTGGCCCCAAGCTCCCAAGTCTTCCTAAAATAGACTTATGGGACACCTATTGGGGTTGAGGTGGCCCTAACACTCCACAAGCCACCAAATTTGGCGTGGAGGTGTCTTATGACCCAACTAGGGTCCATGCAAAAATTGAGGGTGAACGGATGAACGGATATATGATCTGAGCAGGTACTTTCGTCCCAAAAATGGCCCCGTGGGGGCTGATCTGGTGATTTGGGCAGTTCTAGCGCCCCTCTGGCCATGAAATTTGTAGGGTAAGTGCTCCATGGCCCGATGAAGGACCCTGCAAAATTTGGAGACAAACGGATGCGCGGTTTGGTCGTACGGGTCTGATTTGCGATCAACGGTCACCGTTCCACGATCAGGTCCCAGATTTGGTGGACGGGCGTAGAAAAATATTTTAAACCACCACCACAAATTTGGAGAGAATCCGACGGCTGGATCGCCCGAAATCCCGGTTTCATTTGTAAGTGCCAGGTTCCAATTTCCTTTTGGCATTGGTGGGATGCATTCGGTTAGTGCCAGATCCCAGTTCGGGGTGTCCACTGGGTCCGCCGTCCGCGATGGTCCACAAGCCCAGTGAGATATATGATTTTCGAAAATTTTAGATTTTTCTGACCATCCTCGATCACTGGGTGGCCCACACGGGCTGTTGACGAATGCGCACGGCCATCAGGCTTGGCAGGCCACGCCAGGTTCCATCATGGCCAGCCTAGACTGTTCTAACGGGTTGATCCAAGCTTAATCCTTTTATTACTGGTGGTACCTCACCCTGAGCAGCTTAAACGGATGGTCTTGCGGCAATTCCGACGTGGACGCCCCAGGATACAGTGCTGGTTGGACGGGACGTTACACCAAGTCTTTCATCACAAACGACTTGCCCAACTCCTGTTTTAACCTGTCAATCTTCTTGATGTCTCTACCCATGATGAGCATGTCATCAACTTATAATGGCATAACTAAGAAATCATCATCTGAGAACTTGCGCATGAACACACAGTGGTCCGACTTCGTTTTGTTATATCCATGCTTTAACATGAACGAGTCAAACTTCTTGTACCATTACCTTGGAGCTTGTTTCAGCTCGTACAAGCTCTTTTTAAGCCGACACACCATATGCTCTTTGCCCTTGACTTCGAACCCCTCTGGTTGGTGCATGTAGATCTCTTCTTCCATGTCACTATAGAGAAAGATAGTTTTACCATCTAACTGCTCTATCTCCAGATCCATGCTAGCCGTCAACCTAATCAATAGCCGTATGGATGTTATCTTCAGCACTGGTGAGAATATCTCCTCGAAGTTTATACCTTTCCTCTGACCAAACCCTTTCACCACAAGTCTGGCCTTGAACCTCATTTGTGAATTCTTCTGGTCAACTTTCTTTTTGAATACCCACTTGTTGCTCAAAGCTTTCTTGCCCTTAGGCAATTTCACCATATCATAGGTGTGGTTCTTATGTAAGGATTTCATCTCCTTTTACATAGCTTTCAACCACTCCCCCTTATGCTCGTCAGCTAGGAGATCGGAATAATCTTCTGGCTCTCCCCCATCAGTGAGCATAATATAGTCATGCGGTGAGTACTTCTTGGACGGATGTCTGTCTATAGATGACCTCCTCACCTGTGGCTCAACAGGTGGATCAAGTGGGGGCTGCTCTCCCGATCCATCTTCAATAGGAACTGCCTCATCCTCTACACCGTGCTATACTCGGAATAATCGGATCCATGTCCTCTAGATCACCTGAACTAGGCTGGGTCTTCTCTGGCTTACAAATGTCTTATATACATTGATCTTAAAAGAAAACCACATCTCTGCTTCTGACTAGCTTCTTCTCGATCGGATCCCAGAATCTATAGCTGAACTTTTCATCACCGTACCCAAAGAACACACATTGCCTGATCTTCGTATCGAGTTTGGACCTCTCGTTCTTTAGTACGTGAACGGATGCCCTGCATCCAAACGCTCTGAGATGACTGTATGATAGATCTTGTCCAGTTCATACCTTCTCAAGTACTTCTCCATTCAACTGGGTTGATGGAAACCTATTTATCAAATACACTGCCGTGTGCATTGCTTCTCCTTAAAACGTCTTGGACAACTTTGTATGGGATAACATGCATCTGATTCTCTCTACAATGGTGTGATTTATTCGCTCAGCCATACCATTATGATGGGGGGTCTTGGGAACCGTCTATTCATGTCGTATACCCATGGACTTACAATACTCATGTAAGTCACCAATGTATTCACCATCATTGTCAGTACGGATGCACTTTAATGATCTACCTGTCTCTCTCTCTACCATAGCATAAAACATTTTAAACACACCAAACACCTCGTCCTTAGATATCAAAGCATAAACCCAAACCCTACTAGATGCATCATCTATAAAAGTGATAAAATACAATATCCCACCCAAGGTTTTTGTCTTCATAGGACCACAAACATCAGAATAAACTAAATCTAATGTATGCATTTTATTAACATGAGAAGCAAATTTAATAAATAAAACTCTATGTTGTTTCCCTGATAAACAGTCAATACATGTTTTAATAGGTATACCTGTCACGTCTGGAAGGAGCTGCTTCTTTTCTAGTAACTGAAGTCTTTTTCACTCATGTGGCCTAGACGCCTGTGCCATATGTCAGTAGTTGAATCTTCCGTTGCATTCAACCCACCCTTGTACACATTGACACTTTCCTTGTAAAGGGTGTAACACTTCTTCCCTCTGGCTGCGATCAACGAACCCTTGATGAGCTTTCGGCGCCCATTAACAAATCGGCTTTCATAGCCATCATCATCCAACCTTCCTGTTGACATCAAATTGAGGTGAAGGTCTAGAATGTGCCTCACATCTCTGAGAACTAATGTGTAGCCTACGTCGGTCTTCACACAAATATTACTGACCCCTACGATCTTCGATACACCAGAATTTTCCATCTTCACGGCCCCAAAGTCACCTGACTTGTAACTTGTGAAGAAATCTTTGCATGGAGTCGCATGAAATGAGGCTCCCGAGTCTATCACCCAATCGATGTCCTGACTCGTAGCCGTGAGACAAACATTATGATCTGTTGAAAGAATAACTACAATGTTGCCATCTGAAGCGACCGTAGTGAAGTCTGATTCATCTTCTTTCTCATTTCCTTTTCCTTTCTTGTCATTCTTCTTTTTACGACATTCATGCTTATAGTGGCCCTTTTTACCACAATTCCAGCATTCAACATCCTTCCTGTCACTCAACTTGCCTCTTGATTTATTTTGGGCCTTCCCGCCCTTTCTGTTCTTTTCTCCCCCGTTCTTGCGTCACAAGGGCCTCTTGTTGAGTAAACCCCTGAGTCTTCCTCCTTTTTTCCTCATTGAAGAGACAACTAGTTACCTGTTCCATGGACACCTTTCTGTCTAACCCAGAGTTACTCAGAGACACCACCAATATCTCCCAACTATTAGGCAATGATCTAAGCAATAACAAAGCCTGTAGTTCATCGTCCATGATCATCTTCATAGCCGAGAGCTAGCTCAATATGTTGCTGACCTCATTCATGTGCTCAGCCACAGAACCACTATCTTTTACAAGTCGTCTTATCAGAAAAATCTTATTGCTGGCTGTCTTTCTCTCATACAACCCTTGCAATTTCAGCCATAGGCTAGCGACTAAGGTCTCCGTAGACACATGGTGGAATACGGAATCGTCCAGCTATTGTCTAATAAACCCCACCGCCTTCCGGTCCAACTTTTTTCAATCATCATCTGACATATCCTTTGTATTTGCTGATATGCCTAGAATCGGAGCATACAAGTCCTTGCAATAAAACAAGTCCTTCATCTTAACCTTCCATATGGTCCAGTTAGAACCATTGAGACTGATCATCCTTAATGAGCCACCTTCCATAATTCAGAATTGATCCCACGCCATTCAACTAACCTAAACGCTTTAATACCACTTTGTTGGGAGCGTTGCACAAAAACCTTACGATCTCGCCTCCCAAAAACACTAGAATTATGGGATATATTAAAGCAATGAAATAAATCAAAGCACAAACCACACAACATAAGAGATTTTACGTGAAACACCCTCGAAGAGGTAAAAACCACGGGAACTAGTCCAGAGCAACAATTCATGAAGTAGAATGTTACAACCGATTACAAGCATACTCCGCTTGAATCAAACCTTCTTCACTCTCGCGGGAGTGGATGAACAATAGAGAATAAAGAAAATAGAAAGATCTCACTGATCACGAGGACGTAGAAGTGCTGAGACGTCGACTGCGTAGTAAATCACCTCTACGAGCAGAACCCTCCCTTCCACAAGCTTCCTCTCTCTCTCTCTCTCTCTCTCTCTCTCTCTCTCTCTCTCTCTTCCTTTAGAATCACTTTAGGAAGCCTTAGCGTACCCTATAATAGCCCTAGGGACCCCTATTTATAGTTTAAGCAACTCTTTTCCGCACCTCTGTGCAAACAGCTTCAAAATTTACGCAGTCCGCACCAAATCTGAACTGAATCTGCGTAACCCTCGACTAGTCAAGACTGGCCCTCAACTGGTCGAGCACCAAAAAAACACACCTGCTGGACTTTGAGTCAAGTGACCTCGACTGGTTGAGTAGACCCTCGACTGGTCGAACAACGCGGACTAAGGAGGTAAAACTCCATCACATAGAAGTTCGGGTCAGCAGATATTAGAGCAAGACGGACGCGGATGGTGAACTACCCCCACCACGACCAAGCTAGAGACAGATGGTCCTGTCATGGGATTTATGGGCCCACCTTGATGTACATGTTTTATCCACATCGTCCATCCATTTTGAAGGACCATTTTAAAGAATGAGGCTAAAAAAGAGGCAAATTGAAAGCTCAAGTGAACCACACAACAGGAAGCAGTGGGGATTGAATTCCTACCATTAAAAACTTTCCAGGGCATACTGTGATGTTTATTTTTCATCCATCCCATTCACAACGTCACATAGACCTGCACGGAGGAAAATATAAATACCAGCTTGAACCAAAACTTGTGTCCCAGAAAAAGTTTTGAACGGTAAGCTTTCAATCCTCACTTCTTTCCTGTGGTGTGGTCCACTCTAACCTTCAATTTGCCTCTGTTTTGAATGCATGCCCTAAAATGAAATGCTAAAATGGATGCACGATAAAATATATATACTGTGATGAGCTCTACAGAACCCCTGACAGGACCGTCCGTACGTAGCTAAGTCATGGTGCGCGTATTGCCCAATCGGCTCCCGAACAGGACTTCGCAGCAACCCCAGACCTTTAAGTGCGAGCCTGACAGCAGGGCCCAACTCTATGCGTGAAATGTACATCCATGCTGTTCAACTGTTTTACTATCTGATTTTAGGGTGTCGTTAAAAAAAATTAAGCAGATACAAATTTCAAGTGAACCACACCACATGAAACAGTGATTATTGATCATTAAAAACCTTTTCTCCTCCACAATAGTTTTAATCAAGTCAATTTAATTTTTTCCTTTCATCCAAGTCTGCGTGACATTATCAAGAGGTTGGATGATCAAAAGTAAGTACGGTGGACCCTAAGAGGCTTTTAACAGTAGGCGATCAACAACCATTGTTTCCAGTAGTGTGGTCCACCTGACATTTGTGTCTTCTTCATTTTCAGGATTATGCCGTAAAATAAGCTGGAAAAACACTTCGACGGTGTGGATATACATTGCATGCATCGAGGTGGGCTCTACCGTCAGGGTCTCATCCACATCCACATTGCTGGTTTTAGGGTCGCAGCCAAGTGGCCCCGACAAACATCAGGTGGGCCTATGAAGTTTCCAACGGTGGGTGATTTTACCCGGGGAGAGGGACTGGGAAGAGATGGCTTATCTAACGAGAGAAAGTGAGGGTAGTTTTGTCATTTCCAAAAACATGGTTCATGCACTGTATAGAACCCAAACGGTATACGACGGCACGCTGCTATCTGACGGTGCAAACCTTGAATTCATACACTGTATGTAACCCAAAGTTTTGTTTTGAAAACTTTGAAAGCATTCCTTTATTCATTAATAGCCTAAAAAGTAAGCGGTTATACAGAAAAATCCTGTAAAGAAAAGGGGAAGAAAATCTATCCTTTGAATTCATCCATCAGCATCATTTCAACCTTACAAGCAAAACCATTCTTACAGATGAAAAGAAAAAAAAACCATGTCTAACTTCATTGAAATCAAACCGAGAAAACCATCTCTTTTTTGTATTATTCAACCCCAAAAACCCAAAAAAACACAACCCTCCCGATACCAAAAGAAAAAAACAAAAAAAAAAAAAAAAAAAACAATTCAAATCTCTAGAAATTACATAACAATTCAAAAAAACCCCACAGCCATACCTCATTCAAACACAGGAAAAATCAGCAACCCGTATCGTCAGTAAAAGTCTACAACAACAGAGAGAAGCTGATTTTCACACCCCTTCTGTTGGACACGGCTTCGGTGGATCCTAGTATCCACCAACATCGGTGGATCCCCGACTGTGGTGCCACTGTGATGTGTATGACTTATATCCACGCCGTCCATCCGTTTTGAAGTCTCATTCCCATAAATGAAACAGTTCAAAATCTCCTGTGGACCACACCAGAGGAAACAGAGGTGATTGGATGCCTACCATTAAAAACTTCGCGTGGGCGACTGGAATGTTTTTTTGCCATCCAACCTGTTTATAAGGTCACAGAGACCTGGATGAAATGACCAAAAAAATAGTAGCCTGATCCAGAACTTTTTACTTCCTCCAAGAAGTTTTTAATGGTAGGCATTCAGTCACCACTGTTTTCTGTGTGGTCCACCTGAGATTGGATCTGCAGAATTTTTGGGATTTTGATGTAAAATGAGTTAGAAAAACGGATGGACGGAATGGATATAAGAAACATTCATGAATATGGGCTCTACAGTCAGCCATCCACCGGCCTTGGTGCATCCATGGATCCACCAAATCCTCATCACATAAACAAATACGATTTTGACCATAATGGCCTTGTTTTATTGCCAAACGCAGTAAAGACAACCTTTTTTAAAATATTTTTCTTTAGCCCGTAAGTATCGTTTTAAAACTTTAGAGGGATTAAACTGCCCCCCTGCGTGTAGCGCTGCGCCCATCATGGCATTTAACCATTAAAGAAGTGGATTGCTCATGCTGGGTAAACTTTATATGGCACACTATCGTGTTTGTGAGAAATCTACTCGGTTTACATGTTTTTCCAAATCATTTTATGGCATGAGCCTAAAAATAAGGTAGATCCAAGTTCAAGTGGGCTACACAATAGAAAACAATGGATATTGTACACCCATGGTTGAAACATTCGTAGGGTTGCAGAAGCTTTAGATCAGGTTAATATTTTTGTTCTTTCAGTTTATGTTGATATTTGTGGTTTTTTGAAAAAATCAAATATTCAAAATTTTGAGATTTTGCCGTCAAAACGCTTTTTGGGAATTTCAAATCGAAAAACAAGGTGTGTGCTTTTGTCTCACTTTAGAAATGAAAAGAAAAAAAAATTGTGGTTTATATAAGGATGTTTGTATAGTATTCTTACTTGGAGCTTTGAAGATTGTGACGCTCAGGTACGGGCACAGGCAATGTGGTTGTAGTAGCGCTAGTTAGCACACTTTGTACTTTTCAAGTGCGCATCATATCGATCCCTTGCGACCTTACACCAACCGTAGCGAGACGGTGCAAGTGGTTGAGTATGAGTCTAAGTGCGATGGGTCTGAAAACGGCTAGCTGCCTTGAAAGCCACAATAGTTTGAAAACAGACGGGCCATGATGATCCGACGACCAGAAACAGCTGAAATTAATGATCAACGGTCAAAAATGTTTTTCAAACATTCTGAATCAATCCACTCCCTGGTGCATATATAAATTGGACCATTCCGGTCCAAATTCCATTAACTTGAACTCAAATATCTCTTCTTCCATCAGATCCTCTAGATAGCATCTCCTTTGAAGAATATTGTAAAAAAATCCATGATTGCTGCACTCTGGATCTAGACAGACTTATCTTATCCTGTAAGCAATTCGCCTATAACCCATCGGCAATTGATAAGGGGGCGAATTATGCTTCAAGGACAACATATATTTTACGTGATTTAACTTAGTAAAACGAAATAATTTAACCTTATTTTATATTTTATTTTTCGGTATATCCAACACAATTTTTCAACAGTTTATCCCAATGGTAATAACCTTATGAACATTTAAGCCACTTCACAAACGATTTGGAATGTATGTAAATATTACGATGGTGCCTATAAGTTTAAACGGGAGGCAACCCCTTTCAACAGTTTTCCGTCATATGGTCCACTTACGTTTCAGATCAGGCTGGTTTTTTATTTCATGTCTTATCATGATCTGACAAAAATGAATGGATAGAGTGAATTCCTCACAAATGTCACAGTGAGCCCAACACAACTTCCGTTGTCAAGAACTTCCTATGAAAGTCATTCAGTGGAAATCCGCATCCATGTGAAGGGATGTGACCCAAATTATGTATCACCCCAGTAAGAACATGTCATGTACTCCCTGGGGTCCGCTATGATGTATATTTTTTATCCACATCGTCCATCCATTTTGAAAGATCATTTTAGGGTATGAGCCCAAAAATGAGGCATATCAAAGGCTCAAGTGGACCACACCATAAAAAACAGTGAGATTGAAAAATACCATTGAAAACTTAGGGGCCACAAAATCTTTGGATCAAGCTGATATTTATGTTTTCCCTTCATACAAGTCTTTGTGAACTTCAGAACATATTAGATGGTAAATAGACATCATGATTTATACCTTGGAAGTTTTTTATGGTGGGAGTTCAGTCCCCCATTGTTTCCAGTGGTGCGGTCCATTTGAGTCTTCGTTCTGCCTTCTTTTGGAGCCTATATGCTCTAAATTGTTCCATCAAGAGAGATAGACGACATGGATAACTTATATATATATATATATATATATATATATATATATATATATATATATATATATCATGATAGCCACAATAACTAATAATAGTAGTCATTCAATCTCAATTATTTCCTTGTGATGAGGTCCACCTTATCGGTGGATATAACTCATTCTTTGGCCCATGATGTTAAATTAAATTATAAATCTAATCAACGGAGTGGATTCGACATATATCCCACAATGGACCCCACAACCCTTAACATATGACAGCCACGAGCCTTAATACATGACAACCAGGGTGGGTTGTTGTAACATCCTGGATTTTCACTATTTTAGATTTTCAAAAATCCTTAAAATTTTTTGATATAACTAGCCTACGTCGTCATTTATTGACCCTTGATGTTCGAAGTGAACCTATACATGGGTGGTACAAATAAAGAACCGCAAAAATTCAATTAACCAACCATAGGAAGCCAACGAATCCGCTTGATCACTTAAACATCAAGTTTAGCCTCGTAAATTGTTCATTTGGGGCCCAAATCTGTAAGTGCTATGGTTTCTTGCTCCTTTCATGATTATCAAATTTTGTAGTACCAAAACCATAATCTGTGTCTTGTGTAGCACATTGATATATATATATATATATATATATATATATATATGTTCAAGGCACTGCATCACAATGCTTCAAGTCAAGAACAAAGATCTACTTCAAGAAATGCAAGATCAAGTACATTGTTCACTCTTCTAAGCTTCAAAGTTCAATGTTTTAAAGCGACATTGAAAGACAAGTCAACTGTTCATACTCAAGACTCAATGTGAAGTACAACTTGAGTACTACAAATTCAAGCTTCAAAAGATCTCAAGTTCAAGCTTTATCATGTGTCGAGATCTTAAGCTTCATAAACTTTAAAGATCATCTATCAACTGAAGAAAAGAAGGTTCAATGTTCATACATCATGTTTAAGGTATGAAAGACCTTAGATTGACCTTAGGGTAGGTCATTTTGAATACATAATTCAAATTGAATCACTTTATAAGTGTTTGGACTGTTTCTCGACTAGTCCTGAACTCTGTTCGACTAGTCCTAGCACTGGCTCGACCAGTTCAAGAAATTCCAAGACCAATCCTAAGTTTGTTGTAAATTTTGAAATTTTTTGTTAAGCCACGACCAGTCCTGGAGTCTGCTCGACCGGTCGTATGAACAGTGCACGACTTGATCACGACCAGTCCTACAACTACGACTCAAAGTCCAGCAACTATTCCTGGCTCCTCACGACCAGTCGTGGGCAAGTCACGACTAGTCATGGAGGTCTCACAACCGGTCGTACAGTGCCTACAACCAGTCATGGAATGGTTTTATCCGATCGCGCTCAAAATTTTAAAAATTCGTTTGTCCTACGATCAGTCGTAGTGTCCACAGGACCAGTCGTGAACATGATTTCTACAACTATAAATAGAGCACGATTTTCAGAGTTTGATATTCAATTCAAGTAAAATCAAGGCATTACTCTGAGAGATAAGTTTGTAAACTTCTTAAGCTATATTGTGCATATTTAATATTCTCTTTTATTAGCTTTTCATATTTGATTTTGTATTCTCCATTCCAATCTGATTTGAAAGAGGGATTGAAGAATTCCCGCTTCTTGGAATCAAAATCAAATAAGAGCTAGCCCAACTTGATTTAATTTAAAATCAATTTAGAACCTAGAACCATTTCATAAGTGAGTGTGGACATTGAACTTCTATATTTGAACTTCTACTCTGATTTGGTTCTTCCGGGCTGTAATAAAAGGAGAATATCCAGGTATTTTACATTTGTGTAAATCTTCTGTTTTTGATTTTCTTTTGAGATTAAGCCAGAAAAATCTCATTCTTTTGGTTATCTGAGGAGATCCAGAAAACTCAGAGTGTGGGGTTTTTGAATTGTATAAGCCCACTTGAAAGACACAATTGCGAGGGTTTTAGGTGAACCTGAAAAAACCTATTTTTATAGTGAACACTAATATCCACTGTGTAAGGATATTTGGAGTGGAGTATTGTGTGGCTGTTTTTTAACAATTGGTGTACACATAAGCGAACCACTATAATTTTTTGTGTTTTATGGATGTGTGATTTATTTTTTATATCTTTTATCATTCAATATTGTGGGATGTATTTGTGGATGTGAATGTTATAATCTTTTACAATTCAAGCATTGTGGAGAATGTTGTAATAGCTTAGATTTTCTTTCTTGCTATTTCCTTTTTATTCCTCTTTAGTTTGAGTTTTTGATACACAAACCGTTCTAGTAAGGTTGTCCTGCCATAAACCCTTGGTTTTTATGGTGCAAAGTTGTCCTTAGATCAACATTTGTATCAACCCCTCAATACTAGAATTTTAAGGCTGCTTTACATTTTCATATTGTGGATTGATTATAGTACTATCTTTCCTTTATTTGTTTAAATTTCTCTGTTATCATTTTAATTTGGTATAGTCCTATTCAACCCCCCTCTAGGACTTTAGCTCAACCTTTTCAAAATCTAGTCGACCTATCAATGACTAATCAAGACAACTGTAACTAAATTAAAGATTTACCTAAAGCCAAGGTATAACTATGGGTCGGATCTTAATTAACGAATTAAGTCAACCTATTTACTCATTTAGCCTAAGAACCAATGGTTTAGAGTGATCATGATCGAATCGCCATGTTTGCTGATTTCGAATAGGCCATACTATGAACATATTTAATCCAGACCATAATCATTGCACACAAGAAATTTCTCTACTCAATTCATTCTAGAAATGCACTAATTATCTGAATAATCTCTAGACAGCTCATTAGTAGGCCACTAAACCCGAATCTATAAAAAGACGTTCGTCATAGTGGGCTTGACGTCTATCGCGAGTGGCGAATCAAGATAGTACCTAGAACTCATGCGCAACTTGATCCAGATGCCGAGTATTTGAAATACGCAAATACCCAAGGTTGAAACCTGAAACTTAAGTGAAATGAACCTCCCACTTTTTCATGAAATTGTGACTTTCCGACTGTTAGATTACAATCAAAGTCGGGGTAACGACTAAAGATATTTTCCCACACATATCCATATAGTCATGGCCCCGATCAACCATCGATGACCATCGAACAAACTTTCTGATCATACTCGTCAATCGGCACATCCAAATGGCAAGACGATCGTATTCCTACGTAGATCATCATTAAGGCTAATTATCCTATGGTGTATATCAACTCTTACACCATATAGTAGGCCCAAAGGTTAAAATCATCCTCCCATAAGGCTAGTATAATGAAAACCTAGCCGTTATAGCCATTTACACAATTTCTAGAACCAAATAAGACCTTCATTTGGGCACTCCCTTCTCCCATACGAATTTCATGCCTTGGCTTGGGTGAAGGAGAAGAGAAATAAAAAGAGAAAGATGGAGAGAAAAGGAAGAGAAAGAGAAGAGAGAGAGAGAGAGAGAGAGAGAGAGAGTGTGTGTGTGTGTGTGTGTGTGTGTGTGTGTGTAAGGGAAATCTTGATGTTGTAGGGTTGGTATATCTTCAACCAAATATTTGGTACTATCAAACCTCTACCAAATCTACTCATGCTAAGAATCAGATGTGAGAATTATATATTACTTTTCAATTACGCAACCTAGTATAGATTTCTAGTCATTAATGGTGTTTTTCTTGATTTTGATTTAGGAATTGATGATTTTTCCCCAAATCCCTAACCTTAGGAGCTCAAAATCGGAGATTCCTTCTTAGAAGTGCGGACCATTATCCTTAAGTTGCCGTTTTATCGAGTCGTATGCTTCAGTTAATGATTTATGCTTGTGAATGTGTGAATGCATGCTAACTTGTATATATGTGTTTTGATTTCCTTTTCATAGATTGTTATTGCCGATGTGGTGAAGTTTGCATGCTCGATGAAATGCTCAAATGAGTAAATTGCTAGATTTATTGCTCGTGTTTAATTCTTGTAAATTACTATTGTAGGTTAATTAGTTCTGTTAAATGATTAGGACTACTTGAGTAGTCGGGCTAGTCGGCAAATTGCAGAACATGGGAGTGGTTGAGGTTTGGTTGGCCATCCCAGATTCATTCGATTGATTCGGACCGAACATGAATGACCGACAGTAGCTAGGGTACGTGGGATGCTTGCACTTAATGCCGGTTGCTTCGATGTTCGCCCGAGTAAACCGAATTTGTCTAACAATCGACTAACAATGTATATATGTTCACCATGTCTGATCATAATTGCCTAAATCTAGAATACCTCATACCATTTGAAAAGTCTACTAATAACCATTAGCGGTATGATCCTTAAGTCTTATGAGCTGGGCATTGTGGTATGGGACACCGTGTCCGTGTTGTCAGCTTATGTTGGGGTGACGAGCCTAACCGTAGTGAACACTGAGCAACTAAGAAGGCTATGAGCCTAGTACATCAAACTATAATGATGTCATAACCTCTCCACATTTGTGTTTGGGTGATGACTCTTATATATTTGTGGACGCCTTCTACCTGTCGATGGGCTCCATACCCTGTGCGTCCGGGCTGTTTCATACGGGTCCTTATTGATTGTTCGGGCTAGTTGGTTGGGCCAGTGTTAGCCTTACATTGATTGAATAGTTGTTGCCTGAGTGATAAACCTGAATACGAATCAAGGGACACATGCATGGAGTCGCTACAGCCGCCCCGTGCCTAGTGATCCGGATGAGACTAATGACCAAAATGGAGGTATTCCAGCTTTTCCAATTTTACTCGATGAAGGAACTTAATTAAATCACTCGGGTAATATGAACATTCATCGCATCGGATTAGTTTAGGTTGTGGTGACTTGGGAGTTGTGATCGCGTGATGAGGGAGTGTTGGCATTTACGAATAAGGCGTTGAAGTTGCTATGAGGGAGCGTTGGATTGCGAGGACATGCATTATCTCATAATAGCATGCACGTTCATTAATAAGAGTATCTAGGATTTGAATATTTAAGTTGCTTTATAATTAACTGTGCTTGTGGAATTGATAGCATGTGTAACGTGATGTTAATTGAACCACTGAGTTAATCACTCACTCCCACTCTGGGATGGTGTTTTAAAACACAAACCAGACCCTATCATAGATGCAGGTACCATAGAGTCTGACGTACTAGAGGAGGCGTCCGTGGACTCGGAGGAAGAGCTCTTGTATTTTCAGCTATTGGGCAGGCCATTATAGGTTGCCTTAGGACCAGTCGAGACATTTTATATTTTAAAACCGTATGTATTTTGCTGGGATACGGTCTCGTACACTATACACACACACACATATATGTATTTTATTGTTAGTCGCATTTTGAGTTTTAGTTACAGTCATTTCAGTGTACGTTGCATGATCTATTTTAATTCTTTAAATGCTCGCATGCTAAGTAAAATGAACCATAGAACTAGCTTCTGCAAAACATAAGTGACACTCGGGATATCGGGAGTCGAGTATCTACTTGGACCCCGAAATCCAAAGCGTTATAGTTGTCATGTGTTAAGGATCTAGGTTGTCATATGTTAAGGGCTTGAATCATAATTGTCATGTGTTAAGAGTCATCTAAGTTATCATGTGTTAAAGGTTTGGGTTGTGGCTATCATACGTTATAGGTCAAGGTTGACACACATCAACCTCGACCCTTAACACAAGACAATCACAACCTGGAACCTTAACACATGACAACTTAGACTCAAACTCTTAACACATGATAACCTAGACCTTTAACATATGACAACCTATACCAAAACCCTTAACAAAGGACAAGCTAGACCCTTAATACATGATAACATCGACCTTGGTTGACGTGTGTTAAGGGTCAAGGTTAACATAATTGTTCAACCAATGCAATACATTACAAAATTCAGATTATATCTCCTTCATTGTCTTTCACATGATAACCACAGGCATTTCTCTTTACCTCAAATCCCTTCCGACAATCACATCCCTCCCACAACAACAAGCATGACCATTCATTTCTATCCACAACTAAAAGTGACTTCCATCTCTAAGAAAATGTTATCCTGTAAAAAATAAAATAAAAAATTCATTCAAAATGTCTTCCACGAATCGGTGGCTTTTATCTCTAAGAAATGTGGTCGTCGAAGCAAAAAACAATACTTGTTTTTAGGGCTGTAAAAGTTGTGGCGGTACCCACACGCTGGAGAGGTTAATGGCGGTAATCGTATACCAGAAAATATAGTCAAAGGGGATGATGGTAGGTCCCCCAAAGACATGTTCGAAAACGAAGAAGAAGAGTTCCAGAAAAACAACAATGGATCCTCAAATCGACTTCGACCCTACCTAAAGGGTCTTCGGACCACATCTTTGGGCCCCACTGTGGGTACGTCTCAAATCCATTCCGTCCATTAAAGTCGGAATTTGATGAAAGGCCATACTCTGAATAATGACCCACATCCGTCGACCATATAGACTACACAACACGGAAAAAGTTAGCAATGAAAAGCCACAATTATCATTTGTCAGGTCTTATGGGTTACAAAGATCTCGTATCAACATAAGGCTACTGCCTTCCTAAAGAAATGGTGGGTCACAAAGGAGATGAACAAATTGAATCTACTTTCCAGCGAGCCCAATGACAAGTCTCATCTACATCACTGCTTAGGGATGGATGTTCCTTAGCTTCTCCCCCATACAAAAAGGCCATACCAGTGTTGGATCTAAAGCAGGGGCATTTTTATCTCATTTTTCGCAACTTTTATTTTAGATACCTATAAAAAGAACATTTTTTTAATGGATGCTTTTTAGTGTATTTCCCACTATTGACGCAGGGATGAACGTGATGAGGATAAATACTCCGAATCCACGGAGCTTCTCTGGACTCCTCACAGAGACTTCTTGAATCTACGAGGAAAGAAAGCAGAAAATATAAATAAATTCTAATAAATTCGAAACTGATTAATTGATTCATAAAAACGAGTTCACAACCCTTTAAATAGGGATACCAAGCAATTGGAAAGAAATCAGAATCAAACTACAACTAAAACTCCTAGAATTCGCAACTTACTATAAATAGTAAACTTACTATTTATAGACGGTCGTGATGTCTACTAGTGCGCAAGGTTTTCGGCCAAAAATAGTAAGTGTCCTATTTGGCATCACCATACCGTTCTCCTAATTATTCTAAGCTCTTTTCACGTTGGGCACAACTCCTAAAGCCCGACGGATGAAGAGTTATAATCAAACTAAAACTTACTATTTATAGTAAAAATGACATTAAAGCAGGGAAATGACGGTCGATCCCAGGGTTTTTCGCAATTCCGGGTGTCGCAACCCGGCATAGCGGGGTTGGTTGGCTAAAGTAGCTCGTTCTACCCAAAATCATATATTTTATGTCAGGTAACTCATTTCGGATTGCGAGATACGCCCGTTCTAAGGTCCAATGGTCCGGATCACTTTTGTCGTCGACCGGGCCTTTTCTGATCCATCTTGGCCATGAAACTGTCCGCGACCCGCTCTACATCAACTACAATGGGACCATTTTGGTCAAAATCCCTAAACAAAACTTTAAAAAGTAGCAGTGATATGTTTATCTTTGTTTGACTGACCTAACATAAATAAAACTCAAGAAAGGTAACGGATTGGGACGCGATACCAGCACTTGGGGCTGTCAACGGGCTGGACCTGGGGCAGGTGTCGGCCTGGATTTTGAACTATTTTGGGCTAGGCTGTCGGGCAGCCCTGTTTTAAATTCTAATTTTTTAGGCGCGAATCCGGCCCATTGACACCCCTTACGAGCAGTCCAGCACCACCGGAAGCGGCTTATTAGGTGGATTCCCACCCCACCTTAATGTTAATAAGAAATCCAGCTCATTCATTTGTTTTGTTAAATAATATTAGGAAATGGGATAAAAAGAAGGTCATCCAAAACTCCAATGTGCTGCACTACAAGAAATTATGGATAGGAAAATAACTATCATTGAAACCTTCCTGGGGTCTACAATAATGTTTATATGCCATTGGTACCATTCATAACATCACTACTAATTGGATGAACTAAAAAAACAAATATCAGCCTTATATAAAACTCCTATGGCCCCACAAATATTTCAACTGTGGACTTTCAATCCTTACTGTTTTAGGCTCACATGAGTTTTGGATCTGCCTCATCTTTAGTCATAGGTCTTAATATAATCTAAAAACAAAAAACCAAAGAATAAGGTGAATTTTCGCTAACAATTAGTTCCTGCGAAATTTTGGCAGGAATCCCTTGGGCACCGCCACATGAATATCCCATTGACACTGTTGCCATAGCTCTATGGGGCCTACCATGATCTATGTATTTTATCCACACCATGCATCCATTTTGCTGGCTCATTTTAGGACATGAGCTCAGTAATGATGCATTTTGAAAGCTCAATTGCATCACACCTCAGGAAACAGTGGAGATTGAATACTTCGGGTTGAAATTTTCCTAGCACCCACTATAATGTTTTATTTGCCATCCAACCTGTTCATGAGGTTTCCTGATGGTAAAAAAAACAAATATAAGGTTGATCCAGATCTTCCATACTGAAACACTATTTTCTGTGGTGTGATCCACTTGAACTTTGGATGTGTATTTATCCGCCCAAGTTCCATGGAGCCCACACATGGCCCAATTAATCATCGGCAAACACCTATGAAATCAAGCTTTTATATATATATATATATATATATATATATATATATATATATATATAATATATATATATATATATATGTTTTCACCTCATCCATGTCTGTGTCACCTTATGAATAGGTTAAACATCACTTTGGTCTAATATGTATAATTTTTTAGCTTGGACTTGGATTCCGTAGTGACCCTCTAGTGTTAAGAAAGCTCTATAAAACACCATTGCCTTGTATGTGTATCCATGCCGTCCATCTATTTTGCCTATTTTGTCAGCTCATTTTAGACCAAACAGCATCGGATTTGAACAGGACCTACCGAATCATCACCTTCAGAAATTACAAAAAAAAAAAAAAGGCAAAATTATCTGGAATATCATGCTTAGCAAGAAAATTTCCTCTTTTACTAAATATGTGCATTATGGGAAGGCATTGGTTAGGAGGCCCAGATGATTATGAGACCCAAGTGAGTGGCTGGTTTAATGATGCATACTTTTATACATGGATGTGGTTGTCGAGGACAGCCATATTTTCAGGAAAAAGAAAGAAAGAAAACAGAAGAAACGCAATATATCTATTCTATAAATTTATAATTTCTTAAACAAATGTTATACTTTTAACCTACAATATCACCAGGCCAGTGAATAGTAGCCTTCAATTATGTAGATGCTCAAGAGCAAGGACAAGGCTACTGTGAAGGCCGGTGGAACATGACGACGACAGTATAATCCTTCTATAGAATGTTCCCAACAGTATTATATAATGATATAAAGAAGTAAAACTAGGTTCATCATCATCTAAGCCTTAAAACTAGGTTCATCATCATCATCCAAGCCTTATCCCAATTAATTGGGGTCAGCTATGTGTCCTGTTCACTACAAGAAAAGGGGGCCTTAGCCTCAGTTCAAAACTATGGCTAGAAATGATCAAAACTGAGGCTAAAGCCTTTAGCCTCAGTTATCTAAACCAAGGTTGAAACCCCCATGGCTAAAGGCTTTAGTCTCAGTTTTAACAACCGAGGCTAAAATGACTTTTGTAGCTTCCGTTCTTCAAGTGAAGCTAAAAGAACATTTTTAGCTTCAGTTTTCTCAAAATGTGGCTAAATCAAAATTTTAGCCTCCATTGTTTCCAACTGAGACTAAATCCAAATTTAACCTCAGTTGCCTCTAACCGTAGCTAAAACTATTTTTAAGCTCAGTTCTCAACAACCCAGGTTAAAGCCTTTAGCCACGGGAGTTGTAGTCTCAGTTTATGTAACTGAGGCAAAATCGAGACTAAAGATGGATTTAACCTCTTTTGGCATCAACTGAGGCTAAATTCAGTTTTTGACCTCATTTCTCTATCAACCAAAGCTAACAATATCATAATCAACAAATGATTGAACCTGTGCATATTTCACCCATTTAACATTCATCAAGACAACAATCAACACAATATCAACAAAACAATTAATGGTCTATTTAAAGTTTTCAAAACAAAATACAAATGCACATGAACTGCCCCATAGCCTTCGAGTGTTCGCAGCGGAAAGCGATTCTATGCAGGAAGTTTCGGAGAACTCAGCTCCAGAAGTTGCAAATGCTGCAATTGCAAGAGATTGCAGCAAATTTTCGTCTCCTTTACAGGATCCAGCTTTCACATTGGGATTCTCCGGCAAAAACAGTTCAATGTAAGAGATTTCTTCGCTCTTCTATGATTTTGAAGCTCCTTTGACCGATCCGATCACCTGATCCTACCTGATTGATGGCACAAACAGCGGGAACATTCATATCGAACAGCACCGAGTAGATTGTCTCTTTCAGCTGTTTCTAGATGCCTTAGCAGATTCAGTATCTGAAGAAAAGGAAAAATAATAAAAAAAGGTATCAGTTTAACTGAAAATGCACCCAAATAAATTGAACGTACCCTATATGGTTGACTTGATTTCTCCTTTCAATCATCTATCCATTACTATTGCCCCTATCAAGGAGAGATGAATAGCAGTCTGACCCTTCCTATAATCATTACCTTCTTCCTTTCTCTCACTATGAGTAGCACCGTGTTTATGAACTTGGCATGCTTGATCACAGCTTGCTTGCATCTGGTGTGCCATCAATGCCCTAGCTTTTCCATCACTCAACACACGTTTTTGAGGACAGTCTGACATAATAAGCAGAAGAAAAGGGATCAACAACGTTATTCTTGGACCTGCATTAAGTATGCAAACCTGATTACTCAGATCAGATGCAAATATGTGTAGAGGAATTATAGGGCGCAAGTAGATAAAGAAGTAGAAATCAATGAGTTTGATTGCTGATCAATAAAGAAAAATAAATTATGAAAATTATCTGAAGCAACTAGCATATGGTAGCCACATCCACCATGAGCAGAGTACTGCTTAGAAGTTTTACACAACTGTAAAATCCTACAAGGAACAAAGTCCTCATCTTGTCAGTAATCTATCTGAACATCCTCATTTCAGCTATAATCATCCAATACTGGTGAAAAATCAGCAATCCAGACAGCCGAGATTGTATTCTTGGATTGGAGATGTGATTTTTGTGTCTTACTGTGAATTTGAACTGATAGTTGCTGAATTCTGAACAGATTCCAGGCATCAGAGCTTGTAAATAGATTTAGTACAAAAACTAATGCATTATTGATGCGGACTTAGATATGTAATGCCTGGTCCAATGCAGTTCCCTAGTTGCTGCACCCCAAAAAGGGTATAACAATTAAACCATAGGCCAAAAGATAATGACATTTGAATCCTTTTTCTGTTTTCTACATCCACACTATTTCAATTTTCACGTCTCCCCAAAGAAAAGAAAAGAACCATTTCAAGTCTCCCCAAAGAAAAAAATAACTTGTACAGAGAAAGGCATAAAGCAAAAATAGAAAAGCAATTTATATCAATTCTGGCGGTATGTTCTGTTTCCTATCAAGCTATGCAGAAACATTCTCTCTGACTTTAACCAAGAAGCAGAACCAAAGAATGTCCGCCCATAATGTCGAAGTCACACAAAACCATGAGTCTCCCGCCAAACAATTCAGCTCAAAAAAAGTGGCCCAAGTGACATCAAAATAGGTACTTACAAGTTCGTAGATATGTTAGGAATACAGACTTGGGGCGCAGCAGAATAATAACAAAGCAATCAAAAGTCTATTGCAAACAGATGGCAACTGGGGATTTTCTGATACAAATTAAGGGAACAGCAGCAAAGCTCACCAAGGCTGAAACAAATGTGCATACCACCATCTACACTTTTTGGGAACAATTCAGATGAAAAGTAGAGTCTACATACACAAGTTAATGAGACACCAACCTGGACTAAGGACGGATTAAACAGAATATCAGGAATCTTGAATCTATCAGCACCAATCTCTATCGTCCTGTATTATGTGCAAGAATTAAAAAGCAAGATCAGTCAACTAAAGAAATGACAAATTAACAAAATGGCATTCACTACTGTCCACTAGAAATAAAAATGGACAACAGATCATCAAAATAAATACAACAACTCACAATGTCCCAGGAGTACACAAGGAAGTAAAAATTAAACAGGCAACTGCTGTTAACAGCGGACTCCATGAAAGTTTTTGGAAAGCAATTTATATCAAAAGAAGAAGACGAAGAAGGAGGAAAGAAAAGATGAAAGAAAAAAGAAAACGAAAAAAGGAGTGATGGTTCGTACTCATTTCCTCCATAGTATCTTGCACCTGGATACCCTTCACTATATTTGTTGGTCATGATAGACCCAACAGCTTGCATCACTGAAACTGACGTAAAATTCTCCGACGGTATGAGTTCGAAAATCAACTCCCAGTTAACAAGTTAAAACAAACCTAATCTTTGGTAGAAATTTGAAAGATATTTATGTGAGAATTGGTGGCTAGGACACATGCGCAGGGTGTGCAGTGTTCTGCAGGCAGTCCCCACATGAACATGCCCTGTCCTGGAAACCTGGCCTATCCAATTGTAAGGTGGCCCACTTGTACATGGAATGCAGATCATTGGTCAGTTTATTCCAACCATCCTACTTTGGCCAGGGCAAGTTCATGGTGGGTCTCACTAGAAGAATGACCATATCTCTTACATGTGTGCCACAAACACAATTCTCAATCATGGAACATGTTATGTGGAGCTCAATCCCTCAACAGGATCTAATATTTAAACCCTCGTTTGATATAGATCCACCTTTTTCCTTTCAAATAACCCACATGTCACCCTTTGGATGTGTTTAGAAGGGGTGCAAGTACTGAAAACAGGGTTCAAATATCATCTCCCATTTTTTATTCACTCTCCATTGCATACAGGTGAAGGAATCCAGTGTTCTTAGAGTGCTATAAGTTATAGTTCACCTGGTTGCATTAAGACACTTGGACAGTCCAATCAAATGATCTGGACTGTCCACTAGGTCCTGCATACATTTCATAGGTTGCTATGCAAAAAATCACACCAACCGGACATCCAATTGATAGCCTATATAAGGAATGGTCAGGATCACTTGTACAAAAATGGGTCCAATCAACAAATTGAGCCATCTATGTACTGGGTCCCATCATGGATTGCTCATGGTTCTAAAGAATCATTATTATCAGGCAATTCTAACCATCCATCCAAGTTTGAAAATGGAAGAAAAGAAAAGAAAGAGCAACTTATGGATGGCTCAAAAGAAGAGCAACTTATGGATGGCTTGGATCATCTGATCCATGTGATTTTTTGCATGGTTGCACATCATGTATAAGATGGACCTAACGGACAGTCCCGACTGGTCGATTGGACTTTCCAAGTGTCCTGATGCAACGATAGTGCCTGATTGATTCCAGATACATAATGCAGCACCCAAACACATATTAGAAAGGAGAGTGATCATATAGTGTCAACCTCTGTGGGGCCCACTGTGATGTGTGGATCAAATCCACCCTGTCCATGAGGTGTGCCATTCTCTGCTAAGCCATAAGGCCAAAATAAGTTTGATCAGACACTCAGGTGGACCACACCACAGAAAAACAGTTGGAAGGGGACACCCAACCAATAAAACCTTCCAAGCTGTTTTGCCAGGCATACTGTGTTGTGTATATGCCATTCAATCCATTCATCAGATGTACCCCACTAGGACAAATCAGGCCATTCCAAAACTCAGGTGGGCCACAACACTGAATTTATAGTATTTGGCCATGATTTTCACTGTTTCCTCAGGTGTGGCCCACCTGACTGTCAGATGGGCTTGATTTTTGGGATCCGAATTGAACTTGAGGCGGCGCACCTGATGGACAGAACAGATGTCATGCAAACATCATGGTGAGCCCCACAGTGATGGATTCAACACTATGGAGTATTATGCTTTTCTAGAAAGCATTCAAAAAATTAAAAAAGAAAAAAGCATTCATTCAAACAAAAAATTCACAACTCAGAAACTACTAACAAGAATAGATTCCTATTTACAGCTCATATAAAATCAAATCTCAATTTCAAACGCTGCTTGAGAACAAACTCGAAAAAAAACAGTAATAAAGAAGTACCTTCCATTGCCTAGTTTTTTCTAGCTCGATGATATTGGCGATCTCCGGATCAATGACCTCGAGGGAAGAGTTCAGCTGTTTTGGCCACTGATTGAACGAATCAACGGTCAGGATTCAACGGAACCACAGATCTTGAAAGAACTGGTAAGCAGTGAGTACTAACAGAAGGGGAGCGTTGTAATTACGGAAATGCCACTGTCTTACCGCGACGCGAGAGTTCTCCTTCTCGTAGATAGCTTCATTTGGTAGAGAAGACTGAGAAAAGAAAAACGAATGAGGATTTCAGAAGAAGGCTTTAAAAACGAAAACAAAAAGGGATGCGATTTGAGAGAAATGCATTTTGAAAGAAACGCGATTTCAGAGAAACGTTTTCTGGGAAGAGAAATGCATACCATGTAAAAGAGGGGATTGGAATTGAAGAGAGGACGGATTGGCTTCTGTACGGACGAGGAGAGCTTCCGAAGCGCCATTGCCATTGCCATCTCTCTCTCTCTCTCTCTCTCTCTCTCTCTCTCACACACACACACACACACACACACACACACACACTCACGTTTTGCGGTTTTTCTGGTTTTTTGGGACTCGAAATGGAATAGTCTACACCACCTCTTTTACGCAGCGCGTGAACCGCACAACTATGTGGGGCCCACCATGTTGTATATGTAAAATCTACTCCGTCCATCATGTACTATCCTTGATTCTAGGTTTTGGGGATAAAATAAATATTCAGGTCCACTACTCAAGTGGGACACCTCAAGGGAACAATGGGGATGGATGTCAACCACAGGTTTGTTTGTGGGGCTATCATGGTTTGTAGCTTTCGTAAAAACTGTTAATCAGGTGAAAGGCACTGTTTTGATGAGAAGATTAAAAAAAATAAATCAGCCTGATTTAAAATTCAGGTGTGTGAACTTAGATGTTTAGTAGCCATTTAACATCATTCTCATTGATGTGGCCCACCTAAGTTATCCATCCGGCTGATATTTTGTATGTTCAGTTAACATTATGCTTCTCACATTATGGACGGTGGATTTTACATTACAACGTGATGGCCCCACAGAGTTTGGGTGTTTTGGGAGTGGATTAGGTGTTACGCTTATGGTGTGGGGCCCACCTTGATGAATGTGCTGTAAATCTATGCCGTCCATCCGTTTTAAAATATCATTTTAGTAGGAGATCCAAAAAATTAAGTAGATCCAAATCTCAGGTGGATTGTTTCACTGGAAAAAGTGGTGAATGACCTTAGAACATTTTATGGGTCACACAAGTTTTGGATCAAGCTGATATTTATATTTTCCCACCATCCAGGTCTGGTTTAACTTATCAACGGTTTGGATGGAAAATAAACATTACGGTAGGCCCTAAGAAGTTTTTAATGGTGGAAGTTCAATCACCATTGTTCCTTTGGCGTGGTCCTCCTGATATTTTGATCTACTTAATTTTTGGTGGGTACGTACTAAAATGAACTGGAGAAACGGTTGGACGGAGTGGATACACGAAAATTTATCAAGGTGGGCCCCACAGTAAGGGTAACACCTACTAAGGCATTAAACCGGTAACACTCCCGATGTTTTACGCGCTGCGTGGCTGTTGTTAGTTGGAGTTCGTTTTGCCTCTGTTGCGACTCAGATTCTAGCTGTGCCGCCGCCCAATGGGGACTATATGCTGAGTTTTACAGTGATCGGAACCGTCCATTTTATGGAATGTATAAATTTCTGGCAATAATAAGAAAATTATGGTGAATGGTTGATTTTAAATATCACTACCTGTCGATGAATTTAAAAGGGTGAAAGGGATCAATCACATTCAAATATAAAAATCAAAGGTTTGGATCATCAATGGATAGCGATTTTGGAATAATATCTTATGTATGCCAGTAATGAGAATATAGACGGTTAATATAATAGGACCATCTCAGCTGCGTCTGTCCCAGCGGAATAACACATGCTGGAATTGAGTCGCAATAGAGGCAGACCAAAATCTTTTGGAGTGGGGGAGCTTGGTCGGAGAATAAAATAATTCTCAAAATTAGAAAAATGAGGCTTCCTTATTCCACACTCGCTAAGGAGCCTGCCTATCCACACACAGGGACACATGCCAATGTGGATTATATTATGAGGGATCTGATCTCTACATCAGCTGTTATGAAATGTTTTAGATTTCTAGTTTAAAAATCATTTCAAATTTACATCTCTTGTAGCCACACCATTACAAAAATATGCGTGTACGGCTAGAAGATACTTTTGACCGATATTTTTCTGTGTAGATTGAGGGCGACCTGAGGAATGAAAAGGAGTTATTTTTATGAAGTAATATCTAAGAATCACTTACGTAAATATGGAAGATCAGATCATTACATGTGTTTCATATTGGCACGAGAAACTGCGTGTGTATGAGCAGGTATTCACACGCGCGTGGAACCATAGAAATGCCGTTTGCCGTCGCGCACCTGTACACGCTAAAATAAGCGCCTATACGTGGCTAAATGGACCACGTATGAAATATCTGGTCCATTCGTAGTAAGGAATGCGAGTTCAGGCAAAAAATACACACGTTAGATGGGCCATGCGAGTGAAAATATGGACACTCGTTAGAAGGGGTAACCAACGGTTCAAGTTCAAACTGATTGGTACGGCTACTTGATAGTTGGATTTTCAGAAATAATCAAAGGTGATGCGAGTGATCACACGAGTGTGAAACATTGCCATGTGAAGGCTGCAAAGAGCATCATTGAGGAAATTATTAGAATACTCCCCGCAGCACACGTGCGACATTGTACTGCAAATGCAAATTCCTTAACGGTTCAACGGTTCGATTTACAAGTGTTGTCTCTTTGATGTGGGCCTGAAACTTTGGGCCGGGGCGCATGGACGGTGATGCCAGCCTGATGAACCGCACGGAACTCTGAGACGTGTGCCACGTCGTGAATAATTCTAAGTATACACGCTCGAATAACGTTAGCATTTTTGTTATGGAGGCATATCTGGGTACATCGTCATATCGTACTTATCATCAACAGAGACCGTCCATTCACTGGTCTTATTTGTGGATGAACTACGGCTGCATTAAAAAATTAAAAAGAAGAAAGGAAGAAAAGGACGCTGGAATCTCTGATGAAGGGTCAGGATTTCGTTTTTCTTAACTATGTATTACTTTAAGCAGTCTTTTTCTGATTTAGCCATCCGTTTGTACAGCCATAGATCTACCAACAAGAACGGTTCAATTGATGTAGTTTCCACATGGAATCTCATCCACTATATGGCCCACTGAATCCATGGTCCTGATCGATCGTTAGACTTTCCACGTGACTAGTGCATGGGTATTGTATTCTAACACGCTCATCACCCGTCTTTATATCGATGCTTTTTCAATTAGAAGTTGGATAAATAAATGATAAATCCTTCATAGTAAACGGTGGTAACTCATCCGCCGTTCAACACGTGGTAAATTGCATGCCAATCAAGACCATCCAAATTGTGGGTCCCATTCGACTTATCTGTAAAATCATACTTTCGGACTACCCTAGACATCCAAACAATGGCCATCAAAATGACGGCCATTAAGGCCGTCCATCAAGCAATATCCTGCTGTAGGCAGGACACGTGGCAGAAATCGCACCTACCATATGATTCAGCATCTTAATAAATGACAGGTGGAAGATAAGGTGAGATGCAGCGAGAGAAGACGATTCAGAGAAAGAACCCCAATGCCGGGATAGGTTGATCGTCCTGACCGTTAATTTTATTGAAGTGGCCAGTCCATAATGGGCCCATTATCTAGACGGCTCAGATTAAAACAAAACCATGGTACGCATTTTGTATATTTAGCACTAATTAAGAAAATTAGAAACCAAAAAAAATCAAAATCTGTATTTTTCTTTTTCCTTTTTTAAACTTCTGAAATTTACTTTTATGCCCTTCTCGTTCTCATCCAAGCCAATCCAAATGGATTAAACGTGTAAGGTGGGAAATGGACCAACCGTCCATGCATGCCACGCGTCGCCACTCCAACAATAGCCACTCATTCCCTATCCCATTCCCAACCACAGGCTAAGGCGACAAGATCATCAGAAAACATTCGACTCACGGCAGGAGATCTGAGCCGGGTCTGTGTAAACCCGAGCCTGACCCAACAGACCCGGCCGTTTAGTAATTGACCTATTGGCCTTAGGCCCAACTCCCGGGTCCGACCTGTTTTTCGTGAGACTTCATAATCGGGTCCATACCCGATCCACGGGCCCATGCAAACACCCAACCTCAACCTGCATAGCATTCGGAGTCTAGAGCTGTACACGAACCGAGTTTGCTCGGTTAGCTCGCTCGACTTGGCTCAAAAGACCTCGATTCGACTTGTTCAAAATTGAGTTTAAGCCGAGCTCAGCTGATTTTTTGACCTCGAAAAAATTTCTAGCTGAGTTTGAGCTTACCCGAGGTCGACTCAACTTGGATCGAACCCCAACTAGAATCGAACCAGTTCGGTGACCCGATTATCTCGATATTGATGTTGCTCACCAAGCGTTTGATGAAATGACTCAACGAAGTGTCAGTGGGTAATGAGGAAGGTATGGATATGAAACAAATACCCTTGTATCTTGATTTTGATGTTGCCTACTGATTGTTCGCTGAAATACCTGTAAACTGCTGCTGCTATTTTACATACAGTGAGAAATTGAAGGTGCACCCCATGTGTTTGAGAAAATGCCGCACATACTCAATCTTGGCTCGAACTCGGCTAAAACTGGCTCAAGTTGTTGAGCGAGCTGTCCTGATTTGGGGTGTATCGACCCAACTTAACTGAGTTGAGGGTGACTTAGAGGATGACTCGTGGTATTAAACTGGATCGCGTAGTACTAAATGTGAGTCGACTGGATTGAATATAACGGTCATTGACTTGGGGGGAGTTGTGGTACTGAATTACAATACTTTCTTGTGTCGCTACCCAAAGATTTTAAGACAGACTATGATGAGATGCATGACTATTTTGCATAAGTAACTGATTTGCATAATTGTAGCCTACATGGTGTCAATATGATTTCACCAAACTCTTCATGGAAGTGTGAATGTGCTATAGATACAGGATTTTGTTGGACCTAATGAACACTTGCATTAGCGGATTGATATCAATTCACTAGTATAAGAACCCATATGCTTGAACTAGATTCTATATATGACGATAGTGTTCATCCATATTGTCATCAATTCCTGCGAAAGCCAATTAGAGTAAGTTACGTGTGAATTGGATAAACTTGTGTGGTGTATTTGGAGATTTGTGGGGATATATAAAGAGGATTCTATGATAATATAATTGGAGTGCATCGAATGACGCCAAGGCATCCACTAAGTGGTCGATTGAAGAACGATAGTATAGAAGCGGTTACAGGACAGATGGCGAGAGTAGAAGCAAAGAAGGCCATGTGGTGTTAAACGGTTATAACAACCGTCAAAATGTGGGAAGCATCTAGATGGCCGGGGTAAGCTATAAATAGCAGAGGAACTCAATATAAAAGATTGTTGATGCAGTTTTCTGATGGAACCTCCTTAGACCCTTAGACGCCTGCACACAAGAAACAAAAAACAAAAGGAAGACCCTAACTAATGCAAGGGACCCTCCGATGCCAAAGTCAAAGATCTGGGTCTTTGTGAAAAATGGTTTAAGGGAAAAATATCACCAGACTGCTCAGGTTTTTGAGTTGTGTACCTTTTACCGTTTAGGGGCTTGCCTATTTGTAACGCCCTGAAAATTGGGGGTCGTATATATACTCGACTCCCAAGTTCCCAGGTGTCACTAATAACCGATTTTTATTATAATTTGTGTTTAATTAAATGTAAAGGTGTAGCGTGGAATTACTTGGAACATGAAGCACAACCACAACTAATCTGCTAAAATGAAAGAAGTCAAATAGATATACAAATCTAAAAGAACATAAGTGGGTCGCACAAGGCGTTGCCCAACAAATCACAGAAAGAATGATATATACAAAAACAAAGCTGAGTCCACTACTCAGCGATCCAGAATCCCGTCTACTGAGCCGACGAAGACCCGCTCGTCAACTGGAAATAGGATAGCTCGTCCTCTTCGACCAAGCTCATGCCGCCAGGCTCCTCATACTCCTCGTCACCTCCAACTACGGGAGAGTCTGGTTGGTGTTTTAAAACACCGTCCCAGAGTGGGAGTGAGTGATCAACTCAGTGGGTGCTATCAGTCTCAAGTTATAACAGACATCAATTATATTAAGAATTTAATGAAAAGCAGTCAATTATAAACGCCTAACTAATCTTATTAATGCGCATGCATGATAGGTGATATGATGCATGCCCTCACCACAACGCTCCTTCGAACGACTCCATCTAACGATTGCGTATGACCACACTCCCTCAGAGCGACCTCGACTGCCGAGTCGCCACTATAGCTAGTGCGATGCAATGCGATAGTATTAACCAAGTTCTCAGTTAAGTCTGTTCATCCAGCCGGTTGGGGAATCTGATACACCCCACGTATCAAATGCCCTAAACTAGTTGCGAGGCCAAGGCCTCCCAATGTGTGAGGCTAAGACCCCGCAATCCTTGATCCCATCGGGTTCCCCATCCCCGACTTCAAGCACATGGGGAGTGCTGAGTAAAGGGATCGCTCCCGATCACTACGGGGAGGCGCGTCACCCCAGCATAGGCCAATAGCTCGGACACAGTGTCCCATTCCACCATGCTCGGCTCATAGGACTGTGGATCGATATTCAATTCGTTAACAATGGACTATAATGGTGGTAGGGTGTTCCAGGTTCCATATGCATATGAGCAAGCATGGTTAACAATCGAGATTGGTCAGTAATAGGCTAAACCGCACGAGTCAGGCGAGCACGTGACGAATGACATCGGGTACAATAGACCCATGTAGTCGAACTACTGTCGCCCATACACACCCGCCCAATCCGCGGGTTTAGTCTTAGGGTAGTCCAACCAATGAGGCTACCTTTCCACCTCATGTTCCTGACCAATCCCAGGGTTTGAAGATGATTCATAGCATGCCAACATCAAAGTTATTAACTAGCATAGGGCATCATGTTGCTTACAACCTATCATACAAATCAATATTCCTAACAAGCTTATTACATTATCATAAACAAGTGCATGTGAGAGGTGTGGGTTAGTCAAGGAATCAAAATGCACAAAGGCAAAACATCATACATGTCATAAGCAACAACATATGAGAAAATCATGCAACACATGAATAAATAACCATACACTAGAGCTTGAGCATGTGAAAGGCACACACACGATCATGAGAAAAGAAACTAAACAAATATACAATTCCATACACCTCCCCCAAACAAACACCCAAATCCTAGGTCTCTCTAGATTCTACAAACGCCTCATCCAACAAGCAAAATCATTAAACTCATGACATAATTGGTGCTAGGCCACCTAAGATGAATAGTCTGCACCTTCGAATTCATTGGAGAGTTGGAAAACGACCTAGGAATGCGGATTTCAGGGTCGATCGGCCGGAATCCCTAAAGCAAACATTGGTAAGTTAGGTTTCCATGTAAAATCTCCCTCATCACAAGGGTTTTAACGAAAATGGGTGGCGGATCTTACCTCGATGATCAACGGAGTGAAAAGGGCGGTCTTGAATGAGGGATTCTTCTTGGAGAAGATGTAGGGAGTTGTGGGGTTTGATTCCCTTGGGCCCCACCTCAATCTAAGGTCCACCATAACTCAACTTCACTCTCTCTTTGCTCTCTCTTTACTCTCTTGGGGGTGGTAGTTGTGGTGAGAGTTATGAGAGGAGTTTGTTGTTGGAGAATAGAGGAGGATATGAGGGGGATTTGTTATTGGAGAATGGAGGATGATATGAGGGAGAGGGATTTGTTGTTGGAGAATGGAGGAGGATATAAGGGAGAGGGATTTGTTGTTGTTGGAGAAGGGTGAGAGATATGAGGGAGAGAGCTAGGGTTTATTTCCTAGACTTGGGCCCTTTGGCCTTAAGTTTCCTCAAATTTCCAAAATAGCCCTCTAGGACTCCATCTTGGCTTTAGGGTGGACCCAACACTCCTCTGGCCACCAAGTTTGGTGTGTAGGTGTCCCATGGCCCAATGATGGGTCATGCAAAGTTTGGGAACAAACGGATGAACAAGTATCGGGTTTGAGCATACGGTTTCGATCTTTAAATAGCCCTATGGGGCCTATTTCAGTGATTGGGGTGGCTCTGGTAGCCCTCTAGCTATGAAACTTATAGAATAGGTGCTCCATGGCCTGATGAAGGGCCATGCAAAATTTGAAAACGATCGGATATGGGGTCAGGTCGTATGGGTCAGATTTGGTATCAACGGTTACCGTGCCATGATCGGGTCCCAGATTTTGTGAACGGGCGTAGTAAAATATATTAGACCTTCTTCGTAAATTTGGAAGAAATCCAACGGCTGGAAATCCTGGTATCTTGGTTTTATTTACAAGTGCCAGATTTTTATTCTGACATTGGTGGGGTGCATTTAACAAGTGTCAGATTTCAGTTCTGGGTGTCCATTGGGTCCGTAGCCCGCGATGGACCACAAGCCCAGTGAGATCTATGATTTCCTAAATTTTCAGATTTTTCTAACCCTCTTCGGTCGCTGGGTGGCCCACACGGGCTGTTGTTAAGTGTAAACAGGCCATCTGGCTTGACGTCCCGCACTCGGTCTTATCATGACCAGACAGGACTACTCGTGTATAAGCTAACATTGAGTGCTAATGGTCAGTAAGTGATAATATAAGTTAATAAAAAATAAATTTCAAGAAATTTGTGGAAATCCAAAACATGAAAATCTGGGATGTTACACTATTTATACAAGAGGGAAGATCACACGAGTGGGAAATCTTCTCTATCTAAAGGGAAGATCACCCCGTTGGAGATTTCTTCGCCGTTTTGGTAGATGCGGATTGAACTAGAGTCCCTAAGGGACCAGAATCTCCCCGTGATCCTCGGGATCTTGGTCTTATCCCTTCGGGATTATCGAAGGGGATCTCGGACCTTTTTGTTGGATAAGCCCGATCGTCAGTCGGGGACCGATGAACTTGCTCGACTTATAAAGTAGGTCGGGATGGGGAGGAGGCGGCTCCTTGAGTTGTGTACCTTTTACCGTCTAGGGGCTTGCCTATTTATACGAGAGGAAAGATCACACGAGCGAGAAATCTTCTTTATCTAGAGGAAAGATCACACCGTTAGAGATTTCTTCGCCGTTTTGGTAGATGTGGATTGAGTTAGAGTCCCTAAGGGACCAGAATCTTCCCATCATCCCCGGGATCTTGGTCTTATCCCTTCGGGATTATCGAAGGGGATCTCGGACCTTTTCGTTGGATAAGCCCGATCGTCAGTTGGGGACCGATGAACTTGCCTGACCTATAGAGTAGGTCAGGATGGGGAGGCGGTGACTCCTTAGAGATAAGTTGGTCGGGCTATTAAAGGATCGGCATCATTCGATGACTAAGCCGACCAAGCAAGCTTGTAATGTTGTTGTGGTCGTCGACCCCAATAGCTCTGAAGTTCATCGGAGGTCGTGCCGTCCTATGTTCATACTGACCAGTGGTTGTCCTAACCTATATTATGTTTGGCGTTTCTCGCCAATGACTATTTTCCGAGTAGTTAGGGCTTGATTGACACGGCCCTTAGCCTTCCGATCTAAGAGGACCTTGCGACCTAAAAGGGCCTTGCGATCCTTGTCGAGCTTGAGCCATTGGTCCATGCTAGTTGTTGGTTCGATCCTTTGTCATAAGTCGCTCCATTTTTCCCCTAACAGTAAGCCCCTCTACTTTTCGAGTTGGTTACATAGACTCGGAAAGTAGGTCTAAAGTGACTAGGTCGAACTATTCCACTATAAATGCTGAATATGGTGGCCAATATGGGAGTCGAGGTGCGCCAATAATCATGTACGACGTAGTCGAGGTGGCGTATCATGGCTCGAGGCCATGTGACTTGTCAGGCCTCCGTTTCAGCGTCCGATCAATAGGAGAGTGACACGTGGCATTTTCTTGATAATAGAGTTGGGTGACTTGTCGGGTCGCACCACATGTCGAGACAAGGCAGTCGAGGAGACGTCGTACGGGGTTTGCATTACTGGGCATTAATGGGGATGTTTAAGCGCCGCCACGTGGCTCTCCTATATAAGGAAAACCCTAATGAGACTGCCCACATTTCTCTCCTTTGCATCTTCCTCTTCGTCGCTGTCGGTAAAGGCGATTTCTGGTGAACTTCACTGTGAGATCACCGGTGTTGTCGGGGCAATAGTCTTCCTCGATGAGCCATATCTTCTACCTTGCCCCCTCCCTTTTCTCTTTTGCTTTTTGTTACCGACTCCTGACGCTTGTAGGACTAACTGCTATGTCCGATTTGTTAAGTTCATGGGAGGGGGGCTTTGGCGGTGACAGTGAGGCTAGTAGCCTTTGACCAATGTCGAACCTGCCGTCACCGTTAATGATGATGAGCGATACCAATTTTCGGGTGTCGCAGTCGTCGAGAGCACGGGAAAATTCCCTTATAGAGCGATCGATTAGGGTAGAGCACAATCTGTTTGATGAGGAGGATGCAGACAAATCCTCTGGTGATGAGGGGACGATGGGTCCCGTAAAGTCAACCCTAAATGAGGATCTAGTTCAGATTAGGTCGGGATACAATATCCCAAAGTCGGTGGTCCTCTAGGTCCCTTCGCCGGACGAATTCCCTACTTGTCCTCCGAAGGAGGTAGTTGCCATTTTTCAGGTCACTCTTCATGTAACACCGTGAACTTCTTAATATTCGAGTATTGAAAGTTCTCAAGTGTTACCATAGAATTTAACCTATTATGTACATGTGTACGGTACCAATCTAGCTAACCTAACCTTACATCTATTCCCCAACGCGAATCTAACCATTGAGAATAGTCTCCATTCATATATCAAACCATCTGACCATTGATTTTAAGACAAGACTATCCATCATGTGACTTGACATATATATCTTTCCTTAAATGAATTAGCGAATAAACCTTTATCCGTAATGATTTAGATGTAAGTTCTTTTATAAGAATTGTTTAGAAAGGTGTATATAACCATGTAGAACCATTAGATTTCACAAAACTCTTAGATCAACAATAATTATGAAAATGCCATTAACTTGTACCCTTGAATTCCAAATCATATGGTTCTCATGATCCGTTTCATGTGAAATTTTATACCAGGCCAAATTATCATAAATTAACCATACACATCGAATGTTAGTCCTTAAATCATTATAGAAGTGACCCAAATAACAAATCAGCTCTTAATCATTGATTTTGGTGTTCATCGAGTGAGAAAAGCTCATAGGTAGTTGTAGTAGAATATTTTCCTCCATATGAATGACTTGGATTGGCCATCATATGGACTAAGTGTAAAATATGAAAACCCCACTTTGGTAGACTTTTACTTAGCCGTTAAGTTATCCTTTTAGGGCTTACCAACTCTGTATAAACCTAAATCTTCAGATCTAACCACTTCCTGCCGTCCATCATAACTCAAACTTAGACCACACCTTGACTTCACATGACTACGATATCATATCAAATTTGGACTCTGATCTATGATCCTACACCATTGAACTCAGAAGCCAACTCCTTCATTTTGATGCAAAAGGTGAAATTTTAGATCTAGGCTTTTTTCCACCATCGATCAACCACCGAATTTTGCCCAACCGTTTGCCTATCCTAACTACGTATTTCTGCCAAACTTGGGCCCCGATCATTGAGTGTGAACCATTAATCTAGATCAAGTTTGTTTCCGGCAATCGCTAGGAGAGCTTTGAGATAAGCAAAACTAATACTCCAATCGACTTCATATTTGAGCCCCTACCATAAAATAACTCTGCAAACCTGTTAAACAAAGTGGATTGCTTAAACAAACACCGTAGTGGACCCCACTTAGCCCGTATACATGTTACGTTCAGATTAAGGAAATTGGAATCGGTTACGTAAGTAACTTCTTACGATAACTCTCACTCACACGTTGTTGCAATGTGCGGCCCATCAAAAGCCCGGATCAACCTCATATTTTGACTCCTGGACCAATACATCAAAGCGGATCTAATCGAAGGATTGGATTTCCTGGAAATCCATGATAAAGGACCCCACTAAATCGTGCAAACCAACTCAAGTTTAGAAATTCCAACCGCTGCAACAGCAGACGCCAAAACTGGGTCGGAGTAATGAGAGAGAGAGAGAGAGCTCCACCTCAACCCATCCATAGATTTGAGCTGTCCTGCCAAAGAAGAGGAGGATTCCGACTCTCCTAAAAAGTCCATAAAGGTTTGGAGGAGTCTGGCCTCGTTGGAAACAGCAGGATCTTCCGGACGATCTACGCAAGCCGCGAAAGGCTCGTTCGCACCCCAACTTCCACTGTGGCAGGCAAGTGAGTCTTGAAGCACGTCTTCCATTCAAGCTGTTCACTCCTTGGAGAAGAGAAATCCGATCACTTTCACATCGTCCGAAAGAAAGGGAGAAGAGCGGAAGCTGCAATAACCTGCAGATTCCACACGCAAATAGCTGCAATGCGCGGAAATTTCATTCGTAAGGAGAATGCCAACGGGATGATCGAACCCTCGATCTGATGGCCCTCAACCTGACCCAACCTGGGAATTTGAAAAGAGCTCTTTTGAGGGATTTGGATTCCTCTAATTCCTCACCACCAAACGACCATAAAGCAGCAAATCCCCACAAATCCCTCTGATTTGATGCTGCCAAACGAATCCTTAGTCTCTCTTTTGTATTTATTTCTTTTTGAAGATTATTAAAAATATTTTTCATTCATCCAATAAAGAAGAAAGGAAACTTTTACCGATGATATGTTTGTGAGCATGTAGATAACAGTTGATGGTCAAGTTGTGACTGATCCAGACACTACTCTCAGGTTTTTACCTGCATATCTTAGCTGTTTGCTTGTGATGCATATCTCAGCTCGTAAGGGTTCCCATCTATCCTACTGAAAATATGAATGTACTTTAATCATTTATAATTTATAAATGGAAAAGGCAACCCCTTTGAGTAATGAAGAATTGACATACAAGTTGATCAGGTTTGTCAGGTTGCTGAAGGTAAGGGGTATTTCTCCTGTGAAGTTATTTGAACAAGCAAGGCTGCACCAGTAATATATTGGATTATGTGAAAGAAAAACGTTCAAATATTTATTTATTTATTTCCACCGTAGGGCATTTCTACTCCTTGAAATGATCGTGGAGTCCTCTCAACAGCACATTTTAACTGTCAGCTGATAGTTTTGAATAGCATAAATACTACAAAATTAGTTGATCCTCAGCCATTCTGCTCACCAATTGAACCTAACAATCACCAGCATATTTTTACACACTAATCACATTTTCTATTTAATTAGGAGCCACTATTTGCATCTGCCTTGATTGATAATGGCAACCTTTTTTCAACTTTCGTAATACAACAATGCAAATTTGCACTGTTGAATTACCAAAGGTAGAAACGAAAAATGCCAATGGCAAATATAAATCAAGATGAGTAAATATATTAATTCTCTTAAAGATAACCATGAAATGAGAATTAGGTCATTATTGGAAGACCCGAGTACCACCTCAGGCAGAAATCACTCAGGACCAAATCCTTTAAAAATTAGATGAAATTATCTAAGCGCTAAACTAGATTATCTGTGAAATTAGCCCTAATCGCTTTAAATACGAACTGCAAGACCCAAAATGAGCAAGATCATTAACACTACATTACCCTAGAATCTAGGATCAATCTCAAAACCTAGTTGCTCTCGGGAACACATTGCAACTTCGTATCGGACCTGGATCGCGCGTCGAAAGTCTGATGACCGCGAAGCTATACCGTTATGATCGCCTTACTGGGCTTAACAACCATCTCGGAAATCAAGTCCTAACAATACCTAGAAATGCACAACTTGAGCTCGGAGCGAAGTGTGTGAGAAACACGAATATCTTTAGGAAATAAACTCAGATTTAAGTGATTTGGGCCGTTCGCTTGTGGGCCAAATTTAACGTTTCAGACAGTCAGAATCTGACCCAATTACACCCTCGGATCAGAGAAAATTTCATACGCATGTCAGTGTACTTGTGGCCCTGATCAAGTATCAGTGACTGTTGAACTGAAATTGGTCTGTCACGGACGATCTGTAAATCCGATCAGACCGAAAACTTAACTCGACCTAGATCCAATGCTAGGGAACTTAAGTCTGATCGCATGCAGAAAAGGGGCCTCCAGATGCGCTCCGTTGGATCAAAACAACCACCCTTTGGCTATAACTTAAGTATACCATGGCCCTGGGGCCATTCCCATCAGTTCTGGGCCTATATAAGGGCCTTAAACCCTCTCTCTCTCTCTCATTCCATACGAATTTGGAAAATCCTAAGAGAGAGAAGAGAGAAAAGAGAACGAAAGAGAGAGAAAGTGAGAGAGAGAGAGAGAGAGTTGGAGCTTATTCCTGGGATTCGATCCCGCTATTTCACGTGCTTAACTACCATTATCGTATCGCTATTCCGGCGATTCTGACTCCGTTATTGGATAAAAAAAACCTAATCCTAATCTGTTTTAGGGTTTCAAATAGTGTAAGGGATGAAATAGCTAACCTATTTCATGATATAGGTTGCCGTTGTCCCGTAGACAAATACTCGGTATACAAACTGAGTTCGATACTTGTTTATCGGCGAAAAGTGTAGATTATAAATGTATAGGTTATGGTTTTTAAGGCTTTTAATATCGGTTAATGATTTAGAACTGACTTGGGTGTCATTTCACATGCTAAATGCGATGTTTTCCTCGCTTTACAGATATATATGAACTATGTTGAGTATAGTGCATTCCATGTGTTTGTTGAAATGTTTGAATGAGTTTAGAATTTGGATTCGTGCTTGCCATGATTATCCATCGTGGATACATGATGGTTGCACGTGTAACAACTCCTTGGTGAAAGGAATTGCCCTAATACATGTTATGGCCAACATACGTCATATACGTTGAAATGTGTAGTCTAAGTGTTTGTGAAAATGTCTGAATGAGTATGAAACTGGGATTTGTACTTGCCATGATTATCCGTCGTAGATACATGATGGTTGCATGTGTGATAACTCCTTGGTGAAAGGAATTGCCCTAATACATGTTATGGCCAACATACATCATGTATGTTGAAATGTGTAGTCTAAGTGTTTGTGAAAATGTCTGAATGAGTATGGAATTGGGATTCGTGCTTGCCATGATTATCCGTCGTGGATACATGATGGTTGCACATGTGACCACTCCTTGGTGAAAGGAATTGCCCTAATACATGTTATGGCCAACGTACGTCATGTATGTTGAAATGTGTAATCTAAGTGTTTGTGAAAATGTTTGAATAAGTATAGAACTGGGATTCGTGCTTGCCATGATTATCCGTTGTGGATATATGATGGTTGCACGTGTGACCACTCCTTGATGAAAGAAATTGCCCTAATACGTGTTATGACCAACATACGCCATGTATGTTGAAGTGTGTAGTTTAAGTGTTTGTAAAAATGTTTGAACGAGTAAGTATTCGAAAACTTGTACTTTATGAAGGTATTGAGGTGAGATTCTCAATTTCCTAAGCTATGTGTATAAATCCCTTCATGCAACTTAGATTTAAAATTGTGTGCTTTAGTATGAAATGCATATATACGAAACATGCTTACTTTGTATTTTGTGAAATGCTCAAATGGTTACATTCTTCGAATCAATTGTTTAATGTTGAAATGCCTATCACACATGTTATCATATTTTGTTTAAATGTGTTTGAGACTACTACATAGTCCAGGCTACTGGTAATAGCTCCCGAACGAGTGGTTGAGTTAGCATCGCTACAACGGATATGTTCGAGGAATCCGAGTTGTACGGAGATTACCGATAGTGGTTAGGCCACGTGGAGTGCTTACGCGCTCCATGTCGATCAATCCAACGTACGCTCATACCAGTCAAGCTTGTCAAGTAACCCGATTGGCCCAATGTATGTTCACCATGTATGGGCGCTACTGCTTGAATCTAAAGTACCAACTTACTAATGAAAATCCTGTTAACCTTGGTACCTCGATCCGCTAAGACTCATGAGCTGGACATGGTGGTATGAGACACCGTGGTCGAGCTGTCGGCCTACGCTGGGGCGACGAGTCCACCCGTAGTGACCAATGAGCAACCTAAGCTCGTGAGCCGAATACGGTGGTATGAGACAATGTATTCGAGCTGTCAGCTTGCGACTAGGTGACGAGCCATTCGTAGTGACCTTGAGCATACTTTGAGACTGCGCTGAGGCGACAAGCCTTTCCGTAGTAACTAGAGTATAAGCTATGCCTGCATTGCGGTGATGAGCCCTTTGTAGTGACCTGAAACCGCAACATCATATGATACTAGCTAGGACTGACGACCCTAGAATGGATCATTGTTTGAGAAATGATATAAGGAAGGTACCTTAGCTTCCCAATCTTGCTGTATGAAATGATCTAATAAGAACTCTGTAATCACGCTCATGCACCGCATTGCATGTGTCTTTGGCGTGGGTGTTGAGCACAGAGGAAGGGGTGCATGCCACGACCTTAAGAAGAAGATTGCAGAGGGAGTGCAGGTGAGGGTATGCATCATTAATACATATCATTTTTGCATTAACTAGAGTACTTAGGGATGCTTGATCATATTATTTTATCATTACTGCTTGACTGAACTGATAACATGTTAACCTTTGCTTTATAACTCCACTGAGTTGATCACTCACTCCCACATTCTGGGACGGTGTTTTAAACACCAACCAGACTCTGTCTTAGCTGCAGGTAATGGCGATGCTTATGAGGCAGAGCCGGACTATTATGATGATGATGAGGAGTTCTCCTATATGCAACTCTCTGGTGGGTCTATGTAGACCTGGAGTTACGTTGACGGGGCTACAGGGTTTTTGACTATATGACATTACACATTACCATTTTGTATATTTTGAGAATTTACATGTAATTACTGACCTGGTAACATGATCATACTCATGAGACCTACGATTACTTATACGTTTTATATATCTATCACAGTCTTCCGCTTGCTTAAATTAATTGTCTCTAGAGTATGATATGCTGTTTTGGCTTAATCTCATTCATGTTTAATGTGCTAATGTAGACAACATTTAATCATCATTATCTATGTTACATAAGTGATGCGTTGGAACTCGGGAGTTGAGCTCCTGCTCGACCCCCGATTTTTAGGGCGTTACAGATTACAACTAAACTCGAGCCATGAGCCAGGGATATTTCTCTACTCATATCCGTATAACTGTGGCCTTGATCGAGCACTGATAGCCGTCGAACACAAGTAGGGTCCTCATGGTTGAACAAGGCACCAATCAACACCAAATTTGGACCGATCGCTCATCCCATGATGGGGGACCTGATCCATGGCGCGAATGAGGCAATTGGCCCCTGTAGGGGCTCTGTGGACCAAAATCCATCCCATTAGGGGCATGTATGTTAGAAAAAGGACCGCTAGGGTCATTTAGACACAAAATTTGGACTATTTAAAGTCTAAATTCACACTCCCTTACTCTCATATGAAAATTTCAGTTGCAAGGGAGAGAGGGAGTGGGGAGAAGTGTGAGAGAGAGCTCCTTGGGGAGTTGATTTGGGCAATTTTCCTCTTGCCATTGCCTACGTCGGAGCCCGCAATCGCGTCCCACCGTAAAGAGTGGCTCGACAACGATAAAGAGATAATCCCCTAGCCCCTTTTGAAAATTAAACTCTGCGGGCTGTCGCATGCGCCCTTGGGAGCTAACCTATTCGACGCAGGGCGTCAATCCACTAATTACTCCGTCGGTATCCTAGGTACGGCACAAGAGAATCGTCGAACTTCCCCTATGTGCGGACCAATACCTTTAGGTTGCCAATTATCAACCATATGTCGCAAATAATGATTGTGTAATGAAATTAGGAATTTCATGTTAAACAATGAAAGATTCCTAGGTGTAATCCCTCTGTGTCTTGTGAATTTTGCTTAGAATAGTTAATCATTGATTGCATGCTAGAATAGACTGGATTTATTGAAATTCCATGCCCATTGCTCCACATTTTCCCCTTGATACATGTGCGTAATTATCTGGTTATTGTAAATTGTGCTATGATTGAATAATGCACTTGCATGCCCATTTGTTTGCACATATCAGCTAGAATATCCTAAAATACTGATGAATTGGTTGCCTATTCCTGAATAGAATTGTTTGTGGCATGCTATAGAATTTTAGTCTATTGATAATTGGGTTGGCCAACAAATCGGAAAAATTCACAACGACAGCCCTTTTAGCTGCCCTGGGCCAATTCGACCGATTCAATCAAAAAACAGACAACAAACAGTAGTTGGACTACACATGATGCTTGCACCTAGTGCCGATTGCGCCGTATTTCACCTGAGTCAGCCAAGTTGGTCCACTAGTTAGCCAACCATGTATGTTCACCATGTATGATCACACCTGTTTCAACCTGGGATACCCCACGCCCTTGGAACGCCCACTTACAATCATTAGCAACACAATTCACAAGTCTCGAGACTGGGCATGGTGGTATGGGACACAATGCTCAAGCTGTTAGCCTACGTTGGGGTGACGAGCCTCCTCGTAGTGATAGTAAGTAATCCAGTTTACAAACCCGTCTTTCATATGAGTGCAGCTGAGAGTGACGAACCAATACGGATCAAGGATCGTAGGCACGAGACCTCTAAGGTCGCCTCGGGTCTCACAATCGGATTAGGGCCTTGATTTCATTGGAGTGCCTCAGTTTTTTTCCAATCTTGCTGAACAAACGGACTTAACTAAACATTCGGCTAACATGATCATCGTCGCATTACATTAGTTAGGTTGGCGAATCGACAGTTAAGGTCGCATTGAGGGAGTGTTGGTCATATACGAACGTGTAGATGGAGTCACTTGAGGGAGTGTTGGATGACGATGGCATGCATTATATCATAATAACATGCATGTGCATTAACAAAAGTTTATAGGGATTGTATTATTAAAATGCTTTTCATTAATCGTACATATGGATTTGATAGCTTGTGTAACTTGATGTTAATGGAACCACTGAATTGATCACTCACTCCCACTCTGGGACGGTGTTTTAAAACACCAACTAGACCCTATCTTAGATGCAGGTATCACAGAGACCGACATGCTGGATGAGGCATCCATAGACTCAGAGGAGGAGCTCTCGTATTTCCAGCTCTTGGGCGGGCCACTGTAGTTGCCCTAGGGCCAGCGATGGGACCGTAAGGCAGGGACGTTTTATACATCTTTTGAACTATATGTATTATGTTAGGATGCGGTCCTGTACACTATGCGTATACACATTATTTTGTTAGTCATGCTCTAATTTAGCTAGTTGATTTCAGTTTACGCTGCATGATCCATTTAATTTTTCAAATGCTCATACACCAATTAAAGGAAACCCAAATTGGTTAAATCTGCAAGCATAAGTGGCACCTGAAAATTCGGGAGTCGGGCATTACTCAACCCTCGAAATTTAGAGCGACACATAATCAAATTTATATAGCATTGGATGATGTGCAAAAAATAACATTTAGGTGCTCAAGCCCCATAGAGACTTACTGTTGGGTGGTAATGCCCTTTTTGCTTAAGAATGCAGGGGCCACATACCAAAAGGCAATGAATGTCATATTGCATGATATGATTGGCTAGTTTAAGGAGGTTTACGTTGATGGTGTAGTGGTAAAGTCAGCCGATGTAAAAGGTCATCTTGCTCATTTGTGTAAATCGTTCGAGCAAATGAGACTCCACTAGTTGAAAATAAATCTCCTTAAGTATGCTTTTGGAGGTTTGGCCAGTAATTTCCTGAGATTTTTAGTACATCAGTGAGGAATCGAGGTGAATCATCATATGACTCGAGCAATTTAAATGCTTATCCACCAAGGAACAAACCAGAATTGCAGTGGTTTCTTGCTCAAGTTAATTTCATGTGGATGTTCATATCTAACTGTGCAAGGAAGACTAATGTATTTTCTTTATTGGTAAACTTGAAGCAGGGGCTCGAATTTAAATGGGGGGCAGAGCATCAGCGGGCTTTTGAGAATATCAATTTATATCTGATGAAGCCACAAGTGTTAATGTTGTCAGTCGAAGGTCGAGCACTCAAGTTGTATGTTACAACATTGAAAGAGTCGGTCAGAGCTCTCATAGCCTAAGATGACGACGACTAGAAAGAGCGTGTAGTATATTATCTGAGTTGGATGCTTCTCGATGCTGAATGATGTTATTCTGCTATAGAAAAGTTATGCTTATCATTATATTTTGTATCTATCAAATTAATGCATTATTTGTTAGCCAAAATAGTAAATGAAATGAGGTGCAGAGCCACAACACTGGAGATGGTTTAAGAGAAGATACAGAGAGAACCGTGTGATGAAGGAAACACTCCAAATGTTGATGACTTAGAACTATGTGACGGTTCAAATTTGTGAAGATCATCTGGTGCAAAACGGATATGAGGAGCACGTACAACATCAAGCATGAGTTCGACAAGTTTATAGCAATAGGCGAATGGGTGTCAGGACCTTTGATTTGTGCTGGTCTTCTCTTAGGTGTTTGCATGTAGGAATGGTTGTCGATGGAGAGGTAGAGAAGGCCAATATGTCGGGAACCGCGACAATAGAGTATGATAGGAACACACTTCGATGACATCGACACTTAACCTTTGATGTCATCGGAAATAATACCAATTGCAAACTATCCCGAGGCAAAACATGGAATTCCGGATATCTTCGATTGCATTGACCTAGCTTCGATGGCATTGAACCGTTCCTTCGATGTCATCGTACACTCTTCGATGGCATCGAAAAATCACTCAGTTAGTCCAGTGACCAACCGGAGAAAATCTGAAAATACTCGATGACATCGAGCTGACTTCAATGACATTGAAGCCTTCTTGATGACATCAAACTTATCATCGACAGACTATTGAATTTATAGATTTAAGACATCTAATAAATAACAAACAAGAACGATGTCTGACCAGAGATGATTTTATTATTATTATTATTATTAATTTCCCAAGGAGAGAAAGAACTCTTCTCCTGCTGCTGCTGCATGAGGATGTTGAAGAACATAAAACAGGCGGCAACAAGGAGAGAATGAAAAACGTTTGTGAAAAATAAGGCAGTGGCCCGTATCAAAACGTGGCTCCCATTCCGTAATAAAGTTGGAAATAAGATGTCTGCTGCATATCAATCATCCAGATTTTTCACATAGAATTTATAGAGAATAAAAGAGAAATAAAAATAAAACACAAGATCCATTTATCCAGCTAGTGCACTAGGGTACAATCCACAGGATATAGAATCCAATCATTTAGTTCATGAATCGAAGTGCCTTTTCAAACGTATCATACAGGACAAGCATTCACAGAAGCATTTCCAGGTCCATTTTTTAATGAGTCTGTAAAGAACTGGGAGCAACATACCACAAGCCAGTAGAACCAGTACTGTTACAACACATATCAATAAGACATTGCGGAACCCATTCTTGTGGTCTTTCCAGGGAATGCCTCCGACGCTCAATCCGAATACTGCAAGACCAGAAAGAAAAACATCAGTTTCATGCCCCATAAATCGGATAAGAAAAATGCTTACTTGCATGACTCTGTTCGCAAACAACAGACACTAGCAACCCAACATGCTGACATTGCATACTTGCAGAGATCCAAGCTATTCATCAGTAAGACCTAAGTGTATTAAAAAAGAAGAAGCATGGTTACAAAGACAATAACCGACCGTCGTCCCACTCAAGCTATATACATGGCTTACCAAATGAGTCTGATTACTGTGCGACGAGACATTCATAGTGCGCCCACATGATGAAAGGCCCGGGTATTTCACACCTGCCATGTTAAGCCAGTGAACGAACTTACAGAATTCCCTAGCTCCGAATCCGGTGGTGACATGCCATGTCAACACATGCAGGGATGCTTTTGTTTGGTGTTGTGGTAGATGGGCACTAACAAATAAGCATTCCTGAAGGTGTAGGATCCCTTTTCTTTTTAAGGACAAGTAAAGGAACCTCGATAGAGAGAACCCAAAATGTGGAAATGAAATTAACTTTTGAGGCCCGTTTGGGAAATGAGATTAAATGGCATGGAATTGCATTAGATGGAATTAACACTATTTATTTCACAGTGATTGTGTGTTTGGAAATATCATGATATTTGATTGTCCAATCCCACATTTGGGATTAAATTCTTCCCATAGGAAAAGCATTGTATTAAGTGAAACTCACGTTTGTAGACCATGATACCGCAGGATATACTGTTGGAACTGGATGACATGATATTTGAATTAATCCAATCCTTCCCCTGTTATTTCCAAATGCAGTATGGAATTTGAGTGGGATCAAATGCAATTCCATTTCACCTAATACTATGTCCCAAACAGGGCCTGGAAATAGAGAAAGGTAAAATTCAACACTAATTTCATTGTTAAGCTGCTAGTGTTGTTTTCTATGAAAATGTTAAAAGTTCAAGAGTTAAACAATGAAACCTCTCTCATGATCATGAAAATCTATAGGGATTTTGACTGTACTAGCCTCGTGGCATTGCCAAACACCCCAAAATCCATAGGGATTTCATTGTTAAGCTTAAACAAATGCCCTAGCTAGCTCCCTGACACTATTTTAAAATTTTTTGGATAACCCCTGAAACTGGTCCCACGCATAGAGCGTTGCGCCTGTTAGGGCATATTGAAGTAGGAGGGAAGTGGATTGTGCTTGCTGGGTAAACTCTATGGGGTCCACTAAGTGTTTGTGAGAAATCCACCTGTCCACATGTTTTGCCCAATCATTTTATGGCATGAGCCTAAAAATGAGGTAGATCCAAAGCTCAAGTGAGCCACACAACATAAAACAATGATTATTGTATGCCCACGGTTGAAACATTGGTGGGGCTGTAGAAGCTTTAGATCATGCTAATATTTTTATTTTTTTAGTTTATCCTAGTGGTAATGATCTTGTGAACATTTGGGTCATTTTATCAATGGTTTGGATTGCATATAAACATCACAGTTGAGCGTAGAAAGGTTTGAACAGTATGCAACCCTTTCCATTGTTTCCCGTCATATGCCCCACTTGAGTTTCGGATGTACCTAATTTTTTGTCTCATGTTTTAATATGATATGACAATACGGATGAACAAAGTGGATTTCTTACAAACATCATAGTGAGCCCAACATAGCTTCTGATGCGAATAGCCGTGTGAAAGGCATTCGCTATAAATACAACCCCAACAAGACTTTTCAGGTGCTCTATGGGGCCCACTATGATAAGATGCTATCCATCCATTTTGAAAGATCATTTCAGGACATGAGCTCAAAAATGAGGCATATCAAAGGCTCAAGTGGACCACACCATAGAAAACAGTGAAATTGAAAACCTATCATTGAAAACTTGTTAGGGGCCATATAATTTTTGACTCAAGCTGATATTTATGTTTTCCCTTTATACATGTCTATGTGACCTTTAGAATAGGTTAGATGGCAAATAAACATCACGATGGGCCCTATAAAGTTTTCGATGATAGGAGTTTAATCATTGTTTCTTGTAGTGTAGTTCATTTAAGCCTTTGGTCGGCCTCCTTTTGGGCTCATGCTCTAAAATATTTTGTCAAAATATATAGATAGAATGGATAAGTTATATATGTCACGATGACCCCACAACAACCAATAACGGTGGCCAGTGGCTGTTCACTCCCAACTATTTTCTTGTCGTGGGGTCCACCTTATATGTGGATATAACTCTTTTTTTGGCTGTAGAAAGTAGTGAGCTTGAAAACCTATCATTAAAAACTTCTTGGGGGCCACAATTTTTTGATGTAACTTATTTTTTTAGCCAATGACATTAAATTCTGATTCCAATGGATGAAATAGATTCGACACATATCCCATGGTGGGTCCCACAGCCTTAATTAATATATGACAATCTAGACCCTTAACACATGACAATCTCGACCCGTAACACATACTCAATAGTGGACCCCACAGACGTGTTTATGTAGTGTTAAGGGTCAGGGTTGAAGTTGTCATGTGTTAAGGGTCAAGGTTGTCATGTGTTAATGGTTAAGGTTGTCATGTGTTAAAAGTCTAGGTTATTGCATATCAACCTCAACCCTTAACACATGACAACCTCGACCCATAATATAGGACAACTCAGACCTTTAACACATGACAACCATGAACTAAGCCTGTAACACATGACAACCTAAACCCTTAACATATAACAACCATGACCGACACCCTTAACATATGATAACCTATACCCTCAACACATGACAACCGATATTCTTAACACATAACAACCTAGACCCAAATTCTTAACATATGACAATCCAGACCCTTAACACATGACAATCACTTCAACCAATACCATACAATACAAAATCTAAATTATATCTCCTTCATTGTCTTTCACATAACAACCACAATTATCCTTCTCTACCTTAAATTCCTCCTAACAATCACTTCTCTCCATGACAACAACCATGACCATCCCTCTCTATCTACAATCAAAAGTGGCTTACATCTCTAAGAAAATAATATTCTACAAAAAAATAAAATAAAAAATTCATTTAAAATATCTTACACATATCAGTGGCTTCTATCTCTAAGAAATGTAGTCGTCGAAGTAAAAATAACACTTTTTTTAGGGTTTTAGAAGTTGTTGGCGGTGCCCATATAACAGAGAAGTTGATAGCGGTGAACATATGCCAGAAAATGAATTCGAGGGGGTGGTAGTGGGTCCCTAGAAGACACACACACACACACACACACTATATATATATATATATATATATATATATATATATTTAAAGAAGGTGGTCCAACCCACCAATTATATTAAGAAAAGACTGACTGTACATCCTAGCCTTTCGGGCCAGCCCCGACAAAAAGATACGAGCTTGACCTATTATATAGGTGATCACACTAGATAATTACAAAGGCCCCACCTGATATGGAACCTCTCTAATCGATCCTAATCCAACTTTATCCAAAAAAATCATACCTCGAACCTGATGAGGAAGCTCAGATTGATTCATGAAAGAAGCCTAAGACTGAGTAGCACTACCTAATCGAGCCATCAAATCCGCTGACGCGTTTCCTTCCCTGAGGACATGCACAACGCTGATATTGTCCCTCCTCCTGAGATGGTTGATCCTACGCAGCCACGCCTGCCATTTCCAACCTAGCTTAGCCACACCATTGATGAGATCTACTACCAGATGCGAATCCGATTCAATAATGATATTGCTAAGGCCCCTCTGAAAACCGATATCAAGCCCATCATGCACTGCACGAAGTTCGGCCACTGTGTTAATTCCAAACCCATATCCAGCTGAAAAAGCAAATATGAATTTGCCTCTCGGCCCTCTACAAATTCCACCTCCACCAGAACTTCCCGAATTTCCTCTAGCGGAACCATCAACATTTATTTTAACCCATCCAGGCAATGGTCTCTCCCACTTTATTAGAACTGGGCGTCCAACTCTTCTTGTATGGCTCAGCAAGGTCCTATTTGGACATGAAGGACTATTTCAACAATTATCACTCCTAGAAGCAGTAAGCAAATTCGCTCACCATTTGATCTTTGCAACCACGCGATCTGAACAGACGCTTCTACCTTCAAAAATTGCAACATTTCGAGCTTTCCACATCTCCCAAATAATAGTGGATGGAATCAACATCATAAATACCGACTTGCGTTGCATAGACACGACAACCGCCCACCATTGAAAAAGCCTTGGCTCAATCGATATTGCTGGCATGATGCTAATCCCCAACCAACTACCAATAGCTGACCAAACTGATTGAGCCAAATTGCTGTTAACAAACAGATGAAGAGAAGTTTCAATGGCAAAATTCTGGGAGACCCGACTATTGCAGCAAGCACACCTGGACGCTAGATGGACACCCCGAGATTGCACCACACAATCCACGGGGACTTCATCCTGAATCACTTTCCAAACGAGGAGAGAAATTTTGGGAGGAAGCTTCGTGTGCCAAACTCATCTTGACCAGCTCCGACTTGGGTTAGGGGCCCTGGACAACAACCAGGCTAATTTAACAGAAAATTCCCCTGACGGCATTAGTGACCAAACGGGCACATCCAAATCCTCTAAGGTACAAAAACCGGCCTGAAATACATGGTCAATGACATTCTGAGGGAGAAAGAGAAGGGCGACTGAAGGGGGAAGAGGCCCAAGAGATCCAATCACCTGACATACTTGGACGTCTAGTAACCCGACAGGCACTTCAGTGTCAGCAAGATGGAGGAGAGGGCCCAGACCAGTCCAATTCACCCTCCAGAAGCTGCACTTGCCTTCACCTATTTGCCATTGAACATGAGATTCCACTGTAGGAATAAGCTCCCTAATTCGCTTCCACATGGGAGACGAAAGCAGATTTGACACAGCCAGCCCACCAGGCAACTCTTGAGGAAGGTACTTTGCCGCCACAAAGGATTTCCAGACATTATCCTCGTTGCCAAATTTAATTGTCCACGCCATTTTGAGACGGAAAGCCCTCATAATGTCTTCAAGCTTTCTAAATCCAATTCCCCCTCCTTAGGCGTAGTCAGCAAATTCCAATCCTTCCAGTGACACTTATGTTTTCCTTCAGAGCAACCCTAAAAAAAGTTCGCCATGTGCCTCTCAATAGACTTGAGCACTTAAACCTGAATATGAACCGCCGCCATAGAATGAATCAGAATACTTAATAAAACATTCTTGATGAGGACCAGATGCCCTGCCTGTGATAGAATACTAGCCTTCCACCCATTAATTTGGCCCACTACTTTATCCACCAAAGGCTTAAACGCACTAGTTGTAAGACGCCCTTCTGCTAAAGGAACCCCCAGATAGCTTAGAGATGAAGCTGATTTTCCAAAGCCGAGAATTCCTTCAATGCTTCTGAGCTGAGTGGGCGACATCTTTTTGGAACAATAGAAGGAGCATTTCTGCTGATTAATTCTTTGGCCCGAGGAAGCCTGATAGGAATCCAGGAACCTCTTGAATTCTTGAAGAGAGGACTTACTCCCGTTTGTGAATATCAATGTATCATCGACATAAAGTAAATGAGATATCATAGGACACCCCCTACTAAGTGCAAAGGGTCGAGTAATCTGAAGAGATAACAAGTTTTTAACACCCCTGCTAAGCACCTCGGCAGCAATAATGAACAAGCTAGGAGAGAGAGGGTCACCCTGCCTTAAACCCTTTGAAGATTTAAAAAAACTGGCCATTTCTCCGTTAATTAGAACTGAGAACCAGCTATTCGCCCAACATTTTTCGACCATCTCAATCCAAGCCTGACTAAACCCAAAGCTATGTAAAACCTGTATAAGAAATTCCCAATTCACCCTGTCATAGGCTTTGTCCATATCTAGTTTTAATACAATATTTCCCCCGCGGACTGGCCTGTTTAATTCCCGAAACAGTTCTTGCGCTAACGCAATATTCTCAGCTATCGATCGGCCCTGCACAAAAGCCCCTTGTTCTGGAGAAATTATCAAAGGAAGAATTTGACTCAGTCTTGAAGCAACCACCTTAGCGAAAATTTTATACAAACAGTTACACAAGCTAATTGGTCGGAAATTAGCGAATTTTTTAGGAGAACCTGATTTTGGAATTAGGCAGATCGAGGAAGTCACAGCTCTAGGTAATTTCCCTCCTTGGAAGAAGAAAGAAATAGCCCTATGAATGTCTTGACCAACCACCTCCCATGAAGACTGAAAAAAAGCAGCTGAAAAACCGTCTGGTCCCGCTGCACTGTCAGTCGGAATGGATTGGACTGCAGAGTGACCCGCTGAAATTGAAGGAATCGCCATCAACATTTCATTATGTGCCTGCATGACATTATGTGGAATGCATTGAAGAAGATTCTGATCCGAGCCGGCTCAGTAGAGAAAATCTGTTGAAAATGAGCTACTGCTACTGTTTTAATGTCATCCTGGTTATCGACAATCTGACCTGAATCCAGCTCCACCTGGCGAATGGATGCGTGTCTCTGTTTATCCATGGCTGAAGCATGAAAAAACTGTGTTTTTATCACCCTCCTTCAGCTAATCCACTCTGGATTTTTATTTCCAAAAAAATTCCTTCCTAAGCTCCAAAGATTCTAACCTGGCTGAGTTATAGTTAAGGTCCTGCTGCAGGCTGTGAATCTGATCAAACGGGCCTAAAAAATCCTGTATCTTAGCCTCCAGCTCAGCCACGAGGCATTCCGTCGACCGGATCTGCTCAAAGATGTTCCCAAATTCCTCCTTATTCCAAGTTTTGAGATCTTTTTTAACTTGCTTAAGTCTGGAAAGTACGTTGTAAATTGGATGATTTGAATCGACCTTTTTCCATGCTGTCCTGACCACATTAGAATAATTCTCGTGAGTCGTCCACATTTGCTGAAAGCGGAAAGGCTTTAGGCCACATTTTGGTTGCTGAGGTAACGATAGGAGAAGCGGCGCATGATCCGACTGAGTGCAAGGTAAGTGGGTGACCTGAAACTGTGGGAACTGAATGGACCACCTAACATCGATGAGAACACGGTCCATCCTCGCCCAAACACGAGAGGAACCCGACTGGTTATTACTCCAAGTGAACCTATTGCCTGAAAAACCCGCATCTAAGAGACTCGCACAATTAATAGCATCAGCAAATTCAACAGAGGAGGCTCTATCTACAGCTCTGCGACATCTTCTTTTCGAGTCTTCTACTACCGCATTAAAATCCCCACACACCGCCCATGGGCCTTGGATCGAAGATGCAAGGGAAGCCAAGTCCGCCCAGAGAGATCTCCTAAGAACCCAAGCACACCTTGCATAGACAAAGGTGAAATATATTAAGCCAGCGCTGTTATGATCTGAAGCAACTATCGACAAACATTGGTCAGATTTGAAGATAAGAGTAACAGAGAGAAAGGACCTGTGAAATAGCCAAATCTTGCCACCTACATCCCAGTTAGAATAGGATGAATGAAAACCTAAAGAAAGGCCAATTTGCACTCTTTTCCCATCACCAAGCATAGGCTCAAGAAGCACCAAGATCATAGGATCATGTTTCCTGATAATCCTTTTGGCAGTCCTAATTGTCCTTTGGTTGCCAATTCCTCGAACATTCCACACTATGATGTTATCCATCTGTCACACATCCAGAATTTACGGTCCTTCTCTTCAACCGGCGAAGCCTGGAACTCCAATCACCTTTAGCGTACAAAATTCTATTCCTTCTTAACTGCTTCACTGATTTTTCCACATCCTGCAAACTGTGTCCATCCGGCGAGCCTTCTTCAATGAGATCATTATTCCTGAAATTCCAGTCAAACACATGCCCCTTGTCCGTATCATGCTGTTGATCCTGCACCACACTCTGATTGTCAACATGGCTGTCAAAATTTCCTTTCTGATTTCCATATGTAACACTGAGAGGCCTAATAACTGAGGAAAAATATGGTGAAAGGTCAACCTCAAGGGCTGCTCTCTCAATCAGATTGTTCTCGCCTTCATATAACTTGATTGGAGCTGAATGATGGCCCCCTCCTGTATTTGCCCTGCATTCCTCGATTATACTAGCTGCAGATCTGCGTTCACTAAAATCCTCCCCCTCAGCCCACTGTCGACTTGACTTAATGCTAGACTGTGGAGGAACATTCTCCTTACCATAGTCAAATGCCTGTACCTGCAGTAAATCATGATACTTGGACTGATTCCTGATTTCCTTTGGAGATAACCCTGTTGGTTCTAATCTGAGATTCTTTTCCACAAAACCTACACCCCTAATCCTTGGAGGAGACCCTGCTAATACTGTGCCTACATTTGTTGCCACAAAATCATTAGAATGAATCATAACCAAATGACTTACCGAAGGGAGAAAGCAGGGTTGTGGCTGGACATATGACTGCAGTCCACCCAGCAGATTAGCTTCACCTTGGGTGGCAAGGTCTGATTCAGTTTTCTGACTAAATCCCTGATGATGTTCTTGTTGATCCTCCATCCTCGAAATCCTGCCAGCCGATGTTTCTAGCGGGGGAATATCGACAGCATGACCGATCAAAAGTTCATGATCTGAGTTCACCCTTACTTCCTTAGCTCCCATAGTTACCTTAGTCCCAACCCCCATAGCACCCGTACCTCCTACATGGGCATATTCTCCTGCTGTTTCAGGATGACAATTTATGTCATTTCCACAACTACCTGATGTCTGCACCTTCCCAGTGGATGTAATTACACAAATTCCAAGAGATTCATAGCCATTCACCTTTTGCCTTTCATTTGCAACAGCCTCTGTACTAACCGATCCCCTAGCATCCATAATCGCTAAAGGCTCCTCCTCCCTATGGACAACATTGTAAACATTAGACTTTTTACCAACTATACCATTACTTGTAACATCTATTTTCTCTGGCGCATTTCCACAAACACCAGCTGGGGGCCCTGGACCATCGTGAAACCTTCTAATAACCCAATCCTTGGTGCTCTCCCTAGCGATATGTTTGATGGACGACAAGGTTCCGGAGAGGAACAAAGGTTCCCTCTCCGCAGTAACTAGATATACCTTCCCCAAAACTTGTAAACTCAAGACCTTGTTGAAGCAAACTCCTGGACGAGGAATGATTTTAATCCTCGCAAACGCCTGAAAGTACCTGAAATGCGAGTTTGAGTCGATTTGAATGATCTTACCGAAGTAGCTCGCTAGATCAAGAAGTACGGACTCAATCCAAGCATGCACAGGAATCCCGAACAATCTGACCCAGACCCCGTCGGCCCCAATAACCTCTTCGGGAGACCATATTTCAATTGCTTGGAGGCCCATTTCTTTATGAAGGGAAGCATTCTTCCTGAAGGCATTCATCTCCTCCGATTGGAACATCATCAAGAATTTTGATGACGAAATCCTCACTATCTCCACAGCACGAGCTTCAAATTTGGATTCTTCAACAGCCCTGATAGCCGATCAATGTGGACTTGCTGATCCACCACCGTCCCCACCAATGCAAGTTGTAATCTACGTATCCTATTTTCCACTACCCTTGGATCAGCGACAGAAATGATTTCTGGACCCACATCTCTCCAAGTATTGGATCCCTGAATACCCCTAATAGCCGCATCAAGGAACGCTCGATTTTTGGCCTGTTTTTGTATCGGGTATCCAGATCTAGGAATCGACGGTTTTGCAGGCCGGGCGCCAGAGTGCGATTTTGCCTAAGCAATATGAGCAACCCTACAATCAATCCGTCTTTCATGAAGACAATGGATTGCGTTGAGAGCATCCTGTTCATAGCAGAAACGGATGAAGGTGAAGCCCTTAGATCGATTAAGCTGACGGTTCCATGGAATGAAAACATCCCGTATTTTACCGAACCGGCCGAAAATCGGAAGGAGATCCTCTTTCGATGTATCATATGTTAGGTTAGCGGCAAACAGGGACAAATAGGAGGAAGACAAGTGAGATTTCCGGGCTGCAACTCTCACCCACGGCTCCTCCCGATCTTGATTCCGCTCCGGATATTTCTCCCACTCCATATCTTTCTCCCGCTCCCGATCTCGATTTTGCTCCAGGTCTTTCTCTCTCGCCATATAGTTTCCAGATGAATTTGACTAGAAGACATATTTGAAAATGAAGAAAAAACCCTAGAAAAATAACAAATAAAGAAGAAGTTCCATACAAACATCAAATTTCAAAATAGAGGATTTTTTGTCTACCAATTCTCTAAAAAGTGAGCAAAAGTCCAATCAAAGAACATATTTAAGAGGTTAGATTTTTGAGGCTTTTGGCAATACCATAGGGCTAGTACGGTTAAAATCCTAAATCTATATTTTAAATATATTTTTTAAAAAAAAAATGGTTTTACACATATATTAAGATAAGAATAAGAAAAGAAAACCAATTCCCCCTCTTTTTTGTTTTCTCAAATGGAGAAAACCGTCATGTTAGCGAGATTTGTATTCTTTTCCACCTAAAAAACAAAAAAGTAAGAGAGAAACAGCGTACTTCCTGTGATGAAAGATAACGGCAGAAGAATCACTGAAAGAATGGATAGATAGTAAAGCTTTTGGTTGATCTGCGCAGCCTGCTTGCTATCAAGAGCAGCCTGCCTGCTATCAAAACCCGCTTGAATTGCTGCGACCCGATTGCCTATAAACCCCACATTTTCTTTTAGCCTCCCGAGGCGGTTGATAACAGCCCGAAGATCATTGACATTGTCCGGAAGAATCCACCAACTTTTTTGACTAAAATTTTCTTCGATGCGGGGGAAAACCTGTTCCACATGTGCGATTACCTGGATTGCAACATGGACAAAAATCATCACAAGCTTCAGAACGAGATAGATGTATGGCTTGGATTTGAATTTGAGTGATCCAATAACCTGGAAAAGTATTCATAGCTCATGCAAGTCGTAAGTTTGTATAGATACAAGATGTAACATGAGTACTTATAAGGTCACAAGACAGGACTAGATTATTACTTTTTAAAGTATGTATAAGGTTCTTCATTATCTAACCAAAATGGTGATATCATAATGACACCGGATGTGATGTAGAGTAGGTCGTGGATACTTTCATGTCTAAGATGGACCAGAGAAGGCCCGATTGAAGGTGGAAGTGATCAGGACCGTCAAAATCCTAAAGCAGGGTATCTCACAAACTAGAATGAGTTATTTGATGTACCATATATGATTTTGGGGTAGGATAAGCTACTTTAGCAACCCAAACTCTGCTATGCCGGGTTGCCCATGCCGAATTTGCGAAATTCCATCAGATCGACGGTCAAAACTCCATTTTAATTTCATTTTTACCATTTATAGTAAGTTTTAGTTTGATCATATATAACTCTTGATCCTTTGAGCTTTAGGAGTCATGCCTAGCATGAAAAGGGCTTAGAAAAATTAGGAGAATAACATGGTTAGGCCAAATTGGGCACTTATTATTTTTGGCCGAAAACCATGAAGTCTAGTAGAAATCATGATTGTCTATAAATAGTAAGTTTACTATTTATAGTAAGTCATGAATTTTAGGGAGTTTGGTTATGAAATTTCTTCCTAGATTTGGTATCAATATTTAAAGGGTTGTAAATGTGTTTTTATTATCAATCAATTTATTTTCAAATTTATTAGAATTTATTTATATTTTCATATTTTCCCTTGTGAATTCGAGGAGTCTCTGTGAGGAGTATAGAGAAGCTCCATGGATTCAGAGTAATTATCTCTTCGAGGAAGCCGGTGATCAACCTCATCATGTCCATCTCTGCGTGCGTCAGGATGGGATACCGGTATCTGTATATCCATGACTGTTTTAAAATGCTGAGTTGTATCTTTGCTCCATTTATTCAGTTCGTTTTCATGTAAGAGCTTCGCCAAGGGGACTTTCTTCCATAGTAATTAAATTTATATACACTGAGAAAAAAATATACCTGAAGGAGTCGCTGCAAATCCAAATGCAGTTTGGCCAATCTTCTATCATCCCACATCTCTCGCTCTACAATACCACCACCTGTGGTTGAGAAAAGAGCTCATATGTTGGAGAAATATAGAAAGAAAGCTACTTAAAGAACCAAGTACATCCAACTGTGAAAAATTAAGGGTGTGCATGGATGCTTGATTGAAATGAATTGCAATTTTCACTTAATCATTATTGGAGGAAATGACACAGCGGGGGCAGCACTACTTTAATTTACCCATAATAGCAAATCCATGCATTTGATGTTGGACTTGGATCTAATTGCAATTTGGGACCAATCCCCCATCATAAATGAAATGGACATAACCAACATTAGTCATTTTCCCTTAATTGAATTGAATGATTGCAATCCAATTTGATTGAATATCCAAATGCACACCGTCCAATTTAGCTGAAACTGTTAGTTTGATAAAGTGTAAATAACCAAACTAATTGTAATGATTTTAAGGAAGTTTTTAATGGCGGGGGGTTCAATCGCCACTGTTTCTTACAGTATAGTCCACCTGATAATTTGATTTGTTTCAATTTTAGCATAATGTCCTAAAATGATCTAGAAATATGGATGGACAATGTGGATATAGAATACATACATCAAAGTAGGCCCCACAGTAAGGGCCACACCGTCTTGAGTGAGTCCCAGGTCTCACCAAATCTGGTCTCATTTCTGACTATGGGTGTGTTTGGTAAACTTAGTAAAAAGAGTTTGAATTGAATTTAAGTACTGAATTTTAAGTTTTGATAATTGCTAGAATGCTTGTTTGGTAAACTGTCCCAAAAAATTCCTGACACTGAAATGCATGTTTGGTAAAGAAGTGCATTTAACCTGTATTGCATATGATGCTCTATGGGGCCAGCATAATGTATGTGTTTAATTCACACTCTTTCTATTTTGCTAGATTATAGAGCATGAGTCAAAAATGAAGCAGGTCCAATTCTCAGGTGGACCACACTGCATGAAATAGTGGTATGATCGCTCACCATTAAAAATTTCTTGTAGGCTATATAAGTTTTGGTCTAAGCTAATATTTGTTATTCCCTTCATCCAATATGCTTGACCTAATCAACCCACCGGATAGAAAATAAACACTATGGTAGGCTTGAGAAGTTTTTAATGGTGGCTATTCAATCACTTTCCTATAGCATAGTCTACCTAAGATTTGGATTTGCAATGTTTTTTGAGCTCATGCCTTAAAATGATATGGAAAAATAGATATACTATGCAATCTGCTGTTTTTATATATATATATATATATATATATATATATATATATATATATATATATATATATATATATATATATATATAGGGAAAAGGTACAATGGGCTGACGATAAGCTCCCGTGAGGTCGAGCTGTGTGGGCCCCACCGTGATGTGTTTCGACCATCAAGTGCATTTGATGGGTACCCTTTAAATTATGGGATATCTCAAAAATCAGCCGTATATGGAACTCAGGTGGGCCATACCATCTAAAATTATGTGAAGACACCGTTAAAACATATAAAAGCACTTGGTGGGGCCCACCTGAGTTTTGCATGCGCCTGAAACTTGGTCTGAACCCTCATTCAAGTGGGACACACATAATGGATGGGCTGGATTTGCAAACTACATCTTGGTGGGCCCTCAAAAATGGTTATGAATGTTTTAATGGTGCACGGCCCCTCCCCACTTCTGTATGTGGTGTGGCCCACACAAGTCATGGATTGACTTGATTTTTGAGACCTAGGCTCACGATGGAATGGTACATCTGACTGATGGGGTAGATTTTTGAAACGCATCACGGTGGGGCCCACACAGCTCGACCTCATGGGGCGTTAAAATCAGCTCGAACGCATTATTTAACAACCTCATGAATTGGTGGGCATTTTCACCATTTTAGGAAAAATCAATCTTCAAACTAATGGATATCAGAGAAAACTAATAGAAGATATTTGTTTTACAACAACTTTATTAATGGGGAAGTTTGATGAAAACGTAATTAAAAAAAGGTAGTATGATTTATATGTACTATTTTGTAAAATTTCCTATAATTAAATATTTTCAACTCGTCTATGAAGCGGATTGTGTTCAAATCCAGTGGACAATAAACCTTTAATGGAGCTCCTGTGGGGCCCACCATGATGTATCTATTTATCCACTCAATCCATTTTCTTAGATCATTTTAAGATATGAGCCCAAAAATGAAGCAGATCCAACGATCAAGTGGACCACACCAGAGATGACTCTTGCATTTAATGATTCGTGCATTAACCAAGCTCACTATTTAGTGTGGTCCACTTGAGCATTGGATCTGCTTCATTTTTGGGCTCATTCCATAAAATGATCTGAAAAAATGAACAGACGGCATGGATAAATAGATACATCATATTAGGCCCCACAGGGCTCAAACATTCTAGATACGTTTGACCGATGCGGACCAAGGGTTGATAATAAGATGGCCAGTTTAGCGATGCGGACCAAGGGTTGATAATAAGATGGCCAGTTTAGCTAAAAGTAGGCCGATCCATGTACTGATGCATCACCTCAAAAAAGCACCAGCATCCATAACTCATCAGTAGGATGAGAGCGTACTGAGTAAACTCAGTTGGGCCACCTTGAATTTATGTGGTCTATCCACGCCATCCATCCGTTTTTCCATCTAATTTAAGGGGTTGAGCCCAAATTTGAAGCATATCTAAAGATCAAGTGGATCATACCGCAATAAACAGTGGGGATAATGATTTCCACCAGTGAAACCTTGCTAGGCCCCACAGTGATGTCTATTTGTCATCCAACCTGTTCATAAGATCATACAAACATGGATGAAAGGAAAACACAAATATAAGCTTGATCCAAAACTTCCGTGGCCTCAAGAAAGTTTCAATGGTAGAAGTTCAATTCAACTGTTTCCTATGGTGTGGTCCATTTGAACATTGCAAATGCTTCCTTTTTGGGCTTAAGCCATAAAATTATCTGGAAAATGAATGGACGGAGGGATAAAATACATAAATCATGGTGAACCTCACAGAGTTTACTCAGTACGCTAAGCGTAGTGAGGTACTCACTACGCAATCCGCTTCCCTATCCAAACATTCAGGTGGGCCACATCAAAGGGATCAAGTGAGGAGTGGAAGCTCACCCTTGAATTGCACAGCAGCCCACTTGAGTCGCAAACAAGCTAATTTTTATCTGGCCCTTAGGGGAGGACGTGAGGTCGAGCACCGTCTTCCTCAAGAGGATAACTATTCCGAATCCACGGAACTTCTCTGGACTCCTCACAGAGACTTCTCGAATCCACGAGAAAAGAGAGCAGAAAATAAAAATAAATTCTAAATAAATTCGAAATAGATTAATGAATGAATAAAAAGGAGTTCACAACCCTTTAAATAAGGGTACTAAGCAATGGGAAAGAAATCAGAATCAAACTACAACTAGGATTCCTAGAATTCGCGACTTACTATAAATAGTAAACTTACTATTTATAGACGGTCGTGATGTCTACTAGTGCGCAAGGTTTTCGGCCAAAAATAGTAAGTGTCCTATTTGGCTTCACCAACCCATTCTCCTAATTATTCTAAGCTCTTTTCACGTTGGGTGCAACTCCTAAAGCCCGACGGATGAAGAGTTACAAGCAAACTAAAACTTACTATTTATAGTAAAAACGAAATTGAAACAGGGAAACGACCGTCAAATCAGGGGTTTCTCACAATTTCGAGCGTCGCAACCCCTCGTAGCTGGGTTGGTTGGCTAAAGTAGCTCGTTCTACCCAAAAATCATATATTTTTTGTCGGCTAACTCATCCCGGATTGCGAGATACGCCTGATTTAAGGTATGATGGTCCAGATCACTTCTGTCGCTGACCGGGCCTTTTCTGATCCATCTTTTCCATGTAATTGTCCGTGACCTGCTCTACATCAGTCTCCTCCACTTCAAAAGAACTCGTCCTCGAGTTATCATTATGCGCTGGTTCATGATACTCAGTCAGGTCCGCGACATTGAAAGTTCGTGAGATCGCCATATCATCTGGAAGATCAACAACATAAGCGTTGTCATTAATCTTTTGGATGATTGGTACCGGTCCAATCTTTTTATTCTTCAACTTGTTGTACGTTCCGGTCGAAAATCTTTCTTTGCGCAGATGGACCATTACTTGGTCGCCCACCTCGAACACTTCCTGTCGCCGATGCTTGTCCGCTTGCTCCTTGTACTTTTCGTTCGAGGTATGTAGCTTATTCTGTACCTCCGCATGAATGCCCATGATTTTGTCGCCATATGTTCTGCCGCAATGCTCATGCCTGGGAGCTTGGGCAGAGGGACCAAGTCTAGTGTATGGCGAGGTACTCGTCCGTAGATAACCTGGAACAGGGATTTTCCTGTCGAGCAGTTCACCATGTTGTTAAATGCAAATTTCGCTTGAGACAAGGCCAAATCCCACTGCTTCGATTTTTCTCCTGGAATACATCGAAAGAGGTTTCCCAACGTGTGATTCACAACCACAGTTTGACCATCAGTCTGTGGGTGGTACGCGCTGCTGAACTGATGGCGTGTATCGAATTGAGTCCACAAAGTCCGCCAAAAGTGGCTTATGAACTTCGTATCACGGTCGGAAGTAATAGTCTTGGGAACCCCGTGTAGCCGCACAATTTCTCTGAAGAATAGATTCGTCACGTGTGTTGCATCGAGAGTCTTCTTGCATGGAATAAAGTGCGCCATCTTAGAAAAATGATCTACTACAATGAACACCGAATCCATGCCGCATTGTGTTCGTGGGAGACCAAGCACAAAGTTCATAGATAAATCCTCCCAAGGGCCGTCAGGCACGGGTAACAGGGTGTGGAGGCTCATATTATGAGATTGCCCCTTGGAAGTCTGACAAATATAACAGCGTTGGACTGCCTTTCCTACATCACGTACCAATTGCGGCCAGTAATACCGTTCTTCCACAAGAGCTCGTGTCTTGTCTCACCCAAGGTGTCCACTGAAGCCACCTCCATGTAGCTCTTTGATTATCTGTTCCCTTAGCGAACTCTTTGGGATACATAGTCGATTTCCCTTAAAAAAGAACCCGTCTTGTATATGTAAGTCACCGGGGTAACCTTCCTGACATCTAACCCATGCGTCCTTGAAGTCGTCATTGTCGGCATATATGTCTTTGAGGCGATCGAACCCGACAACTTCATTGCTCATAGTGATTAACAAAGCTGCACGGTGACTCAGCGCATCGGCTAATTTGTTCTGTTGCCCTGACTTATGCTTTAGCACGAATGTGAATTCCTTCAAAAATGAGATCCATCTAGCATGCACACGGTTAATGTTAGCTTGACTATTAATAAACTTGAGGGCTTGATGGTCCGTATAAAGTATGAATTCCCTTTGAATCAAATAATGTCGCCAGTGTCGCAGTTCCTGGACCACCGCGTACAACTCGATCTCATATGTAAACCACTTCTTGCGTGCATCACTAAGTTTCTCACTGTAGAAGGCTACCGGCCTACCTTCTTGAGACAAAACTCCCCCAATCCCGACATATGAGGCATCACATTCGACTTCAAACGGTTTGTCGAAGTTGGGAAGTACAAGAACCAGGGGTCGTGGATAATCTGCGCTTGATTTCGGCAAAGCTCTGTCGGCTTTATCGTCTCATGGCCCGCCTTCTTTCTTCATGCAATCTGTGATCGGTGACACAATGCTACTGAAATTTTTCACGAACCGACGATAGAATGTCGCTAGTCCATGGAAACTTCGTACTTCGTGAATATTTTTGGGAACCGGCCATTCTCTGATTGTCTTCACCTTTTCCTCATCCACTCGAATGCCCGTGGATGTAACCACAAAACCCAGAAACAATAGGCTATCAGTCATGAAGCTACACTTTTTTAAATTGAGGTACAGTTTATTTTCAGTGAGCACTTGAAGGACTTTCTTGAGGTGCTCCATATGGGTGGTTTCGTCTTGACTGTATATCAAAATATCATCAAAATAAACCACAACGAACCGCCCAATGAAAGGTTTCAGAACTTGGTTCATCAACCTCATGAATGTGCTAGGCGCATTAGAAAGACCGAAAGGCATGACCATCCATTGTACAATCCTTCCTTGGTCTTGAAGGCTGTTTTCCACTCATCACCCGCCCGTATTCGAATCTGATGGTAGCCACTCCTTAAGTCCAATTTAGAGAATATTTTTGCACCCTCTAGCATATCCAACATATCATCCAACCGTGGTATAAGAAACCTGTATTTTATGGTGATCTTGTTGATGGCCCGGCTGTCGACACACATGCGCCAACTCCCATCTTTCTTTGGAGTTAGCAGAGCTGGTACAACACATGGGCTCATGCTTTCTCGAATAAGACCCTTACAGATCAGTTCTTCCACTTGTCCCTGCAGAATCTCGCACTCATTCGGGCTCATTCGATAATGAGGACGATTAGGTAAACTGGACCCAGGGACAAGGTCGATATGGTGTTGGATATCTCGCATAGGGGGTAACCCATCGGGAAGGTCCTCGGGCCAGATTTCTTGGATTTATGTAACAAGGGCCTTAGTTTTTCAGGGATGATGGTAGGCTCGAGTTCTTCTCCTTTTACAATTAATGCATAAGTCTGTCCTGTTTCTTTGGATTCTTCCACGAAGTCCCGAATGGTTAAGAGAAAACGACCCTCCACTTTAGAAGTTTCAGGTGGTCCTTCTAGATCCATAGGGGCCAATATAGTCTTTCGGCCGTCCTTGACGAAGATATATATGTTATCTCGCCCTTTATGAGTGGCGTCAAGTCAGATTGCCAGGGTCGACCGAGTAGTATGTGACATGCTTCCATGTCAACCACATCGCATACTACTTCATCCTTATAATGTTTGCCAATTGAAAAGGATATGGTGCACCATTCAATTACCTTTGTTTCGCTGACCTTCTTGATCCAACCAATTGTATATGGAGAGGGATGACGCTCTGTTTTCAATTGCAATTTTTCCACCATGCCCCTGGAGATAATGTTCTCGCTTCTTCCACTGTCAATGATCACGTTACAAACCTTTTGATTCACCGTACACCTAGTGCAGAAGATGTTATGCCGCTGTGGATGCACTTCTTTTCTTGGCGTATATAATAGCCGCCTCACGACGAGCGACTCACCGTGATCTTGCTGAACCCAATCTGAATCATCTACCTCGTCCTCGGCGGTATGCTCCTGTTCTTCAATATCTGGATCTTCATAAGCGTTATCAGCACTACCATCATTAATGGCGAGGTTTGCCACTTTTCGTTGGGGACAAGTATTTGACAGGTGGCCGGGCTGGCCACAACGATAGCATTTGTTGGGTCTTGGCCGAGCATAAGGGTTCGGGATTGTATTTGGACCAGCGGCAGTCGACACGCCCCTTTGGAGTCTAGCTTGCCCGCTTCCCTGATCTCGGTTCTCAGACGTAGGAGGTTGAGTGCGTGCTCCTACGGGCTCCTTTCCCTTAGGCTGTGGAGCTCTCTGGGGTGGACCTGCCGCAGTGATCCTCGCAGTAGGATAGGCACGTGTGTTAGAACGTTAAAGTTGCGCTTCTGCCCGAGTAGCCAACTTGATCGCATCATTCATCGTCCAGACGGACTGCATCTGGACCCGATCCTGGATCGCCATATGCAATCCACCGTTCAATCAGGTGACTTGCTGCGATTCAGTCTCGACCAAATCGTTGCGCGTCGCTAGGCGGTAAAATTCTTCTGCGTACTCTCTCACTGACCGACTACTCTGTCGACAATTTTAGTATTGTTGGAATAATACCTGATCGTAATCGCTAGGGAGGAATCAGGCACGTAGTAGCTGCTTCATTCGCTGCCATGTGCGGATTGGTGCTTTCATCTGCCTGGTTCGTGCGAGTTGCAGTTGTTCCCACCAAGCTGAAGCTCCTCCTTTCAACTTGTAGGCCACAAGCTTGACCTTCTTTGTTTCAGGGATGTCCATATAGTCAAAAAATCGCTCAACTTCAGAAAGCCAATCGAGAAAATCCTCAATGTGTAGCTGGCCATTGAAGTTAGGAATATCAACCCGTATCTTGAAGTCTCGATCTATTCGATCTACCCGATCGCCGCCTTGCCTAGGGTGTTGGAAGATTACGTCATTGATCTGCTCTTCACTGGAGCCCCCGTCCTCAGGGACGACCCTTGGATGCACTGCTGGTATTATCATGCGATCAGGGCGATTACGGGTTTCAGCAATTGGTGGTGGAGGATTACCATCAGGAACACGGAGTTGTCCTAGGGTTTCTGCCAAGAGATTCGCTATGCGGTCCATGGAAGCCTGCAACCCTTGCATGGCTTGCCGATTCTCTTACTGCACTGCTTGGAAAGTTGCCGCCGTTAAAGGAAAATTTCCTGGAGCACCGCCTATGGGATTGTTGCCCGACCCGTCGTTAGAAGCTATCGACCTGAGGAGAAACCTCGCTTTGATACCAAACTGACGCAGGGGAGGACGTGAGGTCGAGCACCGTCTTCCTCAAGAGGATAACTATTCTGAATCCACGGAACTTCTCTGAACTCCTCACAGAGACTTCTCGAATCCACGAGAAAAGAGAGCAGAAAATAGAAATAAATTCTAAATAAATTCGAAATAGATTAATGAATGAATAAAAAGGAGTTCACAACCCTTTAAATAAGGGTACTAAGCAATGGAAAAGAAATCCGAATCAAACTACAACTAGGATTCCTAGAATTCACGACTTACTATAAATAGTAAACTTACTATTTATAGACGGTCGTGATGTCTACTAGTGCGCAAGGTTTTCGTCCAAAAATACGAAGTGTCCTATTTGGCTTCACTAACCCGTTCTCCTAATTATTCTAAGCTCTTTTCACGTTGGGCGCAACTCCTAAAGCCCGACGGATGAAGAGTTATAAGCAAACTAAAACTTACTATTTATAGTAAAAACGAAATTGAAACAGGGAAACGACCGTCAAATCAGGGGTTTCTCGCAATTCCGAGCGTCGCAACCCCGCATAGCTGGGTTGGTTGGCTAAAGTAGCTCGTTCTACCCCAAAATCATATATTTTTTGTTGGCTAACTCATCCCGGATTGCGAGATACGCCTGATTTAAGGTCTGATGGTCCAGATCACTTCTGTCGCCGACTGGGCCTTTTCTGATCCATCTTTGCCATGTAATTGTCCATGACCCGCTCTACATCACCCTTCACGTGGACTGGATGAGGGGTCTGAACGGCACGGATTCTACATACACAACACGGTGGGCCACAGTGTCTAATCAACAGTGGTTCATTTGAGTTTTGGATCGGCAAGAGCGCATTAAAAAATAAAATAAATCTTGACAGGTATTACCAATCTCCATTCGGGCCCCGATGTCTTCCCATGACCCTTCCATCGAATCTTCGATTTTATCAAGACGAATCTCGAGCTTTGTGACAAAATCCTGAAGGTAATCCACATGCCCTTTTACAATGTGAATAAGAAGACTTCCAACAGTTATCACCAGCGGCTTATCAGTTTCCTCTTCATTCGTTTCCAACCGACTTTGATTCCCAGGAAAGACACCCAATTCGAGATTTGGAACCAAAGACATTGTAATCACCGAATTTTCAGTGATTCTAGCAGCAAGCCTAAGTCCGAAATTGCTGAGAGAAGGTCCTGACGAATTTACCCGAAGAAAAAGTGCCCCATCGACATAGTCACAAAATGGTCCGCCGCTAACCATCCTTGCAATGTCTCGGTGTCTCAGAGGCGGGCAGAACCTCTCAGTAAAAATGTCCCAGAATGATATAAGCTTCTGATTTCGATTGGTAAGTTGTCCATGATACCAACAGAAACGATTCCCTGCGTCTTCTGTGAGATCCCATCTCTTTTCAAAACAATTCCCCTGCAAATCGAATCTATAAGCTTTCCATGCCACATCACCAGAGGTGTTTCTAGCCATTTCTGCTGTATATGCAGTAGTTTGATCTCTAACAAGCTCCTGCAATTGTTGTTGGGGTTCCAGTGTGTGGCGGGTGCCTGTGTAAAATTTAATAAATAAATAAAAATTTAAAAAAAAAACATCAACTCCTGCAATTGTTGCTCTCTTTGAATGGTTCAATCCAAAGATTCACATGATGGAGAAAAATCCAATAATCAGATTCTGTCAGCAAAACCTCTGAACATTTGTTGTTTCGTATCTCTGAAATAGAAAAGAAAGATATTAGCATTACTCATCTGGTTAAAAACAAAAAGGAAAGAGTATAAGAAGAGGGGGGAAATTTCTTATGTAAAGACCACTCATCATATCCAACCTAACTAATCTGGAAAAACAATCGTTTCATATTATAGTTTGACCCCAAAAATCTGCGAATAACCTTCCAAGGGGGGGAAGAAAACCAAATTGGGAAAAAAAGAGAGACAATTTTAGATCAATAAAGTGAATTTGAAAAACCAGTTTATTTTCATGTAGACTCATTGCCAAACCCTACAAAAATCAATCAAAAAGAAATGCACATAATTTAGTATCAATAAAATGAATTTAAGAGGAATAATCTTCTTGGCTATTCATTCAAATGGATCAAGAGTTCAATGAGGACATTTCCCATAGAATTAGATATAGGCGTGATTGCCACTTGCCAATGGAATTTAAGGAAACATTTTAAGAGGAAGGTTAGCTTCTCGAAGGTTGAAGGACTCCAAAGTTAGAGCGATTGGAACCGGTTCACACTAATGTGTGGGGACCAATTATTCTTTATTTTATTATATTTATTGATGATGCTAGTGAAAAATTGTGGGTTTATTTCTTGAAGCATAAATCATAAATATTTGATATGTTCAAGAAATGAAAAGTTTTGGATGAGAATGAAACATGGCTAAAACCGAAGTGTCTTAAATCAGATAATGGATAAGAGTATTGTCATAACAAGTTTGAGTATTGTGTTGTTAATGGAATCAAGAGATAGAAAATAACTCCAAGAATGCCACAACAAAATGGCGTAGCTGAGCGCATGATTGGAATCATTCTAAAGCATGCAAGGAGCATGAGAATCCATGCCAGATTGCCTAAACAGTTTTGAATGGTGGATTGCCAGAGGAAGCATGGACTAGAAAAAGAGGTAAACTTGTCACATTTAAAGGTATTTGGTTGTATATCTTATGTCGATATTAATTATGAGAATAAGACCAAGCTTGATCCTAAGTCCATAGGGTGAACATTCATTGGATATGGTCTTAATGATTTTGGTTATCGATCTTGGAATGTTAAAAAAAATCATTAGAAGTAAGGATGTGATATTCAATGAAATTGTCATGCATAGGCATATATAAGTAGAACAACTAGTAAGAAGAGAAAACTAAGCATAATGAGTTTGTATAACTTGATGAGATATCTGATAAGGATGTTTTGAGGTCACAATATGTTATTCCCCTTCTCTGCATTATTTGTTGTTGACTGATAATGGTGAACCAGAATGCTATGAAAAGGCTTTATAGGTTGAGACCTTGAACAAGTGGGAGTAGGTTATAAATGATGAGATAGATTCTCTGATATCAAATCAGACATGGGACCTAGTCTATGTTGCTGACAAATGTCTTAAATCTGTTTAGCATAGGCTCGATGCCATCAGGTATTTTTGTATTTTCACATCTGGTCACTGGACATATTTTGTCATTCTTTGATGACATCGAAGGTTTTGCACAAATTTTTTTTGTGGAAACGTAGATTTTGTGATTTTTCCTTTCGATTTTGTTTAGGATTCTTTCTAAAACTATATATAGGGGTGCAAACGGGATTGAAAGGTATTTTAAGGCTTCCTAAACTATTCCAAGGGTTTCTAATAGGGTTATAGGGTTTCAAAGGGGTGGAGCAATGTTGAGATTCAAGGTTTTTCGAATCGGGTAAGCCTTCTATCTTTGTAATTTCTGCTTTCATAGTGAAGATCTGTCGCTTTGTGCTGTGGTTTTTTCCCGAAAGGGTTTTCCATGTTAAATCTGTGTTCTCTTGTGTTTGCTTGATGCTCTTGGATTGTTATCCTAGATTCGTCTCTGTGTGATTCTGTCGTCAAAACCCCAACAAGTGATATCAGAGCAATCGTTGGGACACGGATTTGAATATGTAAGATTAGTATTAATGGGAAGCACTAGGTATGATATTGAGAAATACTCAGGGAAAAATAACTTTGAGTTATGGAAGATAAAGATGATCAGTTCTTTAACCAAGCAAGGTGAGGATGGTGCTCTTGAGGAAAGAAAGTTTACTATGACTAATGAAGAATGAAATACTCTTGATAAGAAGGTCTTATCCTCGATCCATTTATGTCTCACGGATGAGGTCCTTTATAATATTTTGAGGAAGAAAACTGCAGCTAGTTTATAGGCGAAGTTAGAGGATATTTATGCTAAAAAATCTACTGAGAATCGCTAACACTTGAAGCTACAGTTGTTGACCTTCAGATTGGCGGAGGGTGGAGATGTGGAGGCCCACATCAGTAATTTTAATAAACTGATTTGCAAATTGTTGGACATGGAGGAAGTGATCAAAGATGAAGATCAGACATTTATATTGTTGAATACTCTACCGCCATCATATGAGTCATTCAGGGACCCATTGTGCACCAAAAATGAAACCCTAAATGCGGACACCGTTATCTCAGCCCTTCAAGGGAAGGTTATGAGAAAGATGAACGATGGCTTGGGTTCGTTTTCTGATGCATTGTTTACAAATGGCAGAAATACTGAGTGAGGTACAGGATCTTCAAGACCTAGATCCAAATCTAAAGGCAAGAGCAAAGGAAAACTTAAGTGCTGGAACTGTGGGATGACTGGACATATGAAAAAAGATTGTAATAATCCTAAAGCGAAGAAAGAAAACTCAGAAGCTTCTTCTAGGGAGGCCAATGTTTTCACATCTAATGAAGAAATAAGTGAAGGTGATGTTCTGTCCATGTTTATGATCAGACACTTGCACGACAATCTTAGAGATGAGTGGATACTTGACATAGGAGCATCAGATTACATGACTCCTTATCGGAGTTGGTTCGCTAGTTATAGAGAATGCGATGGTGGACATGTCTTTATGGGCAATGACAATGCTTGTAATGTTATGGCTATTAGTACTATGAGCATCGAGATGTTTGATGGGATAGAGCGTACTTTGACTGATGTCAGGCATATTCCTGATATGAAGAAAAGTCTGATTTCTCTCGATGCACTCGAGGCTATAGGGTGTAAGTTCACTGGTATTGATGGTGTCCTTAAAGTTTCAAAATGGGCATTCATAGTTATGAGAGCGCAAAGGTATGGAAACCTTTACAGGTTGATCAGGAACACTTTAGCAGGTGGAGTGACAGCGGCTGTTGTAGATTCCATGTCTGTACGTCTGTGGCATGATCGTCTAGGGCATATAAGCGAGCGGGGCATGAAGGTACTATCTGATCGTTGTTTGATTCTAGCTGTTGAGAATTCTGATTTAGATATATGCGAGCATTGTATATATGGTAAACAATTTAGTATCTTTTAAATCTGGAAAACATGTATGTAAGCAAGTGCTTGATTATGTGCACTTTGACGTATGGGAGCCATTGCTAGAAGTTTCCATTAGGGGGTCGTCATAGTTTGTTTCATTTATTAATGATTACTTCAGGAAAGTTTGAGTTTATTTCATGAAACGTAAATCCAAAGTTTTCACCATATTCAAATAATGGAAGACAATGGTGGAAAAACAGTGAGGGTGAAAAGTAAAGATTTTGAGGACTGACAATGGTGAAAAATTTACTTCCCCTGAGTTTAATGAATATTATAAGAATGAAAGGATCATTAGGCATAACACAGTGTACTACATGCCTGAACAAAATGGTATGGTTGAGCAGATGAATCTGACTTTCTTGGAGAGGGCCCGATACATGTTAAGTAATATTGCGTTGGACAAGGACTTATGGACTGAGGTCGTTAACACGACTTGCTATTTGGTGAATTGATCCCCGTCTACGACAATTGAATATAAAATCCCATATGAAGTATAGAGTGGTCATAAGCTAGACTACTTAGATTTGCGTATATTTGGTTGTGAGGCTTACTCTCATGTACCGTCAGTTGAGAGAGATAAGCTAGACCATAGAGCCAAAAAGTACATCTTTGTTAGCTATGATATTGATGTGAAAGGTTACAGGTTATTCGACAAGGTCACATGTAAAGTCATCACTAGCCGTGACATCAGATTTGATGAAAGCTCCCTATTCCGCAAGAATGATCAATAAGAGCTAGAGGAACCTGAAAGGTTAATCGTAGACGTCCAAATTGATACAGATGATACTCAGGCAGAGACAGATGCACAGACAGAAGTACAGGAGTAGGTGGAGCAGCCACCTGTGAGAAGAAACCCATCGCGTGATCACAGGTTATCGGCAAGATACATTGACGACTCTAATATTACATGTGTCGTCGTTACAGATGAGGGGGACCCATCTACTATTTAGGAGGCTCTTAATGAGCTTGATGTAAAAAAGTGGAAGGCGGCTATGGACGATGAGATAGACTTATTGCACAAAAACCACACATGGAAGCTGGTGGGCTTCCAGTGGGTTGAAAAGTGATCGGATGCAAGTGGTTATTCAAAGGAAAACGAGATAGATACAAAGCAAAACTAGTAGCGAAGGTGTATGCTCAAAGAAAGGGAATTGACTTCACAGAGATATTTGCATCAGTGGTTAAGCAAGTGTCTATCAGATTCATGTTGACGTTGGTTGCTTAATATGATCTTGAGCTAGAACAAATGGATGTCAAGACCACATTCCTGCTCGGGAAATTGGAAGAGCAGATATACATGAAGTAACCAGAGGGCTACGAAGTTAAAGGGGCAGAGAAAAAGGTTTGCAGGTTAATGAGGTCATTGTACGGCTTGAAACAGTCGCCTAGGCAGTGGTATAAAAAATTTAATTTTTCATGTTGAGTTAAAAATTTATTCGAAGTGAATACGATTACTGTGTCTATTACGAGACACTGAATGATGACAAATTTATCATCCTAGTATTATATGTTGATGATATGTTGATCGTATGTCATGATATGTCTAAAATCAATGTACTAAAGACTTAGTTATCAGAGACATTCGACATGAAAGATCTGGGGGCTGTAAAGAGGGTTCTTAACATAGATATTCATAGAGACAAAAAGAGGAGCAGACTTTGGTTATCATAAGCAGAATACCTTGAAAATGTGCTAATCAAGTATGAGATGAACCAGGCAAAGCTAGTGATCATTTCCCACGCGACTCGCTTTAAGCTTTCTTCAGAATAATGTCCTAAATCAAATAAGGAAAAACAGGTTATATCTCATGTGCCTTACTTGAATGCAGTTAACAGTTTAATATATGCCATGGTCTGTACGAGATTAGATATTTCACATGCAGTCGGTGTTGTGGGCAGATACATGTCAAACCTCGACAAATAACATTTGGAAGTAGTGAAATGAATACTTTGATACATTTGAGGTACGAAAGACTACGTTTTAACTTTTGAGAAGACATGGACAAAGTTGGTAGGGTATGTGGATTCAGACTATGCAAGCAGCGTGGATTCTATAAAGTCGACTTCAGGTTACTCGTTTGTACTAGCGGGTGGAGCAATTAGTTGGATGTTGAAACTTCAATCTATGGTGACTTTTTCCACAACAGAAGAAGAGTATATGGCAGTGACGGAAGTACTTAAGGAAGGTGTTTGGTAAAGAGGCATGATAAATTATTGGGACTTCAGAAGGAGGCCGTGCTGGTTAATTATGATAGGGAGAGCACTATCAATTTGGATAAAAATTCTGTTTATCAGTCTCGTACTAAACACATTGATGTTCGTCACCATTTTATTTGACAGGTGCTTAAGGAAGGAAGCGTAATACTGGAGAAGATTCACACCAACGTGAATCCAACAGACATTCTCACCAAGGTTGTTCCTACAAAGAGGTTCAAGTTCTGTGCAACTTCTCTGGGCTTGGCGATGGCGTAAAAGGAGGACGAAGTCTGCATGAGAAACATTGATGAAGCTATGATGCGAGGTAGAGATAAGAGTAGGGGATAAGAAGCTACATATTTGAAGATTGAAGACGTGGTGGAGATTGTTGCTGACAGATGTCGTAAATCTGTTTAGCCTAGGCTCGATGACAGCGAGCAGGCTTCGATGTGATCGAAGCCAGCTCAATGCCATCAGGTATTTTTTGTATTTTCATCTCTGGTCGCTAGACATATTTTGTCATTCTCCGATGACATCGAAGGTTTTGCACAGATTTTTTGCGAAAATGTAGATTTTGCGATTTTTCCTTCAGATTTTATTTAAGATTATTTCTAAAACTATATATAGGGGTGTGATGGGATTGGAAAGAATTCTAAGGCTTCCTAAACTATTCCAAGGGTTTTTATAACGGTTTTAAGGTTTCAAAGGGGTGGAGCAAGGTTGAGATTCAAGGTTGTTTGAATCGGGTAAGCCTTCTCTCTTTGTAAGCCTTCTCTTTTTGTAATTTCTGCTTTCATAGTAAAGATCTGTTGCTTTGTGCAGTGGTTTTTTACCGAAAGGGTTTTCCACGTTAAATCTTTGTGTTCTCTTGTATTTGCTTGGTGCTCTTGGATTACTATCCTAGATTCATCTCTATGTGATTCCACCATCAAAACGCCAACAGTCTAGTTACCCAAGGAAAAGACAACTTTGCATAACAAGTGAGTTTACAAATTGAAGGAAGAGCATGATGGTACTAAGTGATTCAATGCCATGTTGGTTGTGAAAGGGTTTTAACAGAAGGCAGTTATCAACTATATCGAAATCTTTTCTTCTGTTGTTAATTTTTTTTACCATCAGATCAGTTCTAAGCATTGTGGCTATAAAGGATTTGCACTTAGAATAATTATATACAAAAATAACTTTTTTTTTCGTGGTGATTTTGATGAAGATATTTATATGCGTCAGCCATAGGGATATGTTGCACCTGGCAAGGAGAACTATAAGTGCAAAAGTTTGTTAATTGGCATGCGTAATGTGTCGTTGAGTCCGATTACCCCCAATGGTAGTAAAAGACGTGAAGACTCAAAGATTGGCGGTGATCAAGGCTTGAAGATTCACGTATATGAATCAATGCCTTGATAAACCTCAACTTTTTATACCCTAGAAACCTTGCCAAACCGAAAACTTAATCCTTTAAAATTTGTCTAACTAGTTTATGACTTAAAATCGAATTAGTTCGATCGATCAAAGCCATCGTTCGATCGATCAATACTAACCGTGTTCTACCCATTTTTTAGTTGTTGCAAACCAATTTAGTTAGGACATTTAGGCATTTTAATGAGAATCCGATAGAGCTTTGGCTAGGTGTTTTCCTCTCCAAATCCATCCTCCTTAGCTCTAATCTCATTGAGTTTATTCTTCAATCCTTATTTCTTAAGAACATTTATGAGCATTCAAAGCTCAAATTGAATCATGAATTCAAGCATTAATGGCCTAACCTGATTGAAATAGATAAATCCTTTGTCTAATGGCCATTCAATGCTAGCTAGGTGAATCCTACAAATCCCTATAACACATAGAGTGGTTCAATTATCCTTCTCCCTAACCTTGACATTACATTGGAAGATTCAAACAAGGTGTTGATCATGCGAACTGAAGAGGAGTTGATTCGTGTAAGAAGAGGCATCTTGTCAGTGTGTTATCATGGGGCTTATCCAACTAAGCAAGTCTTAGTATTGGAGTCCATTTCTTGTGGAGATTTGGGTTCAAAGTTTAAAAACCTAACTTGCATTGTAAGTCTCCATGGGAGCCTCTGGCGGGAGTGAATGTTGCTAGTTATTGTGTAGGACTAGTGAGGAGTTTCAGATCCAAACTTCGCAAGACCTTGTGTAGGCCACTGACGAGTGTATATGTGTAACCCTTATGTATGATGTAAAGGAAAGGTTAATGGTGAACTTGTCTTCAAACCATAAGAGATAGTGAAATCCAGTACTGTAACATCCTAGATTTTTACTGTTTTGGATTTCTAAAAATTCAAAAAAATTTCTTTTTAATTAGCTTATAAAATTACTTAATGACCATTATCACTCAATGTTAGTTTATACTGGGGTGGACCAGTCTAGTTATGATGGGACCAAGTGCGGGCCGCCAAGCCAGATGGCCCGTTTACACTTAGCAACAGCCCGTGTGGGCCACCCAGCGACCGAGAAGGGTCAGAAAAATCTAAAACTCTAGAAAATCATAGATCTCATTGGGCTTGTGGTCCATCGCAAACTGCAGACCCAGTGGACACCCAGAAGTACCATCTGGCGCTTGCCCAATGCGCCCCGCCAATGTCAGATTAAAATCTGGTACTGACAAAAGAAACTGAGACTCCGGGCCTTCCAGCCGTCGGATTTCTTCCAAATTTATGGTGAAGGTTTAATGAATTTTTCAACGCCTGCCCACCAAATCTGGGCCCCGATCGTGGCACGATGACCGTTGATCGCGAATCGGGCCCGTACGACCAAACCCCGCATCCGTTCGTTCCCAAATTTTGTAAGGCCCCTCATCGGGCCATGGATCACTTATCCTATAAATTTCATGGCTAGAGGGCCATCAGAAATGCTCAAATCACCAAAATGGCCCCCACAGGACCACTTAAAGGTCAGAAACTCTTTCTCAGATCATATATCCGTTCATCCGTTCGTCCTCAATTTTTGCATGGGCCCTAATCGGGCCATAAGGCACCAACACGCCGAATTTGGTGGCCAGAGGGGTGTTAGGGCCACCCCAACACTAATAGGGAGTCCCATAAGTCTATTTTAGAAAATTGTGGAAGCTTGGGGCCTTTTGCACCAAATCTGGAATTATAAAAAGGGCCTCATTTGGGCACCCCTCTCCCCATACGAATTTTGCCCTAGAAGAGAGAAAAGGGAGAAGAGAAAGAGGAGAAAGGAGAAGAAAGAGAGAGGGAAGAAGACAAGGTGGACCCTAAATCAAGGTGGGGCCCAAGGGAATCAATCTCTCCTCTCCCTACACCTTCTCCAAGGGGAAACCCATCCGAAAATCGCCCTCTTCATCTCGTGGATCGTTTAGGTAAGATCCAACCCTCTTTTTCTTTGAAAACCCTTGTAAGGAAGGGTGTTTTGCTTGTAAATCTAACATGTGAAGTTGTTTTAGGGATTCCGGCCAATCTACCGCAAAGCCCTCTTTCCTAGGACATTTTTCCCAAGCCTCCAACGATCCTAGGTGTGGACTATTGATCTTAGGTGGCCTAGCACCATTTATAATATGGGTCTAATGATTTTGATTGCTTGGTTGTGGTATTGAAAAATCTAGAGGAATCTAGGAATGGGTGTTTGTTGAAACTACATGGATTTATATGCTTAACTCTTGTTGATGTTGATCTTGTCCCTCATATGTTATTTTGGCTTATGATGACTTCATATTCTTGTTTATGATTGTTTTCCACAATGAGTTACTTCATAGTGCATAGTAATCTTGACTCTTGTGTGTGGTTGATCCCTTGAAATGTTGGAAGTGCCTAGCTTCCTCTCTAACCCACGACACACACATACACTTGTTCTACTAATTTATCATGCTTGTTAGGTAAATAGACTTGTATGGTGGAATGTATGCAACATGACGCTGGATTGTTGGTTGATAAGCTTGATGTTGGTATGCTATATCTCATCGTCAAACCCTTGGATTGTCGGGAACTCGAGGTTAGACGGTAGTCCCATTAGTTGGACTACCCTAAGACTAACCACGCAAGTCGGATGAGTGCGTATGGGCGGTAGCAGTTCGACTGCATGGGTCTAGTACCCGATGTCGTTCATCTCATGCTCGCCTGACTCGTGCGGTTTAGTCTACTTACTGACAAATCCTGTTTGTTAACCCTGTGTGCTCACATATGTATGGAACCTGAACCACCCTGCAACCATTGTAGCTCGTTGATAATCCACTTATGACTGGTCCACAGCCTCGTGAGCCGGACATGGTGGAATGGGACACTGTGTCCGAGCTGTCGGCCTACGCTGGGGTACCGCGCCTCCCCGTAGTGACCGCGAGCGATCCCTTCCTTTTAGCACTCCTCATGTGCTTAGAGTCGGGGATGAGGAACTCGACGGGATCACGGATCGCGGTGCTCTGGCCTCGCGCATTGAGGGGTCTCGGCACCGCAACTAGTTGAGGGCATTGATACGTAGGGTGAATCAGTTTTTCAAACCTGCTGGATAAACGGAATTAACTAAGAACTTGGCTAACATATCATTGCATCGCCTTAGCTAGGGTGGCGACTCGACAGTCGAGGTCGCTCTGAGGGAGTGTTGTCATATGCGATCGTACGATGGAGTCGCTTGAGGGAGAGTTGTGGCGAGGGCATGCATCATTTCATCCATCATGCATGCACATTAATAAGATTAGTTTAGTGACTGTGAATGATTGTTTTTCATTAAATCCGTAATATAACTGATGTTTGTGATAACTTGAGACTAATAGTTCACACTGAGTTGATCACTCACTCCCACTCTGGGACGGTGTTTTAAAACACCAACCAGATTCGCTCTTAGATGCAGGTGATGCAGAATTCGTGGAGCTGGGCGATGCGGGCCTCGAGCAGGAGGACGAGTGGACTCAGCTTTACTTTTGTGGACATGATGTTGTTGTGATTTTGTTGAGTAACGCCTTATGCGACCCGTTTATTTTTCTTTGGACCTGTATATATTGATCTCTTCATTTCAGTAGACTAGTTGTGGTTGTGTTTCATGCTCCAAGAAATTCCAGGCTGCGCATTTAAACTGGATTAATCATAAAATTATAAAATTGACGATAAGTGACACTCGGGGACTCGGGAGTCGAGTTTATGCATGACCCCCGATTTTCTGGGGTGTTACAGATGGTATCAAAGCAATAGTTTGGAATTCCTTGGGCCATGGGTCATGAGCTCGCTAACGCGTCCGCTGATTTGAGAAGATACGGATTAGACGACACAATATGGACTTAGAATGCTAGGAACCATCTCAGATCCTGAACCAACGACTTTAGACGAAAGAAAGGACATGCAAGGGGTTAGGAATGGGTAGTGAGAGAAGGAAATCCGAGGGTCCTATGGTGCCTCGGCCCATTTTCGAACAAGGAGTTTAGGGAGCATGACGACAAAATTCGATTGGACTAACTAGGAGATTTAGCTGGCCCAGTCCATCCAATCCCTAAGGGCCCGTTTGGCCAACCGCGTTAGGTGGGATTAAGAGAATGAAATTGTAAGAGTGGCAATGAATGCATGTATAGGATATTGTCCCTAGGTTGCCTCCATCTCATGTTTTCTAATACCAGGTTTGGGATGCATGCTAACAAAGGTAAATCGCGGGCTTTCCTTCCGATCCATGGAATCCCCTTCCCCACTCACTCCAGTCATGACATTCCCAAATCTCGGGGTGGGGTTAGCATTACAACCCCATTTAGTACAGCTTAGTGCCGCTAGCCAAGCATGCCTAAATTCGAAATTCTGCCTTTCAATATAGCTCCTTAAGGTATCCACCTGTCATTACTCTATTCTTAAGCTTCCCCAATACATTATTAGGATCGAACCTGAAATCGAAAGATTTGGTGGTCGAAGCCAACGTTCAAGTCTGAATGAGCTAGTTCTGGGTCAAATTTATTAGTTCGGGCTCAAATTTGTTAGTTCTGACCCATTTTGGGTTAAATACTTAAGAATGAATGAAAATTCACCAAAAATAGTGAAAATGTAGATAAAATAGATTTTTGACCACTAACTGGGATTAATCTCATAAAATGGCTATGCCCATTGCGTAGATCAGCTTCTCCTACCCCAAAATCATATATGGCATGTCCCGAGGGTCCTTACCGGCGCTCGGGAAACATCAAATGAAGTACGCCCCGCCCGTGGTGCAGAGGCTCGGCGGGACCCCACCCGCACACCCCGCCCGGGCGTCCAGAACACCCGCGGGACCCCGCCCAAACGTCCAGAAGCTTCGCGGGACCCCGCCCGTCCGGCGTGGGCCCCGCCCGACCTCAAACATGGGGTTCTCTCCTTCCCTGCTTTGCAAATATGTGTGGGGCTCACTCTCTTTGTTGTTTGGGACTAGTTAAAGTCCATAAAAAACTCATTCCTACCACTCACATTGCACCCCACCCTTTCCAAACCCTTGGAAATCTCTCCTTACCTCATTTTCAAACAAAAAAAAATCTTAAATCTAGCATTCCTTCTTCCATATTTCCCATTCCTTCTACTCCAAACTCAATCCCCAAATCCCCTTACTTCAAAATCCATTCCATTCTCATCTCCCAAAACACAAGACCACCCACAAAACCCCTTCAACAAATCCATTTCAAGCCCATCCACCAAGTTCCACCATTCACTCTCAATCCCACTTCCAACCCACCTTCCCATCTCTCATTCTCAAACAAATCCTCAAACCCACCTACTCTTTCTTCCAACCACATATCACACTTCATTCATCCATTCTTCAAATCCTAAACCCGTTATTCAAATCCCTCCCTTCCAACCAATTCCCACCAACATTCACACCCTTTCAACATTCTTTAAACCCCCTCCAACTTCATTTCCACAATCCATCAAACTCATTCCTTCCTACAAGACCTTCACTCTATTTCATCTCACTCTATCACTTTCAAAACTCAACTCCAATCCCAAACCCATCAAACCCATTCATTTCTCATTACCCAAAACTCATTCTCAATATCACTCTAAACTTCATTCCCAAACCCCTTTACATCAAACCCATTCTTAACACCTTTCCCTTCAACAAACTCATTGCCTTCAAAACCCATTCATAAGACAAACTCTAAACCCATTCCCAACCTCATTTCTCATAAACCAATCTCAATCCCTTCTCGAATCCCATATTTTCAACTCATTTTAAAATTCTTCTCACTCAACATCACCTCAAGCCCATTCCCAAAACTTCATTTTCCAACCCATCCTCAACTCATTTTAAACCATCCAAACCACCATTTCCTTCAAGTCCATTTTCTCGAACCCACCATCTTTTTCTTCACTCTAACCCATCTCAATCCTCATTCTCTCAAACCCTTTCCAAACTTTTCTCAATATCATTTCTTCAATTCATTCCTAATCACTTCTCAATTTCCATCCATCAAATCCATTTTCTTAAACTCATCTCCAAATTCACCTCGCTCAACATCTCCAAACCTATCTTCTCCTCCTTCACAAACCCATCACCAAATCCATTCTCAACACCGTCTTAAACTCATTCTAACCCTTCTCAAATCTCATTTTCCCAACTCATTTCCTAAACATTTCTCAATCTCCATTCATCAAATCCATTTTCCTTAAACTCATCCACTCTTTCACTCTCACTTCACTACTCTCCATTCTCCCAACCCATCTCCAAACTTCATTTCCAAGATCCACCAAGCCTAACCTATACTCATTTCTAAAACCCAATCCTCCAAACCATCTCCTTCTCTTTTTTTCAAAACCCATTTCTTTTGTTTATTCCCACCTATTCACTCTCAACTCATTTCCCAAATCCCTCTCATCACCCATATTTTCTTCTAAACCCATTCACCAAAACCCCACTCCTTTCACTCTCTTCTCCCCATTTCCAAAGTTCACTTCCCACAACCTACCTCAAGACCATCCTCAACTTCATTTTCCGAAACACCATTCCAATATCACTTTCAAAGCCCATTCCTAAAACAAACTCCCAAAACCATTCCATCCCCATTTCCCAAAACCCATCTCAAATCCCAATCTCTACTCAAACCCCATATCCTCAACTCACCTTCCATTTCATCTTACACAACCTTATCTCAAACCCATTCCCAAATTTCATTTTCCAAACCCTTCTCAAATCCATTCACACCCAAAACTCATTTCCATTTCTCAACTCTCATTCTAAAAGTCATCCCTAAGACCATTCCTCCAACAATCCACTCACATACCTCACACTCAAATCCTTCCTAACCGAGGGAAAAGTCGTTCCTAGCGACCTTCATCTCCTTTTTCACCATTCCGACAATTCCTTCTCTTATGGGAGGAAGCGCCCCCACTTTCACCCGACTCAGACGAGTAGCCCCACGACCTTACTAACGACTAGTTGTTTGTTAATGTGGTGAGGTCTAATGCATGTACTGAAGGATGGTTAGGACCTTTGCTCAATTAGCTTATATTTCTGTTCCGTCTAGCTTATCTAGTAATGCTTGAAATCCGTGTTGTAACATGTAATTGGCCATACCTATGGCATTTTGAAATTTATGTGAATGTATGGATTATTTCGGAATTTTCTCGTCGTCTTGTGAATGCACGTATGAATAATTATCTTATTGCGTCCATCTTAGCGTTATTAGCACTCTAAACCACCAGAATACCTTAGAACTTCCGATTCTTCCTCCCCTCTCAAAATTAATGAAAAACAAGGCATGTTTTGCACATAACCTGTTAGCCTTAGGATCGAAACTGCAACATACAAATACAATCTTAGGCCATTGGAAACCTTTCTGAGATAATCGTTTGACCATAAGCATAGTGAAGGATTCATTAATCACTAATTTGGACATGAACTAAAATGAGAACAATCTTTGACCAAGACCCGAAGGACAACCTTATAAATAGGAGATGTAAACTTTCCAATGATGGCTAAACAATTAGATTGATCGGACTACGGAATTACGGAACCACACATCTGCGAAGTACTCGCGGCTTAACCTAATTCTCATTCCTGGGTGAATACCAATGGACTCACTGCTTTGACCGAGCAGAAGACCAGGATCTACCAGGACTAAGAAGGGATACAACGATCTTTCTGCCCTGGTCAGACAGAGGATCGACGTATGGGATCAAAGTCTACTACAACTGTCTTTCTGTTTTAGCCCTATAATAAAGAGAAGAATATACCACCATTAGGTAAACTTTACCAACAACCACTTAATACGATAATAATGATTTTGACATTTGCTTTCAAACCTCAAATGTAAAAACTTTTAAGGGGGGTAGATCATAATGAGCTAGGCTAGCGTATTTAATATATATACCCTAAAACGTACATAAACCAGAAACCAGCAAAACTTAAGCAAATGAAATGATAATGTCTTTACTTATTACCCTTAGGCAATTTCGGGGACGAAATTGTTTTTTTTAGGAGGGTAGATTGTAACATCCTGGATTTTTACTGTTTTGGATTTCTAAAAATTCAAAAAAATTTCTTTTTAATTAGCTTATAAAATTACTTAATGACCATTATCACTCAATGTTAGTTTATACTGGGGTGGACCAGTCTAGTTATGATGGGACCAAGTGCGGGCCGCCAAGCTAGATGGCCCGTTTACAGTTAGCAACAGCCCGTGTGGGCCACCCAGCGACCGAGAAGGGTCAGAAAAATCTAAAACTCTAGAAAATCATAGATCTCATTGGGCTTGTGGTCCATCGCAGACTGCAGACCCAGTGGACACCCAGAAGTACCATCTGGCGCTTGCCCAATGCGCCCCGCCAATGCCAGATTAAAATCTGGTACTGACAAAAGAAACTGAGACTCCGGGCCTTCCAGCCGTCGGATTTCTTCCAAATTTACGGTGAAAGTTTAATGAATTTTTCAACGCCTGCCCACCAAATCTGGGCCCCGATCGTGGCACGATGACCGTTGATCGCGAATCGGGCCCGTACGACCAAACCCCGCATCCGTTCGTTCCCAAATTTTGTAAGGCCCCTCATCGGGCCATGGACCACTTATCCTATAAATTTCATGGCCAGAGGGCCATCAGAAATGCTCAAATCACCAAAATGGCCCCCACAGGACCACTTAAAGGTCAGAAACTCTTTCTCAGATCATATATCCATTCATCCGTTCGTCCTCAATTTTTGCATGGGCCCTAATCGGGCCATAAGGCACCGACACGCCGAATTTGGTGGCCAGAGGGGTGTTAGGACCACCCCAACACTAATAGGGAGTCCCATAAGTCTATTTTAGGAAATTGTGGAAGCTTGGGGCCTTTTGCACCAAATCTGGAATTATAAAAAGGGCTTCATTTGGGCACCCCTCTCCCCATACGAATTTTGCCCTAGAAGAGAGAAAAGGGAGAAGAGAAAGAGGAGAAAGGAGAAGAAAGAGAGAGGGAAGAAGACAAGGTGGACCCTAAATCAAGGTGGGGCCCAAGGGAATCAATTTCTCCTCTCCCTACACCTTCTCCAAGGGAAAACCCATCCGAAAATTGCCCTCTTCATCTCGTGGATCGTTTAGGTAAGATCCAACCCTCTTTTTCTTTGAAAACCCTTGTAAGGAAGGGTGTTTTGCTTGTAAATCTAACATGTGAAGTTGTTTTAGGGATTCCGGCCAATCTACCGCAAAGCCCTCTTTCCTAGGACATTTTTCCCAAGCCTCCAACGATCCTAGGTGTGGACTATTGATCTTAGGTGGCCTAGCACCATTTATAATATGGGTCTAATGATTTTGATTGCTTGGTTGTGGTATTGAAAAATCTAGAGGAATCTAGGAATGGGTGTTTGTTGAAACTACATGGATTTATATGCTTAACTCTTGTTGATGTTGATCTTGTCCCTCATATGTTATTTTGGCTTATGATGACTTCATGTTCTTGTTTATGATTGTTTTCCACAATGAGTTACTTCATAGTGCATAGTAATCTTGACTCTTGTGTGTGGTTGATCCCTTGAAATGTTGGAAGTGCCTAGCTTCCTCTCTAACCCACGACACACACATACACTTGTTCTACTAATTTATCATGCTTGTTAGGTAAATAGACTTGTATGGTGGAATGTATGCAACATGACACTGGAATGTTGGTTGATAAGCTTGATGTTGGTATGCTATATCTCATCGTCAAACCCTTGGATTGTCGGGAACTCGAGGTTAGACGGTAGTCCCATTGGTTGGACTACCCTAAGACTAACCACGCAAGTCGAACGAGTGCGTATGGGCGGCAGCAGTTCGACTGCATGGGTCTAGTACCCGATGTCGTTCATCTCGTGCTCGCCTGACTCGTGCGGTTTAGTCTACTTACTGACAATCCTGTTTGTTAACCCTGTGTGCTCACATATGTATGGAACCTGAACCACCCTGCAACCATTGTAGCTCGTTGATAATCCACTTATGACTGGTCCACAGCCTCGTGAGCCGGACATGGTGGAATGGGACACTGTGTCCGAGCTATCGGCCTACGCTGGGGTACCGCGCCTCCCCGTAGTAACCGCGAACGATCCCTTCCTTTTATCACTCCTCATGTGCTTGGAGTCAGGGATGAGGAACCCGACGGGATCACGGATCGCGGTGCTCTGGCCTCGCGCATTGAGGGGTCTCGGCACCGCAACTAGTTGAGGGCATTGATACGTAGGGTGAATCAGTTTTCCAAACCTGCTGGATAAACGGAATTAACTAAGAACTTGGCTAACATATCATTGCATCGCCTTAGCTAGGGTGGTGACTCGGCAGTCGAGGTCGCTCTGAGGGAGTGTTGTCATATGCGATCGTAAGATGGAGTCGCTTGAGGGAGAGTTGTGGCGAGGGCATGCATCATTTCATCCATCATGCATGCACATTAATAAGATTAGTTTAGTGACTATGAATGATTGTTTTTCATTAAATCCATAATATAACTGATGTTTGTGATAACTTGAGACTAATAGTTCACACTGAGTTGATCACTCACTCCCACTCTGGGACGGTGTTTTAAAACACCAACCAGATTCGCTCTTAGATGTAGGTGATGCAGAATTCGTGGAGCTGGGCGATGCGGGCCTCGAGGAGGAGGACGAGCGGACTCAGCTTTACTCTTGTGGACATGATGTTGTTGTGATTTTGTTGAGTAACGCCTTATGCGACCCGTTTATTTTTCTTTGGACCTGTATATAGTGATCTCTTCATTTCAGTAGACTAGTTGTGGTTGTGTTTCATGCTCCAAGAAATTCCAGGCTGCGCATTTAAACTGGATTAATCATAAAATTATAAAATTGACGATAAGTGACACTCGGGGACTCGGGAGTCGAGTTTATGCATGACCCCTGATTTTCTGGGGCGTTACAAGTACACTCGAGTTTAAGTGCGTTAGCAGGGAATAGAGTAGACAAGTAATTGAACCACTATACATCGTGTGCAATGGGTTAAATGTTATTTTAACTATGCTTGTGCTCATGGGTTGAATCTTTTTTTTTTTTTTTTTTAAGGTGGAGACTCACCACCAAATATTATTAATCCAACAGGGCTACATGTACAATTCTTCGGGCTGGCTCCAACAAAAAGGAAAGGAGCCTCACCTATCATTTACTCACAATCCCTTACTACTATAAACACGACCACACCTACCCAACCACAAAAAGGGAAACAAAAGAGAAAAGAGAGAAAAAAAAGGATCTCCCACTGAGGTCATGGTCTTAAGTAACCCAGGCTTGCCATATCCAGAACCAAGAGACCCCTGATGCACCTCGGCATTTTCGAATGAGAAGTATAGAAAGAATTAGCCCAACCTTCACTGACCATCCTGGCCAGAGCATCTACCGCTGAATTACCCTCACGAAAGGTATGCCTGAAATTGAGGTTGAGGCAGTGACTAAAGTGATGGATGGCACCCAACCTATACCATATATTCCAGGGGCAACTGGCGAGGGGATCCGAAGCCGCTTCCACCACCACCATGGAGTTAGATTCAACAACTATATTTGAAAAGGCCCAATTTGCTGCAGAGAGTGATACCATCAAGCATAGCCTGAGCCTTAGCAACCGTGTTGGAAGCAAGGCCATAATGCCTGTGAAAGGCAAAAATAACTCGACCTTTAGAGTCTCTAACGACTCCTCCACCACTACTTTCACCTGAATTCCCTCGGGAAGAACCATCCACGTTCAACTTCGTCCATTTGACTATTGAAGGGCTAGCAGAAATAGTGACTTTACCCCTATTCAGATGAAGAGCTTGACGAGCAGCTTCGTCCCTGAGGGACGTTGGGGCATTGTCAGGCAAGTGGCTTCCCAATTCCTGCATCCATGGGTTGAATCTTTGTGAATGCTTAGTTAAAATGAAGCTTATGTGTTTGTATCATTGGTTGCATGGATGTCGCTATCTTGTTTTATAGACTTGTACATGTTGGTATACTTTGATTAAGTCTATTAGTTTATAATTTCTATTAGTGGTTTATTGAACTTCAAATTAAAATTTTAAAAAAGTTTCTATTAATCACCCTCCCCCCTTCCTCTACGACTTGGCCATATCTTCTAGTTCCTAGCATAGCGATATTTGATCTTAAACAACAATTTCAAGAATATGATATGTAAACTCAAAAAGAGTTTATACGGTTTGAAATGGGCCTCAAGATAGCGGTACAAGAAGTTTGATAGTTTTATGTCTACTAACGACTTTAAGAGATACCATGCTGATCACTGTTGTTATTTTAAGAAACTTGAAAATTCGTATCTCATACTTCTTTTGTATGTAGATGATATGCTTGTCGCAAGGTTAAGCATGTATGAGATTTCAAATCTCAAGGAATAATTGTCTAAGGAGTTTGTAATGAAGGATTTGGATGCTTTAAAATAAATCTTTAGTATGAGAATCAACATAAACGAAAGAAACAAGAAGTTGAAATTGTCACAGGGTAAATACATTGCTAAAGTACTCAAGCGATTTAACATTAAATATGTTAAACTAGTTCGCACTCCCTTGGTAAGCCACTTCAGACTCTCAAAGGAATAATATCCAATAATCCAGGAAGGACATGACTATATGGCTAAGGTTCCATATGCCTTAGCCATTGGCAGCTTAATGTAACGGTCTGCACAAAACCAAATATTTCTTAAGTAGTGGAAGTTTTTAGCAGGTTTATGAACAACCTAGGGAATGAGCAGTGGAAAGTTCTAAAATGGATTCTCATATAATTGAAAGGTACTATTGATGTAGCGCTATACTAGGGTTAGAAATAACTTTATAGGGATATGTTGATTTGGATCTAGTAGGGGATATTGATAATGGAAAGATCACTATAAGGGTACGTGTTCACTTTGGCCAGTGTAGAAGTTGGTTGGGTCTCATACTAACAAAATATTGTTACCATCTCGATGTCAGAAGTATAGTATATTTTTACAAAAGAGGCTTGCAAAGAAATGACATCATTACATTGTCTCATGGAAGAGTTGGGTAATAAGTAAGAAAATTGTAAGTTATACTATGACAGTCAGAGTGCAATTCTTCTAGCAAAGAACTCAGTCTTTCATTCAAGAACTAAGCACATAGACATTAAATATTATTTCATACAATTGCTTTTAGATGATGGACAATTTACTTTAGAGAGGATTCATAAAAGTCAAAACCCTACAAATATTTTGACCAAGGTAGTTATTATAGAGAAACTGAAGTCATGTTCAGTTTTTGTTGGTCTTCAAGCTTGAAGACCAAGAGGAGATTTACACCAAGTTCTCTATGAAGGCATGGCTTTTGATATATAACAGATTTAGTGAGAGTTTTCTGTGATCAATCTCTAGTAGATTTAACCTAGTTCATTTGAGGTAATATGTATTCTATTTTAGAGAGAGAGAGAGAGAGAGAGAGAGAGAGAGAGAGAGAGAGAGAGAGAGAGAGAGAGCTGTCATTGTATTGAGAGTTGCTTCTTCGCTTTTTACCTTTCAATTATAGTGGATCGGCACGAATCTATGGACGTACCGAAAAGGAACCACATAAATATCTGTGTTGTAGTTTGCATCTTTTTTTTTTTTTTTTTTTGCTTTCTTTTTATTTCTATATTGTTGTGCATTCGGCACATGTGAGGCTATATAAGATGGATCGTGGCATATTTAGGCTTAACCTATTAGAAACCTAGTTTCCTTTGAAGGTGGGAAAATAATAACAAAGAAAGGGAGAAATGATGCTTTGCACAAATTCTCACAAAAAAAGCTTGATATTAGTGGAATGTGAGTTTCATGGGAAACAATGTTTCCTTTAATTTCGGGATGTTTGATGTTTTTCCTTTTTTTAATTACCATCATAAGTGGCGGTAAATAAACAATTATAACTTTTCACACACATTTGGTTCATTACACCTCGGTTGGGGTGATTGCATGAATGAAATGGAGAAGATTGCAAGGTAGAAAGTTTTGTGTCACCCTCCATCATGTATGTGTCTAATCCACACGGTCCATCCATCTTAATTACCACTGCATTTTAGGGTATGATCCCAAAATTAAGGTAGATCCAAAGTCCAAGTGGATCACACAATAAGAAACAGGGGTAAAAGACGCCCACCATTAAAAGATGAAACCTTTCTAAGTCCCTAGTGTATTTGTCATTCAACTTGTTCATGAAGTTAATAGACATATATGAAGGGAATACACAAATATGGGCATGATCCAAAACTTTTATAATCACCAAAAAAAAAAATTTCAACATCAAAAGCTCAATTCTACCTTTTTCCTATGTTGTGGTTCACTTCCACTTTGGATCTGCCTTATTTTTGGGCTCATCCCCTAATACGAGCCGGTAAAACTGATGGACAACATAGATCAGGCACATACATGATTGTGGGACCCACAAATATTTTTTCACATTTTATTTTCTCTCGATTTAGTGTGGTGGTTTACGTTCAACATGGTAAACATCAGCTTTGAGTTTGCTGCACAAAATACATAAGTAATAATTATTCATTTTCAAGTATTTATAAGTGTAATTTGGAAAATTAAACACCCCCTTAATTTCAATGTATTCAAACAGGTCTTAAGTGCTTGCTTATGAAAATTAAATAAATTAATAAAACAAACTCAAAAAGAAAAGTTCTGGACATCAAAAACATAAAAAACCCACGTCAGATTCAATAACCTATTTGGATTCGCATTTTAGGGTGTATTATATGGTATTAAAGGGCTTGACGTGAAATGTACGGTGTTTGGTTTGTAGTTAAAGACCGTGGAAAACCATGCGTGTGAATACAGCGCGGAACTAAAAAAACGCAGCCATTGTAATGTATCGTCAGACGTCTTGACTGTCATCTGTACAGCCTATTCAATGCGCTGTATTTTCGCTAGTTTTCATGCCTATCTCTTCCAAAAAGGAGTTCCTCTCTCTGAGAAAAAAGAAAACAGTTGAAACTCAAATAGTTTTTCTTCTCCTCCTTCAAATCTCTTCTTCCCATCTCTTGTTGGTGAATAGGATCAGATTCTGTTGTTTTTCTTCTTCAAATCTAGAAGAAGAAGAAGAAAGAAGCCCATCTCTTTTGTTTTTATTTTCCTTTTGCTATATAGGTTTTTGAAATCAGTTGCTGTTTTTTTTTTGTCTTTTCTGATATCTAAGTTTTAGAAGGGAAAAAAAATACAAGAAATAGGGAACGACTGAGATTGAACGTTCTCTTTTCGGTTTTTTTATTTGTTGTACTGTTTGTTCTGATCTTTGATCTTGAAAAGAACATCTGAAAATCAGATTCAAACAAGTTTTTCTCCTTCTTCTTCATGTTCTTTCAGACCCTCTTTGATATCTTTTGCACTCTTTCTTTTAATGGTTTTTGGTTTTCAGAGTTCGATTCAATTACCAACATTCCTTACATTCTCAACTTTGATTTTATCTACAATTGTGATCTTCACTTCCACAAAGAAGAAAGATACTCCATATGCAAATTCGAAATTTGAGAATTTTTTAACAGATGACAGACTAAAAACTCAGCCAGAAAAGGAGGTTGATCTGAAAATTCAGATGGAAAATAATGCCGGATTGATTGTACAATACGCAGGCCTAATACGTCGTATCCAAACATTGATTTGTACAAGAATTTTAATACTTGCCTGAACAATACCTCCTATCCAAACATTGATTAATGGCATATTGATTTGGATGTATTCTGAAAACCATCCAACGTATACATGAACAGTACTCGAATATAATACAATACACCTTAATACGCGAATCCAAACAGGCCCTGAGGAAGAAATGGATTTTCTAGTATAACCGCCTACCTTTTAGGCTATTACAATACACCCTAATACGTGAATCCAAGAGGGTTGACCAAAGTGATAGTTGAATCAGACTCTAAAGTGGTGATTGACCTTCTCATGGGAAAGTCTGGCACCCCATAGAGATGGAAACCTTGGATTGCCAGGATAAACGCCTTGAAGCAGTTGGGCAGCTTCACCTTCAATCACACTCTTCGAGAAGGAAACGGCCCGGCAGACGGTATGGCTCGGGAAGGGAGTGGGAATCAGTCAACAACTCTGCATCTTCATATGGCTTCTCTCCCGACGCAGGTGTGAGGTCAGATTTTCCTAAATAAAGTCAGTCTAGGGTCTGTCAGGACCGTCTCGTCTAACTCTTATGCTGGTTGTTTTTCAGTTTCTAGGAAATTTTTGTACATAGGCGGTCGAATTGTGACCCTTTACGATAAGCCCCCCACGATATTTTTGCAGCTGGGGCTGCCTGAATGGTCTCCTTATCATTGTATAGCCATTTTGGTTGATATCAATGAATCATCCTTTTCACCAAAAAAAAAAAAAAAAGGCTATTCTCAAATGAAAGCATGTTTCAAAATATTTAAAGCAAAATACCTGAAGTTGACAAATATAGGAAAAAATAAATCGTCTCTTACTCCTTTACTGATGCCGAAAGAGGAATTTGAGCCATTTGTGTGTCTAAATGATAGATTTACCCTTACACCCTTTCATTTTTACGGTTATACCCCATTGCAAGGGCAGGCATGGGGAAGATTTCACGTGCCCACATTTATGTATGTGTGTGATCAACACCGTCCATCCATTTTTCGATCTCATTTTAGGTCATGAGCCGAAAAAAGGGCTATATCTAAAGTGCAGGTAGACCGTCCACAGGAAACGCTGGTGATGGAACGCCTGATTTTGTGTCTTTCCTTCATTCAGGGGTTGGATGGCCCTGATAAACATTAGGGTGGCCCGTAGGAAGTTTCCAACCGTAGGTGTAAAACATACTGGGGGCGCAGAAGTTCGGGTCAAGCTGATATTAGAGCAGACGGGCGCGGATGGCGTACTAACCCCTCCACGACCAAACTAGAGACAGACGGTCCTGTCATGGGATCTATGGGCCCACCGTGATGTGAATGTTTTATCTATGTCATGGGATCTATGGGCCCACCATGATGTGCATGTTTTATCTATGCCGTCCATCCATTTTGAAAAATTATTTTAAGGAATGAGCCTAAAAAGGAGACAGATTGAAAGCTCAAGTGAACTATACCACAAGGAAGCAGTAGGGATTGAATTCCTATCATTGAAAATTTTCTAGGGCCACTGTGATGTTTATTTTCCATCCATCCCGTTGATAAGGTCACGTTGACCTGCACGAAGGAAAATATAAATACCAGCTTGAACCAAAACTTGTGTCCCAAAAAAAGTTTTGAAAGGTAAGCTTTCAATCTAGGGATGTACATGAACCGAGTTAGCTCGGTTAACTTGCTCGACGCAACTCCAAAAACCCTGATTCGACTCGGTTCGACGCTGACTTCGAGCCGAGTCGAGCTGATTTTTTGAGCTCGAAAAAATTTCAAACCGAGTTTGAGCTTGCCCGAGCTCAACTCGAATCGAACTCGGATCGAACCAGTTCGGTGACTCAATTACTTTGATATTGATGTTGCTCACCAAGTGTTTGATGAAATGACTCAACGAAGTGTGGCTGGTGGCAAGGAAGGTATATATATGAAATAAATATATTCTTTTTTTCCCATGATTTTTATGTTTCTTAGAAGGTGTTTGATAAAATATTTATAAAATCACTGTCGTTGTTTTACATACAGTGAGATTTTGAAGGTGCAGTCCATGTGTTTGTGAAAATGCTGAATAGGCAAACTCGGCTCTATCTTGGCTAGAACTCGGCTCGAACTTGCCGGAGCTGCTGATCGAGTTCGAGCTGGGGTCAGCAAGTGGCTGAGCCGAGTCAAGTTGTGCCCAGCTCGACTCGCTTCAACTCGTGTACACCTCAATTTCAATCCCCACCGCTTCCCCGTGGTGTGCTCCACTCCTGCCTTCAATTTGCCTTTGTTTTGAATACATGCCCTAAAATGGATGGACAGCGCGGATAAAATATATATACTGCGACGGGTGTCTTGCCCACCATGTGGGCCCACATATTAGTGGGCCCAAACAAAAGAAAAGGGAAAAACAGATGTAAAGCCCAATTACGGTGGTGCCCAGGTAAGTAACCAGGATGTAGTCCATGATCCACGATTTCTAGATGATGGGGCCCACAAAATTCCAAAACCAAGCTGATCATGTCGAGATTTCCCTTAGATACAGGTTTTATGACCATTTAAATAGGTTGGATTTGTCAAATGACCTTACAATGGGTCCCCTGGACCTTTTCAACAATAAGCTTTCAATCCTTGCTGTTGATTACATGGTCCACCAAAGATTCGGATCTGCCCTTCTAAAATGGCTGATAAAATGGATGTACAGCTGGATGAAATACATATATCATGTGGGCCCCACTGCCTAGTGGACCCACACAAAAAATGAGTTAGAAAGACAATGGTAGCATGGATATAAAGCTCATATGTCACGGTGGACCCCTTTTAGTTCCATCGGTGGGCCCTACTTGCACTCCCACGGTGTGGGTACAGAAAACATACATCAACGGTGGGGGTTCACAGCCCCTAAAGCCCATCAGAGATTGGACGTCATAAGGTCCAGCCTCCCCTGCACATATACAACAAAGGTGGGTCCCACTGGAGCTTGGATCTGCTACTACATAAAAATGGGCTGGAAAATGAATTTACAGTGTAGATTTTTTGTAAATAAAAGATGGCCCTGCTTCGTCCAAAACGAACATAAGGTGTAATGGTGTATATGGGATACACAGCGCGGTAGATTCAGGGAGGTTTCATTCGGAAGATATTCAATCCTTATTGTTTTCTATACTGGGGTCCACCTGAGATCCGTCCAACTTTTGTGTGAAGGTCTAAAGCGATCTGTCAAAGCCGATAGACGGTTTGGTTTGTAAACAGGGTGGGTCCCATGAGTGGGATGTCACTCGTCGAGCCTTTTATCACCTCATGAAAAGCCAAGTGGGAATGAATTGCCATGATACTCAGTAGTACAGTGTGGTTTTCAATGGTGGACATTCTAGTCCTCAACTATTTCCTATAATGTAGCCCACCCGAAATTTGGGTCAGGCAGATTGTTGAGATCAAGGCCTAAAACAAAATAACAAATCAGATGGACGGTGTGGATTCTCTCAAAACGGTGGACCCATTGCAATCTGTATCAACCGTATATTTATGTTTTCACTTTACACGGGCTACTGACCTTACCAAACATATTAGATGGCGATAAATGCCATGTCGTGGCTCTAGGAACATTTCAATAATGCATGATGGTGACCACCAGTGTTTCCTGCTGTGGCTCCCTTGAGGTCTGAATCTACCTCATATTAACCCCAACCTTAAATGATCTAGCAAAGAGGATGGGTGGGGCTGCTTTAAGGTAGATTTATGAGTAAAAACTTCACTCACCCGGCCGGTTGATGTTGACTCTCTATTTTATTTTTATTGTAAATACATAAGTGGGGTTAATAGGAGTGATCTGCTCCTCCCATGAGGTTGGCCAACTCATGGTGACCCTAATGAAGTTTGGTTATCCATCGAAACCAAAGAAAAGAGAAATGGAGAGGAAAAAGAAAATAGGAAATTTCAGTTAGTGGATGAGCTTCCGCAACTATGGGGCTTGTATATACAAATATTACGCACATCAAGGTGAACCACACATGAGCCACGCTGGGTAGCATGGACACGTGGGTCCCAACTTCTGGCAAAACAGAAAAATGACATATATACCAACATATACATCAAAATGGAGTTTATTTGATGGGCTCGACATCAAAGCAATGGATAAACGACTTGTGCACTCACCTCAACGGTTGATTTGGAGACGGGGTGTATACGAACGGTTGAGATCACATTTCCTTCTCCTTAACCTCCTCTAATCTCTCATTCAACTCTATCTTTCCTTTTTCTATATTCTTTCCTTTCTTCTCTCATTGATTTTTTTCATGTAGTGAGATGGACAGGAGTGGTTTAAATAGGCGAGAATGGCATGGACGACATTGAAAAGACAGGCGAGAAGAAATATGAGAGGAATGGCTCGGTATGGTTAAATCATAAATACGTTGATTTTTAGGTTTGAAAGTAACATTTTACTATTATAGATATTTTATACTAAGTGGTCCCACGTCACATGTGCGCACGTAATATATGATGTGTGCTATTCATTGATTCTAATGGGGTGCATGTCTATCGATTTGGCTTTTGAAATGGAGTGCGCTATACGGCATTGAAATCACAACGTTTGCATCGTCGTTTGGGTATAAGTCTCGAATTGTTAAGGTACTAAAACAGAGCGTTTGATTGGAACTCGTTGATCCAGTCCGTTCTAAAGTAGGTCGACACCATAAGTTAAGCGTACAGAAAGTTAATCAGGGTATGGGTCTCACACATATTGAAAGGGAACCATATAAATATCTAGGTTGTGGTTTGCATTTTTATTTTTATTTTTTTCTTTTTTTTGATTTTGATATTGTTGTGCATATGTTTAAGAATGGACCAATTCTACAAACATTGGAAGGGTCACCAACAAATCTAGGTTCATTAGCACGTGTGAGGCATAAGAGAAGACGGATAGTACAGATGTGGGATGCTTGAGATGTGGGGTACGAGAAAATACCCATGTAGCACATGTGACACGGTGACAGGTATGTAGCACATGTGACACGGTGACAGGTGTGACAGGTATGTAACAATGGATCACGTGGTACATTGGCCCATGTGGCCCATGTGCGGCGATTCAAGATGAATGGTGGCATATTTAAGCTTTAAATTTGATAAACCTAATTTCCTTCCATCATAGCAAAATGTCGAAAATACTAACAAAGAGAGAAAGGGAGAAACGGTGCTTCACACAAATTCACATTTAAAAAATAAAAAAAATAAAAAAAATAAAAAAAATGACAATGGTAGAATGTGAGTTTAATGGCAAACAATGTTTCCTTTTATTTAGGGTGTTTGATTTTTTAATCTACTTCCATAGGTGGTGGTAAATAAACAATTATATATAACTTTCACACATATTGGTTCAAGGGAAATAGATCCTTAATTAAACCTCAGTTGACGTGATTGCACGATGAAATGGAGAAGATCTCGGGACGGGATTAGATACTGAACGATTCGGTAGCCAAAAGGCTACTAAGTGACGTGGTGAAATACAATTGGTTGAATGCCGAGAGCTTGTTCCCTTACCGTTAATGATCTCTTCGTTGGAGCTCGGTCCGACAGACGTATCTCTTCCTTTAGCTGTGCACCTACTCAACCAGGTAAGGGTGCACTTACTCGACCAGGTAAAGGTAAACTCCGTTTTCAAAGTCATTTCTTTTCTTCGCTTCCTCTGCTGAAGTGATGTCACCACTTTCCATGAGCGCGACTACGATGCATGTATTGCATCCACATCGTTCAACCATTCCGTGAGATCATTTTAAGGCATAATCCAAAGAGCGAGAAAGATCCAATTTTCAAGTGCACCCCATTGCAAAAAACAACGGAGATGCTACCATTAAAACCTCTTTGGGCACAGAAGCTTTCCATCAAGCTAATATTTATGCGTTACCTTATTCTATGTCTTTTTTAACTTATAAAAATGTTGGATATCAAATAAACATCATGCTCAGCCATAAGAAGGTTTCAATGGTGGCCGTCACCATCTCACTGTTTTCTGTGGTGGGTCCATTTGAACTTTGGATCTTCGTAATTCTTTGGCTCACTCTCTAAAATGATCTCTCCAAATGTATGGATGGTGTGGATACAACAGATACAACATGGTGGGCCCAAAGAACATGGTGACGTAACATCGCTGGGGAGACTCACTACCGTCTGGTTCAATAACCAACCCACGTTCCTACTATGGGTAATTTACTACTGTGGACCCCACCTTTTACCCATTGGATATTCTTGAAGCAATACAAACTTAACATAGGCACTTAGACCTCCTCGTACGGTCGACACATTCCAGAACGAAAATACCCCTCCTTTTCAAGGAAACGGATTGGGTACTCCTGCCACCTGCCAATGGCGGATCTTCGGTGGTCCATGGGCCCCACCATGATGTATTCTTTTCATCCATGCCGTCCATATATTTTTCCAGATCATTTTATGGTATGAGACCAAAAATGAGGTATATCCAAATCTCAAGTGTACCACATTATAGGAAACAGTGTTGAATGAGCGTCAACCATTAGAAACTCAGGTGGAGCCCACTGTGATGTTTGTGAGAAATCTTCTCCATCCAAGTTCATTCATAGGGTCATAAAGACCTGAATGAAGAGGAAAAACAAATTTCATAATGATCCAAAACTTCTATAACCCCTAAAAGGGTTTCAATGGTAGACGTTCAATTCCCCACTGCCTTTTACAGTGTGGTCCACTTGATAATTAGATCTATCTTATTTTTCGTCTCAAACCTTAATATGAGCTCGCCAAATAGATGGACGGTTTGGATATAACACAAACCTCATGATGGGACCCACAAAAGCAATATAGCAAAAAAAAAAAACAAACAGACTGCCGCAGCACTATCGCTGGTTCGGCGGCAGTGCTGCAACAATCTGACAATATATATATATATATATATATATATATATATATATATATATATATATATATATATATATATATATATATATACAGAACTTTTTCTCCCTTACATTTTTCTCTAATACATAATTATGTAAAAATGTATATATAAGTATATAAAAATATTTTCCTATCTTTTAATTCATTTCTTTGTCTATGTATTTAACAAGCATATCTCCTAAACTAGAATGATTTTTTTTTATACACACGCGCACACACCCCCACACACTCACACTAGTGGAATTTCACCTCCTATGGATACTCGAACGCTTGAGCGGGTGTTGAAACTCCTAAGAGTCTACCACCCGAGCGGGGCAAACTGAAATATAAGCTGGGCAAACTAGAAAAACAGTGGGGTAAACTGAAATATGAGCGGGGCAAACTAGAAAAATAGCGGGCAAACTGAAATATGAGCGAGGCAAACTAGAAAAATAGCGGGGTAAACTGAATTATGAGCAGGGCAAACTAGAAAAACAGCGAGACAAACTGAAATATGAGCGGGGCAAACTAGAAAAACAGCGGGACAAACTGAATTATGAGCGGGGCAAACTAGAAAAACAGCTGGACAAGAGTCTACCATGTATAAATCATGTGTATGAGTTGTACTGTAGTGAAAAGAGTACAAACTATAGTGTTTGACTATCAAATTTTTTGGTGTCCTTGTACAATGGTTTGATTACAGTGGTCCACATCTTTGCACAAAATGCATAGTTTTTAATTATTCTCATAGCATGAGGGGCTCAATTCACATACAGTAAATGATTAAATGTTCATTGTCTACGTGATCATCACACGCACACACACCCCCACACACTCACACTAGTGGAATTTACCACATATGGATACTCGAACGCTTGACCGGGTGTTGAAACTCCTAAGAGTCTACCACCCGAGCAAGAGTAAGGATCCAAACTAGAATGATTTACTTAATGTACCACATATGATGTTGGGGTAGGAGAAGATAATTTAGCCAACCAACTTAGTTATTTTCCAAGATTTCATCAGGTTGATGGTCAAAAATCCATTTGTAAACAAGAAATTGAGCGGGGCAAACTAGAAATTGAGCGAGGCAAGAAAGAGAGGGGCAAACATGAAAATGAGTGAGACAAGCATGAAAATGAGCCAAACACCACTTAGGTAGTGGGGTCCTTATCCATTCGAGTGGGCTTGTGTGGTGAGTCAAACACCACCAATATCTTTGCTAATTGGACTGTATGGGGCCCACGACGATGTATGTGTTTTATTAATGTCGGTCATCCCTTTTTAAACCTCATTTTAGGGCATGAGCCTAAAATGGAAGCATGTCCAAAGCTCAAGTGGACCGTGCAAAACACACGGGGATAATGATGTTCGCTGTTGAAACTTTTTTAAAGACCATTGAGATGCTTATTTTTCATTAAACTTGTTCCTAACATCACACGGTCATGGATGAGCGGAAAACAAAAACATCAGTTTGACCCAAAACTACTATGTACTTCAGAAAGCTTTCAAAGGTAGGCATTCAATCCTTGCTTTTACAGTGTGTTTCCCCCGCTGTTTTTCATGTTTCCTCCAATGTTTTTCTAGTTTGTCCCGCTATTTTTCATGTTTTTATTTTGTTTTTTTAGTTTGCTCCATTTGTTTTTCATGTTTTCCTAACTTTGTTTTTCTAGTTTGCCAAATTTTTTCATGTTTCCCTCGCTGTTTTTCTAGTTTGCCCCGCTGTTTTTCATGTTTCCCCTATTGTTTTTCTAGTTTGCCCCGTTGTTTTTCATGTTTCTCCAGTTGTTTTTCATGTTTCCCCCGCTGTTTTTCTAGTTTGCCCCACTGTTTTTCTAGTTTGCCTCACTCATATTTCAGTTTGCCCCATTATTTTTCTAGTTTGCCCCGCTATTTTTCTAGTTTGCCCCGTTCATACTTCGATTTGCCCCACTCTTTTTCATGCTTACCCTGCCCATTTTCATATTTGCCCCGCTCTTTTTCATACTTGCCCCGCTCTTGGGATCGATACCAAGACCTCAAGTGTTGAAACGAGGTATTTCCACTCAGTTTGCCAATTGAGATATGGACCTGGGTGATAGCTAGATCTGTCTTATTTTTCGTCTCAAGCCTTAATATGAGCTCGTCAAATAGATGGACGGTTTGGATATAACACATACCTTATAACGGGACCCACAAAATGCCGTAAGGATTATAACAAAAAAAAAGGTACATCACAATCTCAAGTGGACCACATTACAGGAAAAAGTGTTGAATGAGCATCAACCATTAAAAACCTTTTAGGGGCCATAAAAGTTTTGGATCAAGTTGATTTTTGTTTTTTCCCATCATCTAGGCCTATATGACCTAATCAAAAGATTAGATGTCAAATAAATAGTACAGTGGACTTTAGGAGGATTTTAATGGTGGATATCCAATCAATATTGTTTTCCTATGGTGTGTTCCACCTGAGATTTATATCCCTCTCATATTTTAGATCAAGCCTAAAATGATACGTAAAAATGGATGAACGGAATGGATGAAACACAAACATTCCAAAGAGTCCATACACCACGTAGTTAAGTGGTGTTGCGTCACCACGCAACACGCGTCCGTTGATATTGTCATAGGCCGTGTGTCCCCGCTGCCTACCGAAAACAAACGTTGACTGCACGAAGACACGCTTCCAAAGAGTGATGTTTATATATCATCTATATAATTAGTAAGGTCATTACTGTTGGGATGAACATAAAACACCAAAATATTGGCCTGATCCAAAACTTCTTTGGTCCATTGGATGTTTGCCCCGCTGATTTCCTAGTTTGCCCTGCTGATTTCATATTTTGCCCCGCTGATTTTCTACTTTGCCCCGCTGATTTTCTAGTTTGCCTCGCTGATTTTTGAGTTTGCCTCGCTGATTTTCTAGTTTCCCCCGCTCAATTTCATGTTTGCCCCTCTAATTTCTAGTTTGCCCTGCTCAATTTCATATACGGTTGAAAGTTAGGCGGGTTCAACCCGACCGACCCGTGACCAACCCGACATTGGGTTGGGCTTGGGCAGGATATATCAGGTCCGATCTCAAGCTTGAGTTATATAAATACCAACCCGATAAAACTTAGGTTGGGCTTGGGTTGAGGTCTCAAGTTGCCTGACCCAACCCGAACCCGTTCAGTATATTAGTTACTTATAAATTATAATTGAGTGTGGATTGTTTGTGTAGAAGGTACACTAGTGATGTTGGGTCTCATTTGTCCACGTAATTTCCAAGGACTCAAGCTAACAAGATATGCAGGATTTCTCTCTCCCAAATATATTGCGTGCGTATGCTACATGACTTTTTAAAAGAGTAGTCCTATATTTTAGCTTGGTTTTTTAAAGAAAAAAAATGAAGTTTTTTATGATGAATAATTACGTATATAATTAATAAAATCATAGATACAAAAAATAAGTCCTATATTGAAATATAATAAACTAATGTAATAACGAAAATATTAGCACGTATACACCCGACCAACCCAATCAACCTGTCGAGCCCTCTTGGGTTGGGCTTGGGTTGAGAATTCCTAACCCAAGATTGGGTTGGGTTGGGTCAAGGTTTAGGTATAGGAACCTTGGGTTGGGTTAGGGTTGAGCACCAACCCGAACCAACCGGCCCGACTTTCAGCCCTAATTTCATGTTTGCCCTCCTCAATTTCATGTTTTACCCGCTAAATTTCTAGTTTTCCCTACTCAATTTCATGTTTGCCTCGCTCAATTTCATGTTTGCCTTGCTAAATTTCCCGTTTGACTGCGAAGTGATTGAAATTGACCACAAACTGAATGAAATGGATTTTCGACCATTGACCCGATGGAATCTTGGAAAGTAACTAGGTTGGTTGGCTAAATTAGCTTCTCTTACCCCAAAATCATATGTGGTACGTTAAGTAAATTATTCTAGTTTAGGAGATATGCTTGTTAAATAAATAGACAAAGAAATGAATTAAAAGATAGAAAAATATTTTTATATACTTAATTGTGTATTAGATATATATATATATATATATATATATATATATATATATATATATATATATACACACACACACACACTTAATTGTGTATTAGAGAAAAATTTAATGGAGAAAAAGTTCCCCGTGTAAAAAAAATAAAAAATGCCAAACTACCGCTGGTTCAGCGGCAGGTTCGTAGTGCCGCTGCAGTCTGTAATTTTTTTTTTTTTTTTTTGCTATGTTACTTTTGTGGGTCCCATCATGAAGTCTGTGTTATATCCAAACCGTCCATCTATTTGGCGAGCTCATATTAAAGCTTGAGACGAAAAATAAGATAGATCTAACTATCAAGTGAACCACACTGTAAAAGGCAGTGGGGAATTGAACGTCTACCATTGAAACCCTTTTAGGGGTTACAGAAGTTTTGGATCATAATGAAATTTGTTTTTCCTCTTCATCCAGATGTTTGTGACCTTATTAATAGATTGGATGGAAAATAAATGTTATGGTGGGCCCTACAAAATTTTTAACGGTGAAAATCAATTTTCCGCTGCCCTTTGTGGTGTGGTCCAGTTGATCTTTGGGTATGATTTTTTTTTTTTTTTTTGGGATAATGCTTTGAAATGATCTCGAAATATGGATGAACGTTGTGGATATAATAAATACATAGTTGTGGGGCATGTAATTCTGATCTCTTTTGAGCCGTTCGTACAACTCTTGGTTGGAGAAGCGTTAGCGCTCGTCTTCCAAAGGAAGGCAAGGGTATTTTCGTCCTCATATTCAGTGTCTGTACGAGAAAGTCCAAGTGCGTATGTTAAGTTTGTATTGCTTCGTAAAAACCATTGGATAAAAGGGAGGGTCTATAGTCGTAAATTTCTCCCCTACTATATATAATTTAAAAAATTAAAAATCCCATCCTCGATATAATACTAAAATGCAGTCACATGAGTATTAAAAGTAGTAACATGTTTAAGTGGTACCCACCATGATGTTTTTGATAAATCTAACCTGGGCATCAATTTTTCTAGATTATGTTACAACATGGACCTAACAATGAAACTGATCCAAACCTTGAGTGGGCCACACGATAGGAAAATGTGAGGATTGAGCTTCCGCCATTGAAACATTCAAGCGGTCACAAAAGTTTTGGATTATGCTAATGTTTTTATAATTTCAGTTCATCCCAGTAGCAATGATCTCATGAACCATTTGGATGGCATACATACACCATGGTGGACCCAGGAAATTTTAAACAACAGGAATTTCCTCACTTACAGTTTTCAGCAGTACAACCCACGTGAGTATTAGATATTTTTGTGCCTACATTATAAGATGATATGGAAAAAAGGATCGACGGGGTGGATTTCTCGCAAACATTACGAGCTTTCCGTCTAAGGAAGTTCACGCAGACGTCAGCTTTTGCCGCAATCCGCGTCCATCCGAAACGGAAGCTAATGAACCAGCCTGTAGCGATTATCTTACTACTGATGTGATGTCACCACAATCTTTGGGCTCTACCATGATGTATGTGTAGTATCCACACCATCCATTCATTTTGAGAGATCCTTTTAGGGAGTGAGCCAAAGAATTAGGCAGATCCAAAGTTCAAGTGGACCTCACTATAGAAAAGTGGGACGGTGACGGCCATCGTTGAAACCTTCCTAGGGCCGACCATGATGTTTATTTGAGATCCAGCCTTTTTATAAGTTAAAAAGGACATCGAATAAGGTAAAGTATAAATATTAGCTCGATGGAAAGCTTCTTTAGTCCAAAGAGGTTTTAATGGTAGGCGTTCAATCCCCATTGTTTTTTGCATTGGAATGCACTTGAAATTTGGATCTTTCTAACTCTTTGGATTATGCTAAAGATGATCTCGTGAAATGGATGGACAGTGTAGATACAATAATACACACATAACGGCGACACTCATAGAAAGTAGTGACGTCACTTCGGTAGGAAAGCAAAGAAAAAAAATGACCTGAAAATGGCATTTATCCCGCGGTCAAGTGGCATTTATACCGTGGTGAAACACGTGCACCGCCCTACGAAGAACACGGGCCTTAATTATTAGGGAACGGGAGGGAATGTACTCTCAGCATACAGCCAATTGTATTTCATCATGTGACTTCAGTAGCAATCAGTACCTACTCCGCTCCCGAAGATTACAGGCTGGAAAGGTCCTTGGCAGGACGCTACCGACAGGTTGAACAGCGAGACTTGCTGTTGAAATAACGTCACCAAGTTACGTGAAATCTACCGTGATGTATGTGTTGAATCTACACCGCTCATCAATTTGAAGAGATCAGTTTAAGCCATGATCCAAAGAATGAGGTAGTTCAAAATATGAAGTACACCCTACCGTAGAAAACAGTTGGAAGAGTGCAGTCCACCTTTAAAATCTGCCAAAGGTCCACCGTGATGTTTATTTGAGATCGTGTTCATGTGTTAACATAGACATGAAAGGAGGGAAAACACAAATATCAGCTTGATTGAAAGTTTTCCTAAGGTCCATCGTGTTCATGCGTTAACATAGACATGAAAGGAGGGAAAACATAAATATCAGCTTGATTTAAAATCTTCCTGAGGCTCATCGTGTTCATGTGTTAACATAGACATGAAATGAGGGAAAACACAAATACCAGCTTGATTGAAAATTTTTGGGGCCGTTGGAAGTTTTTAATGGCCTGCGCCACTCTACCCACTGTTTCTGTGGTGGAGTCCAGTCGAGCTTTAGATCTTACTCATTCTTTGGATCATGCCCTAATATAATCTCTCCAAATGGATCAACGCATCATGGTGGGGCTCAAAAAACTTGGTGACGTCATTTCGTTAGCAAGTCCTGCTAGTCAACCAGTCAGCAGCTAATCCACGTCCCTTGGCACCAACCATCATGTATGTGTCTAATCCACGCAGTCCATCCATTTTACTGGTGCATTTTAGGGTATGATTCCGAAACTAAGCTGAATCCAAAGTCCAAGTGGACCACACAATAAGAAATAGGGGTAAAAGACGTCTACCATTAAAAGATGAAAACTTTCTAAGTCCCTAGTTTATTTGTCATCCAACCTGATCACGAGTTTAATAGAGATAGATGAAGGGAATACACAAATATCAGGGTGATCCAAAACTTCTATGGTCACCAAGGAATTTTTCAACGGCAAGAGCTCAATTCCACCTTTTTACTATGGTGTGGTTCACTTCAACTTGGATCTGCCTTATTTTTGGGCTCATGCTTTAATATGAGCCGGAAAAACTGATGGACGGAGTAGATCAGCCACATATATTTTAGTGGACCCACAAATATTTTTTCCCAATTCATTTTCTCAGTTTTTGTCCAACATGGTAGGCATCAGCCGTGAGTTTGCTGCCCAAAATACATAGGTAACTAATAATTATTCATTGTCAAGTATTTATAAGTGTAATTTGGAAAATCAGACACCCCCTTAATTTCCATGTATCCAAACAGATCTTAAGTGCTTGCTTATGAAAATTAAATAAATTAATAAAACAAACTCAAAAAGAAAAGCTCTGGACATCACAAACATAGAAAAAACCAGGTCAGATCCTATACGAAAGAAATAGATTTTTTAGTATAACCACCTACCTTTAAGGCTTTTTCCGAATAAAAACATGCTTTCAAAATATTTAAAACAAAATGCACGAAGTTTATAAATACAGGAAAAAAACGGCCTCGCCGTTTGTGTGTCTAAATGATATGTTTACCCTTACACCCTTTCTTTTTTACGGTTATACCCCATTGCAGGGGCATGCATGCGGAAGATTTCAAGGGCCCACCTTTATGTATGTGTGTGATTAACACCGTCCATCCATTTTTCGATCTCATTTTAGGCCATTAGACGAAAAAAGGGCTAGATCAAAAGCGCAGGTTGACCCCACCACAGGAAATGCTGGTGATAGAACGCCTGCCATTAAAAACAGGTTGGGCATAGAAGTTCATATCAAGCTGATTTTGTTTCCTTCATCGACAGCTTGTGTGGCCTTACCAAGGGGTTGGATGGCCCTGATGAACATCAGGGGGCATAGGAAGTTTCCAACCGTGGGTGGAAAACGTGGACGCGGATTAGCCACTGACAGGTTGATTAGCGAGACTCGCTTCTGAAGTGACGTCACCAAGTTCTACGGGCCCACCATGATATATGTTTTGTATCCACACCGTCCATCCATTTGGAGAGATCATTTTAGGGCATGAGACAAATAATTAGTTATATCCAAAGCCTGAGTTAATCCCACCTTTTAAAACAGTGGGGAGAGTGACGCAAAACTTCTAATGGCCACAATTTTTTTATCAAGCTGATATTTGTGTTTTACCTTCTTTTATGTCTGTTTTTACTTATGAATAAGTTGGATCTCAAATAAACATCATGGTTGCCTCATTATTTGTATCATACCCTAAAATGATATCTAGAAGTGGATGGACGATGTGGATTCATTTTCTTATTTTTCTTTTATCTGTACTGAAAAGTCATTTAATACTAAAGATAAACGTATAACCCATCATCAGATGACGAACCTTACCATCTAAATATTGTCCAATCCTATTTACATGCTGAGCGAGTAGCTGAGTAGGGAGCCGATCTCATTCGATCTCAGTCATATACTACGTATATGCCTATCTCAGTGCTTGGGGTCATAGTTGTTCGGTTTGAATTGAGTTGTAAATTCAATTCTGGCACACCCACACTTATCACGTGATCAAATTGAGAAAACGAACAAACCACAACAACAGTTTGGCACGCCCGGTGGGACCCTATTTTTAACTGACTGGTGTAACATTGTCAATTGAAACTATGAATAGAAATAGTTGAATCGATGAGGTTGAACCTTCCACATCGATCGCACCACCTCCAACCAAAGACGTGCCGATTCAAGTAGCCTCTAAAACATTGAATTTGAATAATATCCGGACTCTTAATACCGGAAATCAAGAAGAGGCGTCGACCCCTCAGACTGTTTCTCTTGATGAAATAATTGTCGCACTTGAAGATGTATAACTGAGTATCCAACACATTCAGGAATACGGAAGAGCCTAGGCCGATCAATTCTGTATTCAAATCGACAATACTAACAAATACATCACCAACCTGACTAAGGCCATGCATCGATTAATGACTATGAATACGGAAGAGCCACCACTTGTGCCTCCCACAACCACCAATTCCATTTCAAGAGATACAAAATGCTCCACCGCCCACTGAGCTCAGACGACCAGAGTGGGAGGTTAAGAATTTCATTCCTGAAGTTCATAATCAGGGCCTACTAGGAAGGCATAATCTCCAACAATTCCTTAGAAATTCGTTGTTCTAAGAGGGACCAAACCAATTAGGCCCCGATCCACCACTAATGGTTAAACCTCAACGAGTGGATGGTGACTAAATCATGCAAAGGGTCTAGGAAATTGTGGGCCAAGTACTTGGCCGCAATACTATTCCGATCTATCATAAGCCCTATCCTGAATGGATCGATTGGCAACATCTATTGTCACGGAATTATCGATTGAACTTTGCCTTACTTTCAGGTGATCCTAATAAATTGACTATCGAGCATGCTGGCTGATTCACCATGTAGTGTGGGGAGCTAGCGAATGATGACTATCATAAGTTACAATTATTCGGCCATTCTATAACAGTAACGACTTTTACATGGTATTCTAACTTATTTCCAAATTCGATTCATACTTGGCAAGTGTAACACCTCGGTTCTTAAAACCCGAGTACTAAAAGGTATGGGGTGTTACGATCTACCCCCCTTAAAGAAGATCTCATCCTCGAGATTCGATAATGCATACCTTGAGCGGCCAGGTTACCGAATGATGTATCCAATCTTGTATGTGTCCAATTGTGAGATCACAACATCTATTTTCATTAGTTATATCTAAATTCTGCCACAACCCTTAGATCTCTGGTCTAGTAGATCGCCCAATGTACATAAGTTTCCTTAAGAGTTAGGAGCCTTCCCAACATTTTTTGTAATTAGGATGTACCTGAATGCCTACCAATATCACATTTCCATATAGTTTTATACTAGGTTCACATGTCCCTTTAGGCAACAACTAATATCAATATTATATCTTTCTTTTTATTTCTTTTTTCTTTACATGATAATTCCCAATAAAGTTCAATACAATTTTCTAATTTTTAGTGTTTGTGCTAACATGAATGGATGATTGTAGTAGGTTTGAGCCTGATATGCTGATCCTCCGCTTGCGCAGAACTGTGGATTCACTGGTATCATTTCCTAATCATGATAAATCTAGATCTTCTGCTTGATCAGGGCATTGAGTTCATTGGGGTTTGCTAGGATTTAAAATTTGAATCAAACTGCATACATTTTGTTTAAACATGATTCCATCAGTTCGTGGTCCCGATTATTCTAGACACTTGAGAATATTATGAAATCTTCCTACTTGTACAATAAGAGTACTTGAAATTTACGTGAAACAGACCTAAATGATCGTCACGCTTTTGTTATACACTCTGATCACCTCGTGCACTACCTGAAAATTCCAGGACCAAAGCTTCTACATGAAAATTGAGTTTGAAATTGCTACATTTATCATGATCCTCAAATTTAGTCCCCACATACCCAGTCTAGGTTTGAAAACTTACCTAAAATTCTATCACTTCACCTTTAATAAATTCTAAGCACTGAAAATTGTGAGAAGCGTTGCTCCTAAGTAAAGACATGTATTCAGGAATTCAAATTACAATTCCTAGTATGATCTCATTAAATTTATGAAGCGCTTAAAGTTGACCTAATATACAATATGGTGGGTAGGGAAGCGGGGTGTTACAACAAGAAACGGAAGAAAATTTCCATGCTCATAAGTTTTTCTTTAAGAACGAGGAAATAACCATGGCTGATCTCGCCCATTTCCAACAACTACTAAGAGAAACCTGCAAGAGCTATATCACCCATTTTAAGAGAGCAAAAAGTTGGTGTTTAGGTTGTTATGATCGAAGCCGAATTTGTAGAGCTTGCATAAGATGGGCTTGAATACAATCTTTGTAAGAAACTCATTGGAACAAAGTTCATGGACCTATATGACCTAACTAGGAAGGTCTCCAGGTATGAAGAGCTTCTTCAGGAGTGTGCTTGGCAAAAGAACTCATCAATTGGGACATATTATCATGACCCAAATTATGAGGTCGTAACTGTCAAAGTAGTGGCTTAAAAAGCCACTTATATGCTTGGCATTGGTCAAGGAGGAATCGACCGCTTCGACTACCCAAAAGGCCCAAAAAATATACACTTTTGATATCATAAGTGCTGATGAGATATTCAAAATTTTGTTATCCAAAAAATTTATCAAGATTCCTATAAACCATAAAATACACTTGGCCGACAAATTGTAGAGAATCAAATATAGTAAATGGCATAGAACCCGTTCCCATTCAACTAACAAATGTGTTATATTCAGGAACATGGTCCAGGATAACATCGACTGTGGGTTGCTGAACTTTCCCGAGAAGAGTGAGGAAGCAATGTTGATCGATACCGATCCATTCTTGCCTAATATTGAGGTCAATATGGTTATTACAAATCTAAGAAGGGCTAATTGACTGCGACTAAGGGTTGACATTGGTCCAAATGATTATGAATGTGCACTACAATGACCAAGGCAGGGGTGACGTCAACCTCCCCACTCGACTGCCATGCGGTTGAACACGTTTTGACAAGACGGTCGAGGCTCACAATTATGTGACTAGTGTACCAAAAGGACTGCTCCGAAGTGAGGAGATGCTCCTCTATTAAGGACGCAAAGCTGTTGAGGGTCAAATATTGCAAATCAGGCCCCATTTATTACCTAGATTTATGAACATAATACTGTCTAACGGCCTGTTGTAATCATGTTTATGATGCAAGGTGAAATTATAAGCTGAAACTGGAAATGATGATAAAAGCATAGATTTAACACTCAGAATTCACCAAAGGCAAGGGACGGACTCCATCAGACCACGATTGACGGAATTACTCGCCAGAGATCCGCAGAAATCGAGAAACTGAAGCTCAAGTGGCTTGAAGGTCAGCCAGAATGCAAGATCACAGGGTTCCCACCATCCGTTCTGCTCGAAACTTTATATGTGAGCTGAAGAGCATAAATGAACCGTACACGTCGAATTTCAGCTCCTGAATCCCTGTGAAAGTGGCCCAATGGATAAATCAGCCCACAGATCTTCAATCTGGGGCCCACATGATCTCTGGATAGGCTTCATCTTCGGTCTCAACACCTTATATTATATTGAGAACCAAATGGACGGAACGGATTTCTCATAAACATCTCACTGGACCGCATACAAGATATGGGTGTACACAACAGGGTCAGTGCCCGAGCCGCACCGGATTCGGAGCCGGTTAACACGAGCGCGGACCCGCGAATTTTTTTTTCTCTCAAAAAGACAGCGTCCGACGCTGTCTAAATTTCTTTAGCTAGTGGGCCCCACACATCATTCAAATGTATGATCAGCACCGTCCATTCGATCCAGAGGTGGGGCTTGACGCTCGCCTAGGTGGCCTTTCGGATCCATACACGTGTACGCACGTGGTTTGTTGTAAAACACAAGCTGGACGGCTGAGTTGGAAAGACCTGTGGACCACACTGAAACGAACTCAAAAGTAGCCATGTCTGATCGGTTTTGCAAGGGGGAGCTAGTGGTCGGATCAGATTCTCCATATAACACTGATTTGGGGCCCACCGGACACGTCAGCGCGATCGCGGAGGCTTTACGAGCGTCCGAAATTTCCGGAAACTCCGGGCGATTATGGGCCACTCTTCGTGATCGGATCAGTAATCCAGACCGTCCATTAGTTCTCTGAGGTGGCCATAATCCGCTCCTAGGTGGCGGAATCTTTGAAAACAATGAAGGTCTTGATCCAGCCGTCCAAACGGCTGATAGACGGTGGAAGGAAATATCTTATGGGTCACACCAAAATCAAACCCGATTTTGTCGTTCAAGATGGTTTTTCATTCTGAAACTAATGAGCGGATTGGATTCCTCATAAGATTCCAATCACAGGCCCACTATCCTTCACAGCAGCATATTATGGAACTCTGTTGCGGAACAGAGTTACGTACGAACCCGGGTGGGCCACTATCTTTGATCAATCGCGAGATCCAGACCGTTCATCAAGTTCCTCATTCAAAAACGTCCCAGAGGACGTTGATTTTATGGATGTCATGCAAGGAGAATGGGAACTTGGAATGCACGAATTTCAGTTGCGTAAAGGAGTTGCGTTGCTATGCTGCGAAAGTTCTCCTCCATCCAGACTCCAGCACGGACTCTCCCGTGGACGGGCTTCCCTTGCTGTTTATTATAAAAGAGAGAGAAAGAAGAGAGGAAAGGGGCATCTGGAGTGGCTGGAAGCTGGAGGATTTGGAGCAGTTTGGCTTAGGGGCTTAGACGTGGATCTGTCGAGAGAGAGTGAGAAACAGTTAAGATTTTATTCTATTTTCCTATTTATTTTCCTTATTTATTTTTTTAAGAGGTATAGCCTATTCATGCTAGGCTAAACCTCTTAGCTAGGGCTAAGAGGTGAAGCTTGTAGTGTAATGGGATGCCTCTTTGCTTGTGCCTTTTGTTTAGACTGATTTGATATTGATTTGGGTTTAATTAAGGAAATGTTTTTAGTCTTTAATGGTCTGTTGTGACTGAAATTACAATTGGTCTGTAATGGCTTTGAGCATGTTCTTTTCCTTTTTATGTTTACGACGTCAGGAAGCCCTGTTGTTCACCATCATCTCCTGGGCATGGTCGGATGTCAGTACCCTCTCCTGATTTTCATGGCATGTTGATTGGTTGGTAATTAGATTAATTCTGTTGTTTGCTTTGTCTCCTGGGCATGGTTTGGTGATGGAATCCATTCTAATTCATATACCTCTCATCTCTTGAAATCTACATCAATGGCAGTTCAGTTAATTTTCCTGATTTGTAATACCGGCATAAGATCTCCCTGATCTCTACAAGTGGATCCTCTGAATCCCTAGTTTCCCTTTCTCTGAATTTTCTTAAGTTTTAGATAAATATTTCACCATTATTCCTCAAATCATAATTGATTTAGATTTCATCTTAGCCTAGTTCTAGATCTGGTTATTTCCAGAAAACGTATAAGTATCAGTCCCTTGGGATTCGACCTCGGTCTTACCAAGTTATTACTACATCACAACCTTATACTTGGGGAGTGAACAAGTTTTTGGCGCCATTGCCGGGGACTGACGGCTACGATTTTCTGAAATTAATTGGAATTAGAGTTAGTTTAAGATTAGGATTTTACTAATTTTAATTTTTAATTTTGTTTTCTATTTTGATTCATAAGACTAACTTATTTTCTATTCTGTAGGTTGTTAAGATAGAACTTCTAAGTTGGTAAACTCTTTCTGATTTTCTAAATTTTCTAACTTTTTAGATTTGGTTTGCTTTAGAAATTTCTTCTATTTAGAAACTAACTTATTTTGTTTTGTTTTGCAGGTCTTTAGCTTAGGGACTTCAAGTTGGTAATCTCCTTCCAACTTTCTCTTTCTTTCTAGATTTTCATCTTCTTTCTTAGGATTAGGTCTAAAATTTGATTGAGGGCTGCGAGTGTTTCATGCCCAAGTGGGCCCGTGACGACACTCGACGTCTCTTGACTGAAGGAGGGTTAGTTGAGGGGTTGACTGTCCATCGCAGGACTAGACACCGTTCGAATTCCCCTGAGTTAATTGAGGTTATAGCTGAAAATCAACCTCAAGCACTACCTCAACAGATGAATGAGGAAGTGCATGATGAGAATGAGGTGCTTCAAGCACCCCCGCCTCGTACCTTACGAGATTATTTACAACCGAGGGGGGGGGGGGGGTGAGCACGCCCTCATGCATGATTTTTCCGGAAAACACAGGACATATGGACATCAAGCCAGGAGTTATCCAACTCCTTCCTAAATTCCATGGGCTTGAATCAGAAAGTCCATACTTACATTTGAAAGAGTTCGATGAGATTATAGCCACCTTATACTTTCCCAATGTATCCGAGGATACAATCAGGCTGAAACTCTTTCCTTTTTCCTTGAAAGAGAAGGCTAAGACGTGGTTACATTCACTTTGCGTCCTAGATCCATTGGCACATGGAATGATTTGCAGAGGGAATTCATAAAGAAAATTTTCCCACACCATAAAACGATTACCCTCGAAAAGCAATCATGAACTTCGCCAAAAGGAAGATGAAACATTCTACCAATGTTGGGAAAGGTTCAAGGATCTTGTCGGTTCATGCCCACAACACGGTTTTGAAATGTGGCGCATTACAAATTTCTTCTATGATGGTGACATCTTCCATGCGCCAATTGGTCGAGACAATGTGTAATGGAGAATTCATGAATAAAGAGGTCGACGAGGGATGGGATTACCTCGATAGACTTGCCGAGAATGCACAATCATGGGACCATTACCCAAAATCAAACACCACGCCTAGGCCAACTCAATCTAAGGAGAAAGGTGGAGTATATCTCCTGAAAGAAGAGGACGATGTAAATTTTAAAGTGACTAATCTCACTCGAAGAGTCGAGGCCATGGAAGGAAAGAAGGAGAAGGTTAATGAAATTGTTTGCGGCATCTGTGATTGCAACATTCACACAACTGAAAATTGTCCTACCATATCTGCCTTTCGAGGAGTGTTGAATGAGCAAGCTAATGCCGTAAATAACTATCAAAGACCTTTCAATGGATCTACCTCCAATACATACAATCCTGGTTGGAGAAATCATCCAAATTTTAGTTGGAGGAATGGACAAACTGCTACCCCTCAAAGTTTCTTCAATCAAAATCCAAATCAGGGGAAACCTCAAGAAGAACCGGTTCAAAATCCCATACAAGAGCTGACTCAGGCAGTGCGTGGACTCACAGACTTTATGCAGAAAATAGATTCACGTATGACGGTTATAGAAAAGGGGATGCTTCCTGCACAACCGCTCCCCAATCCTAAACCGCAATACGAGATAAATGATCCCAGCTCTTCAAATCAAATGGGACATGTTAAATCCATCACCACTCTTAGGAGTGGGAAGATCATTGATAAAACCCTTCCGGTTAGGCCCGAAAAGCCTCAAGAACCAGAAGAGGACAATAATGATGGATCTCGTGATGTCCCACAAAATTTAGAACCGGAACTTCTAGAGAAGCCAGTTGCTCTGTTCCCCCAACGGTTGGTTGCACCAAAACGTCTTTCTAACTCTGAGGATATTTTGGAGGTGTTGAAACAAGTGAAGGTCAATATTCCTCTACTTGATGTCGTAAAACAGATTCCTTCATATGCAAAATTTCTGAAAGACCTATGTACGACCAAAAGACGGCAAAGCATTCAAAAAAAGATCTTCTTGACTGAGAAAGTGAGTGTCATCCTGAAGCAAGACGTGCCGCAGAAATTCAAGGATCCCGGTAGCCAAACCATATCATGTGTAATCGGGAACCATCGAATTAATCACGCACTTCTTGACTTGGGAGCGAGCGTCAATCTGATCCCCTACTCGGTATACAAACAGTTAGGATTGGGTGAGTTAAAACCCACCCTAACCACACTACAACTTGCAGATCGAACTGTTCGTGTACCAAGAGGGATTATTGAGGATGTGTTAGTCCAAGTCGATAGATTTTACTACCCTATAGATTTTATCATCCTGGACACCGAACCCATCAACAACATGAGCACTCAGATTCCCGTCATTCTTGGTCGCCCATTCCTTGCCACGTCAAATGCAATCATCAATTGCAGGAATGGTGTCATGACTATGTCTTTTGGAAATTTGACATTGGAGTCAAATATCTTTTTCAATAACGGCAAAGAACGTTGAGAGGATGATGACGATGTCCACGACATTAACATGATCGATACTTTCGTGGAAGATAGGACACCCCTTACCTTATTCTCTGATCCTCTAAAGACGTGCTTGGCCCACTCCCATGAGTTTGATGATGATATGATTAGGGAGACGTGTGCCTTACTTGACACTGCACCAGTACTTGAAGTTAACCGGTGGAGGCCACAATTTGAAGAATTACCACAAACTGATGTAGTGCCTCTACCGTCTAACCTCAAGGCACCGAAGCTTGACCTAAAACCTTTGCCCTCTGATTTGAAATATGCCTATTTAGGTCAAGATGAGACATACCCGGTGGTGATCTCTGCCCACCTGGAGAAAGAACAGGAGAGTATGCTCATATCTACTCTCATTGAGCATAAAGGAGCCCTAGGATGGACGATAGCGGACCTCAAGGGAATCGATCCCTCGATTTGTACTCACCACATATATCTTGAGGAAAATGCAAAGACTGCTCGGCAACCACAACGTAGACTAAATCCAAACATGAAGGAAGTGGTCAAGGCCGAGGTTCTCAAACTATTGGATGTGGGTATCATATACCCTATATCTGATAGTCAATGGGTGAGTCCAACTCAGGTGGTTCCTAAGAAGTCCGGAATCACCATCGTAGCCAATGCTAATAATGAACTCGTGCCAACTAGAGTCACTACTGGTTGGAGAATGTGCATTGACTACAGAAAGTTGAATACCGTCACAAGGAAGGATCACTTTCCTTTGCCCTTCATTGATCAAATCTTAGAAAGGCTAGCTGGTCATTCCTATTACTGTTTCCTTGACGGGTATTCGGGCTACAATCAGATTGAAATTGCCCTTGAGGACCAGGAAAAGACCACATTAACATGTCCCTACGGCACCTTTGCTTACCGAAGGATGCCATTTGGACTATGTAATGCCCCTACCACCTTTCAGCGATGTATGTTGAGTATCTTTTCTGATATGGTGGGGCAATATCTTGAGGTCTTCATGGACGATTTCTCTGTCTATGGTTCATCTTTCAGCAAGTGCTTGGAAAGTCTTAAATGTGTGCTGAAAAGATGTGAAGAAAAGAATCTGGTACTTAATTGGGAGAAGTACCATTTCATGGTTCATAAGGGAATTGTCCTTGGACATATCATTTCGTCCAAGGGAATTGAGGTAGATAAGGCAAAAATTGATCTTATCTCTAACCTACCTCCACCTAAGAACATCAGGGACGTGCGATCCTTCTTAGGACACGCAGGATTTTACCGGCGATTCATAAAGGACTTTAGTCTCCTCTCTCGTCCTTTATGTAATCTTCTTCAAAAGGATGTTCCATACGAGTGGTCTGAGCAATGCCAGGAAGCTTTCACCAAGCTTAAAGGCATGTTAACCACTGACCCATCATGCAGCCACCCGACTGGGGCCTTCCTTTTGAGCTTATGTGCGACGCCTCTGATTATGCTCTTGGAGCAGTTCTAGGCCAGAGAAAAGATAAGAGGCCCTACGTCATCCATTACGCGAGTAGGACTTTAAATCCTGCCCAAGTGAACTACTCGACTACAGAAAAGGAACTTTTAGCCGTAGTGTTCGCCTTGGACAAATTTAGGTCCTACCTGATCGGATCCAAGATCATTATCTATACAGATCATGCGGCATTGAAGTATCTTCTTTTCAAGAATGATTCTAAGCCCCGCCTGATACGATGGATCCTTCTACTCCAAGAATTTGATTTGAAAATTAAAGATAAAAAGGGAGTAGAGAACGTAGTGGCCGATCACCTTTCTTGTCTTAATACCTCTGATTCCCTTGAGACGACACATATCAATGACATGTTCCCTGATGAACAACTGTTCAGAATCTCCCATTCACCTTGGTTCGTTGATATTGCTAATTATCTTGCTACAGGTTCCATACCGACACATTGGACTGCGCAAGATAAGAAGAAATTTTTCACCGAGGTGCACAAATTCTTCTGGGATGATCCATACTTGTTTAAATATTGCCCAGACCAAATCTTGAGGAGATGTGTGCCAGATGATGAGCATCAGAGTGTCATCTCCTTTTGTCACTCACAGGCCTGTGGTGGTCACTTTTCTGCAAAAAAGACCACGGCCAAGATTCTGCAGTGTGGCTTCTATTGGCCCACTATGTTCAGGGACACTCATGAGTTTTGCAAAGCTTGTGAGCGTTGTCAGAAATTGGGAGCATTGTCCCGTCGAAATATGATGCCCTTGAATCCCATTCTTATCATAGAGGCATTTGATTGCTGGGGCATCGATTTCATGGGACCATTCCCCCAATCTTTTGGGAATTTATATATTTTGCTTGCTGTAGACTATGTCACTAAATGGGTCAAAGCGATTCCATGTCGGAATAATGACCATCGCACGGTCATTAAATTCTTAAAAGAGAACATCCTTTCCCGATTTGGAACGCCTCGAGCTATTATTAGTGATAGGGGCTCACACTTTTGTAATAGGTCATTTGAGAGTTTAATGAAGAAATACGGTATCTCTCATAAGGTGAGCACCCCATATCACCCACAGACAAGTGGGCAAGCTGAGATTTCTAATAGGGAGATCAAACACATTTTGGAGAAAACGGTTAACCCTGACCGTAAGGATTGGTCAATTCGATTGACCGATGCCTTATGGGCTTACCGTACTACTCTTAAAACCCCTATTGGAATGTCTCCCTTTAGACTCGTCTATGGGAAAGCTTGCCACTTGCCTGTGGAATTGGAACATAGAGCCTACTGGGCGATCAAAAATTTAAATTTCAATCTGAACAACGCTGGCTCGCTACGCAAACTTCAGTTGAATGAACTTGAAGAAATCCGGAACGACGCATAGGAGAACTCGAGAATTTACAAGGACAGGATGAAGGCGTTTCATGACCAACATATTCTACGAAAATCATTCACGCCAGGTCAGAAAGTCCTTTTGTATAATTCTCGATTACATCTCTTTCCGGGTAAGCTTCGATCTCGTTGGAACGGCCCTTACATTGTTGTTACTGTATATCCTCATGGGGCCGTCGAGATAAGAGATCCTGACAATGGTAAGGAGTTTAAAGTAAATGGACATCGCTTAAAACCATTTGTCGAGAAATTTGATTCAGAGGACATGTCCATGCCTCTGACTGATCCTGTCTACCAGGACTGATCTCCTAGTCTGATGGAGGTATAGGTAGGTTTATTGCTTTCATAGGACTAGACTAGTTGCTTTGGTCCAGGTCAAGACGTTAAACTTAGCGCTCCTGCGAGGCAACCCAGCCTTTTCATTTATTTCATTTTCCTAGATAGTTCAATGTTTGTGGGTAACATTGCTGCAAACCCTCACGAGACTACAACTCGTCCACTAGGGGCAACCTAGGGGTTTAAAGGCTTGTTGCATGCGCTAAATGCAATCGAAAGCACCTGCGAAAGTGGTATAGGTAGGATTTTATTTCTTGTTATTTTTGTGTTGCTTTCTCTCTCGTGCTCATCCGCTCTCATGTTGAGATATCTTGGAAAGTCTCTCACGATTCATCATCCAGGTACTATCTTCCCATCACCTTATCTTTTACTTTCGTTGTCCCATGTACATTCCATGCTCCTATCTTTTAATTGAGGACAATGTAGATTTTAGGTTGGGGGTGGGAGATTAGGTTACCTAATCAGTGTTTTCTTCGTCTTTGAGCAAAAATTGTGACAATTTTTAAATTGTTGTAGACTTTCTTGTGAAGACAAAGTGATTTTGACAGATATCCTGGATTTAGAATTTCAAGATTCGTGATGTTGGAAATTTATAACTTCTAGATTCAGTTATCTGTAGATTTCACAGTTAAGTTTGAATTGTTAATCCATGATTAGAAGTTGTAAACATTGATTGAGTCATGATTTCACATCTCACATCTCACTTACACATTGAAATTTCAGTTTGATATTGAATGATTAACTTGGTAATCACTGAGCATGAAAGAAACCAGCCTAAAAGATTTGGCCATCAGGGTATAAAAAAAAAAAGGAAAGAGAATTACACCATGGGTTTGCTCCCTATAGGTGTGGATTTGATTTTTTATGATCAACAGTTAGACAGAGCTGGACGACTATTTTCACCATAGGTTTGCTCCCTACAAGTGAAAATTTGATTCACATGTTAAAAAAAAAAAAAAAAAAAAAAAAAAAAAAAAAAAAACAAAAATAAAAACTAGAAAATGAAAGAATGATCTGTGAGGCAAAGTACTGGTGATGGAGTTATGAATTTTCTGATTGATTACTAATGATATCATGAAATCGACAATTTGATCTCTTAATGATGATAGGCTGAGATTTCACTATACAACCATGGAACTCAATGTTTAAAATTATTCTAGTTTATGGATTAATATTTGAACTTAATTATGAAATTCACCGTGCATGAGAGGCCAGGAGAAATTGATAATCACCATTCATGAATCTCAAGATTTCTCATATCTGAATTGTTTTTCAAAATTTCACTCGACTTCATAAGAATTGTCTCGTAATTCTCAACTTATTCTTCGCATATTTTGCTCAGGACTAGCAAAATACTAGTTGGGAGTTGTGTTGAGGGTCAAATATTGCATATCAGGCCCCATTTATTACCTGGATTTATGAACATAATACTGTCTAACAGCCTGTTGTAATCATATTTATGATGCAAGGTGAAATTACAAGCTGAAACTGGAAATGATGATAAAAGCATAAATTTAACACTCAGAATTCACCAAAGGCAAGGGACGGACTCCAGCAGACCACGATTGATGGAATTACTCGCCAGAGATCCGCAGAAATCGAGAAACTGAAGCTCAAGTGGCTTGAAGGTCAGCCAGAATGCAAGATCACAGGGTTCCCACCATCCGTTCTGCTCGAAACTTTATACGTGAGCTGAAGAGCATAAATGAACCGTACACGTCGAATTTCAGCTCCTGAATCCCTGTGAAAGTGGCCCAATGGATAAATCAGCCCACAGATCTTCAATCTGGGGCCCACATGATCTCTGGATAGGCTTCATCTTCGGTCTCAACACCTTATATTATATTGAGAACCAAATGGACGGAACGGATTTCTCATAAACATCTCACTGGACCGCATACAAGATATGGGTGTACACAACAGGGTCAGCGCCCGAGCCACACCGGATTCGGAGCCGGTCAACACGAGCGCGGACCCGCGAATTTTTTTTTCTCTCAAAAAGACAACGTCCGACGCTGTCTAAATTTCTTTGGCTAGTGGGCCCCACACATCATTCAAATGTATGATCAGCACCGTCCATTCGATCCAGAGGTGGGGCTTGACCCTCGCCTAGGTGGCCTTTCGGATCCATACACGTGTACGCACGTGGTTTGTTGTAAAACACAAGCTGGACGGCTGAGTTGGAAAGACCTGTGGACCACACTGAAACGAACTCAAAAGTAGCCATGTCTGACCGGTTTTGCACGGGGGAGCTAGTGGTCGGATCAGATTCTCCATATAACACTGATTTGGGGCCCACCGGACACGTCAGCGCGATCGCGGAGGCTTTACGAGCGTCCGAAATTTCTGGAAACTCCGGGCGATTGTGGGCCACTCTTCGTGATCGGATCAGTAATCCAGACCGTCCATTAGTTCTCTGAGGTGGCCATAATCCGCTCCTAGGTGGCGGAATCTTTGAAAACAATGAAGGTCTTGATCCAGCCGTCCAAACGGCTGATAGACGGTGGAAGGAAATATCTTATGGGTCACACCAAAATCAAACCCGATTTTGTCGTCCAAGATGGTTTTTCATTCTGAAACTAATGAGCGGATTGGATTCCTCATAAGATTCCAATCACAGGCCCACTATCCTTCACAGCAGCATATTACGGAACTCTGTTGCGGAACAGAGTTACGTACGAACCCGGGTGGGCCACTATCTTTGATCAATCGCGAGATCCAGACCGTTCATCAAGTTCCTCATTCAAAAACGTCCCAGAGGACGTTGATTTTATGGATGTCATGCAAGAAGAATGGGAACTTGGAATGCACGAATTTCAGTCGCGTAAAGGAGTTGCGTTGCTATGCTGCGAAAGTTCTCCTCCATCCAGACTCCAGCACGGACTCTCCCGTGGACAGGCTTCCCTTGCTGTTTATTATAAAAGAGAGAGAAAGAAGAGAGGAAAGGGGCATCTGGAGCGGCTGGAAGCTGGAGGATTTGGAGCAGTTTGGCTTAGGGGCTTAGACGTGGATCTGTCGAGAGAGAGTGAGAAACAGTTAAGATTTTATTCTATTTTCCTATTTATTTTCCTTATTTATTTTTTTAAGAGGTATAGCCTATTCATGCTAGGCTAAACCTCTTAGCTAGGGCTAAGAGGTGAAGCTTGTAGTGTGATGGGATGCCTCTTTGCTTGTACCTTTTGTTTAGACTGATCTGATATTGATTTGGGTTTAATTAAGGGAATGTTTTCAGTCTTTAATTGTCTGTTGTGACTGAAATTACAATGGGTCTGCAATGGCTTTGAGCATGTTCTTTTCCTTTTTATGTTTACGACGTCAGGAAGCCCTGTTGTTCACCATCGTCTCCTGGGCATGGTCGGATGTCAGTACCCTCTCCTGATTTTCATGGCATGTTGATTGGTTGGTAATTAGATTAATTCTGTTGTTTGCTTTGTCTCATGGGCATGGTTTGGTGATGGAATCCATTCTAATTCATATACCTCTCATCTCTTGAAATCTACATCAATGGCATTCGATTAATTTTCCTGATTTGTAATACCTGGCATAAGATCTCCCGATCTCTACAAGTGGATCCTCTGAATCCCTAGTTTCCCTTTCTCTGAATTTTCTTAAGTTTTAGATAAATATTTCACCATTATTCCTCAAATCATAATTGATTTAGATTTCATCTTAGCCTAGTTCTAGATCTGGTTATTTCCAGAAAACGTACAAGTATCAGTCCCTTGGGATTCGACCTCGGTCTTACCGAGTTATTACTACATCACAACCCTATACTTGGGGAGTGAACAAAAGCTGACACATGGCTCCAAGGAAGCCCGAAGGAAGCAGTCAACATCGACCATAGAGGATACCTTCACCCCTTGATTGCTATTCCCATGGCAAAGAGTCAAGTCAAAGGATGGTTAAAACTCCGTCAACCTAGAAAAGAGTCTAGAAACAGGTCACGCATCTTAAATTTCCAGCGGGGCCAAAAGCAATGTCTCAAACTCAGAGGCATTGTTGGCAGAGGCGCAGAAGAAGATACGAGACTTAGGAAAGCCCCTAATAAGTTGGAAGATTCCCAAGCCCAAGTTTAGAACCCCTTAGTAGAGGTGAACCTAGGGACCGAGCAAGACCCAAAACCTACGTTTGTCAGTGGACTACTCAGGTTCCAAGATAGACAAGAATTCACCCATTTGTTCAAGGAGTTCGCCAATTATTTTTCATGAGACTACCATGAGATGTCAGGACTCGACCGGGCCTTGGTCGAGCACATGTTACCTATAAAAGAAGGATATTAACCACATAAACAATTGCCCAGGCAGATGACAGCAGAAGTAACACAGAAAATAAAACAAGAAATTGAATGTCAATTGAAGGCTGGTTTTATCGGGCCCATTAAATATGTCGAGTGGATTCGAATGTAGTCATAGTCATAAAAAAGAATGATAAGTTACAGGTTTACATCAACTTCTGAAATTTTAATTTAGCAACATTAAAGGACGAATACCCTATGCCGATGGCTGATCAACTGATCGATAGGGCTGATGGACATCGAGTTGTGTCCTTCATGGATGGTCATTCCGAGTATAATCAAATTTATATAACATTGAATGATGTGCCAAAAATAGCATTTAGGTGCCTAGGCCCCCTAGGGATTCACCGTTGGGTGGTAATGCCCTTTGAACTTAAGAATGCAGGGGCCACGCACCAAAGGACGATGAAGGCCATATTCCATGATATGATCAGCCGATTTATGGATGTTTACGTCGGTGACGTAGTGATAAAGTCAGCCAATTATTCGAGCGAATGAGACTCCACTTAAGTGTGCTTTTGGAGTCTCGACCGGTAATTTCCTGGGATTTTTGGTACATTAGCAAGGAATCGAGGTGGATCAAAACAAGACTTGAGTAATTATAAATGCTTATCCATCAAGGAACAAACCAGAATTGCAGCGATTTCTTAGTCAGGTTAATTTCTTGCAGATATTCCTCTCTAATTGTGCAGGGAAGACTAATGTATTTTCTTCGTTGGTAAAATTGAAGCAGGGGCTCGAATTTAAATGGAAGACAGAGCATATCTATAGACTTTTGAGAATATCAAGGAATATCTGATGAAGCCATAAGTGTTAATGCCGTCAGTCGAAGGTCGATCGCTCAAGCTGTATATTATAGCATTAACAAATTCGATCGAAGCTCTCCTAGCCTAAGATGATGATGACCGGAAAGAGCGTGTAGTCTATTATCTGAATTGGATGCTTCTCGATGCTGAATGATGTTATTTTTCTATAGAAAAGTTATGCTTATCATTGTATTTTGCAGCTATCAAATTAATGCATTATTTGTGCCTCTTCGGCATCTCGTGCTGCCAGCCACAATAGGGTTCTTCTTCTTTGGGGATTGATCTTCAGCACCATCACGATGTGTCTCACGTGGTGCATTAGACGAAATCGCCAAGTAGGTGCGTCAAACTCAATGTTGACGGGCCCAAGAGTGGCAGGAGGAGGGGGAGTGTGCAGGGCTGAGGATGGTCATTTTTTTTTTTGGTTTTTATGTTGGCTATTGCAGTGCTTTTAATACCAGGGCTGAAATTCATGCGGTCCACGATGGCCTCATCCATTGCATCCATCACGGCCTGAAAAATATCATTGTTGAATCCGACTCGTCTATGGTGGTTAGTTTTCTGTCGGGTCACTCTTGGTCGGATTGGAAATGGAAGTGTTGGCTTGACAGAATTCGGATCCTCAGTTCCTACGACAATGCTCATTTTCATCATATTTGCAGGGAAGGCAATGGGCTGACGGACGGCTTGGCAAATTTAGGATGCGGGAAGTAAGACTATGCCCTTTTCACTAACATTGCGGCTCTCCCTCAGGTGGTGATAAGCCTCTTATTCCTCGATAAGGTGGGCTTGGGGTCTGTTAGAAAGAGATTCAAAAGGTAGTGGTTGTGGGTCAGGACGCAGTTTTCGGTTGGGCAGCAGTTTTCTCTTGTTCTTTTTGTGGCTTCTCTGTCAGCTCTTTAGGGGAAAGGATTTTCCTTAGGTGTGCAGCTTGGATATGATAGGTGGCCTGTCTAGTTTATTGTGGCTGCCCGAATGTGTCTCTTTTTGTGGTGCGGCCCGTCCTTATTGTGGTGCCCCGCCTTTTGTTCCCTATATAGTTCCTTTTAGTTAATGGAATAAAAGAGATAAGTTTGAAAAAAAATGCATTATTTGTTAGCTGAAAGAATAAATGAAATGAGGTGCAAAGCTACATCATTGGAGATGGTTTAAGAAAAGTTGCACTTGCAGTGTATACAGAGAGAACCGTGTGATGAAGGAAATGCTCCAAATGTTGATGGCGTAGAACTACGTGACGGTTTAAATCTGTGCAGATCATTTGGTGCAAAATGGATATGAGGAGCACGTACAACATCAAGCATGTGTTGGACAAGTTTATAACAACAGGTGACTGGGCGTCAGGACCTTTGATTTGTGTTGGTCTTCTCTTGGGTGTTTATAGGAATGGTTGTCAATGGAGAGGTAGAGAAGGCGGTGATGTCAGTAACTGCGACAATAGATTATGACAAGAACACTCTTCAATGGCGTCGACACTTAACCTTTAATTTCTACTTCGATGTCATTGGAAATAACACCAAACTGTCCCTAGGCAAAACATGGAATTTTGGATATCTTAGATTGCATTGACCTAGCTTTGATGGCATCGAATTGTTCCTTCGATGTCATTGAACCTCTTCGATGATATCAAAAAATCACTCAGTTAGTCCAGTGACCAACTGGAGAAAATCTGAAAATACTCAATGACATCGAGTTGACTTCAATGACATCAAAGCCTTCTCGATGACATCAAACCTATCATTTACAGACTATTGAATTTACATATTTAAGGGTTTATTATTATTATTATTATAGATTTGCCAAGGAGAGAAAGAACTCTTCTCTTGCTGCTGCTGCTGTGTGAGGATGTTGAAAAACATAAAACAGGCGGCAACAAGGAAAGAATGAAAAATGTTTGTGAAAAATAGGTCAGTGGCCCATATCAAAATGTTGCTCCGATACCGTAATAAAGTTGGAAATAAGATGTCTGCTGCATATCAATCATCCAAATTTTACACACAGAGAATTTATAGAGAATAAAAGGGAAACAAAAATAAAACACAAGATCCATTCATCCAGCTAGTGCACTAAGGTACAATCCACAAGATCTAGAATCCAATCGTCTGGTTCACGCATCGAAGTGCCTTTTCCAATATATCATACAGAACAAGCATTCCTAATTGCAGAAGCATTCTTTAATGCGTCTGTAAAGAACTGGGAGCAACATACAACAAGCCAATAGAACCACCGTCTTTACAACATATAGCAATAAGACATTGCGAAACCCATCCTTGTGGTCGGTCCAGGGAATGCCTCCGACGCTCAATCCGAATATTGCAAGACCAGAAAGAAAAATGCTTACTTGCATGAATTTGTCCTCAAACAACAAATACCAGCAACCCAACATGCTGACATTGCATACTTGCAGAGATCTAAGCTGTTCATCAGGAAGACCCAAGTGTATTTTTTTAAAAAAGGATGGTTGTAAAGACAATAGCCGACGGTCCTACTCAAGCTATATATATACATGGCCTACCAGATGAGTGGGCCACTTGATTACTGTGCCATGAGACATTCATGATGGGCCCACCCGATGAAACGTCTAGATATTTCACACCGCCCCAAACTCGGTGAACTCGCTTACAAAATTCCCGAGATCCGAATCCTTCAGTGACATGCCATGTCGGAACATGCAGGGATGCTTTTGTTTGGTGTTGTAGTAGATGGGCACTAACAAATAAGCATTCTTGAAGGTATAGGATCCCTTTTCTTTTTAAGGACAAGTAGAGAAACTTGTTTGGATATAGAGAACCCAAAATGTGGAAATGAAATTACCTTTTGAGGACTATTTGGGGACATGGGATTAAATGGTATGGAATTGCATTAGATGGAATTAACACTATTATTGTACAATGCTTGCATGTCTGGAAATACCGTGGTATTTGATTGTCCAATCCCACATTTGGGATTAAATTCTTCCTATAAGAAAAACATCATATTAAGTGAAACTCACATTTGGTGGAACATGATACTGCAGTATATATTGTTGGAACTGGATGACATGATATTTGAATTAATCCAATCCTTCCCTATTATTAATTTCCAAATCCAGTATGGAATTTGCATGGGACCAAATGCAATTCCATATCACTTAATCCCACATGGCCACATCCCAAACAGGCCCAGGAAATAGAGAAAAGTAAAACTCAACACTAATTTCATTGTTTAGCTGCTAGTGTTGTTTTCTATGAAAATGTTAAAAGTTCAAGAGTTAAACAATGAGATCTCTCTCATGATCATGAAAATCTGTAGAAATTTTGACCGTACTAGCATCGTGGTGTTGCCAAACGCCCTAAAATTTGGTAAGCTTAAACAAATGCCCTAGCTAGCCCCTAACACCATTTTGAATTTATTTATTTATTTTGATGAATTTACCTCTAAAACTGCCCCATGCATAGAGCGTTGCTCCGGTCATGGCATTGAAGTGGGAGGGAAGTGGATTCCAAGTGCTGGGTAAACTTTATGGGGTTCACTATGATGTTTGTGAGAAACCCACCCCGTCCACATGTTTTGCTGAATCATTTTATGGCATGAGCCCAAAAATGAAGTAGATCCAAAGCTCAAGTGGGCCACACAACATAAAACAATGGATATTATATGCCCATGGTTGAAACATTCGTGGGGTTGTAGAAGCTTTGTATCATGCTAATATATACATATATATATATATATATATATATATATATATATATTTAAATAAAATTATCCCAATGGTAAAGACCTTGCGAACATTTGAGTCATTTTATAAATGGTTTGGATTGCATATAAACGTCATGGTTGATCCTAGAAAAGTTTGAATGGTATGCAGTCCCTTTCCATTGTTTCCCATCGTATGGCCCACTTGAGTTTCGGAAGTATCTAATTTTTTGTCTTACATTTCAAATGAACGGAGTGGATTTCTTACAAACATCATGACCTAACATAGCTTCCGATGTAACTTCCTGTAAAAGACATTTGCTAGAAATTCACGCCCATGTGATGGGACATGATGCAGATTGTGTTAAGCATATAGGTTATTGTGTGTCAACCTCGATCCTTAACACATGACAACCTCGACCCATAACATAGGACAACCTAGACCTTCAACACATGACAACCATGATCCAAGCCCTTAACATATGATAATCACGACCTAAACCCTTAATATATGATAACTTATACCATTAATATATAGCAACTAAGACTCAAATTCTTAATATATGACAACCCATACCCTTAACATATGACAACCACTTCAACCAAGGTAATACAATACAAAATTCAAATTCTATCTTCTTCATTGTCTTTCACATGACAACCAAAACCATCATTCTCTACCTCAAATTCCTCCCAACAATCACTTCTCCCCACGACAACAACCACAACCATCCCTCTTTATCCACAATCAAAAGTAGCTTCAATCTCTAAGAAAATGTAATTCTATAAAAAATAAAATAAAAAATTCATTTAAAATATCTTCCACAGCTTCTATCTCTAAGAAACGTGGTCATCGGAGCAAAATCAACACTTTTTTTAGGGCCTTAGAGTTTGTTGACGATGCCCATACACTGGAGAAGTTGAAGATAGTGAACGTATGTCGAAAAATATATTCGAAAGGGGTGAAAGTGGGTCCCTAGAAGACATGTTTGAAAAGGAAGAATAAGCCTTAGGAAAACATCAAATGAAGAAGAAGAAAAATTAGTTCCGTACGGACACCAAATTCCAATGGAAAGGCATTTTTATCCACCAATCCTCCAAAATGTGATCAAAAGGCCAACCAAGGAACATATTTAAGAGGTTGTATTTTTTAGGCTTTTGGCAATACCATAGGCTATTACATCAAAATTCTAAATCTATATTTTGTAAACCTATAACCTAAACCTATAACCTTAACCTATAACCTAAACCTATAACCTTAACCTATATCCTTAACCTAAACCTAAACCTAAATCTAAACCAAAACCTATAACCTTATCCTAAACCAAAACCTATAACCTAAACCTTTACCTATAACCTAAACTTATAACCTATAACCTAACCTTATCCGTAAACCTAAACCTATAAACTAAAACCTAAACCTACACATAAAACCTAAATGTATTCTCAAATCTCTAAACCTAAACCTACATCCTAATCTCAACTCCCTAACCTAAACCTAAACTTAAACTTGAAAACCCAAACCTAAACCCGAACCCGAACCCGAACCCGATTTCCTAAACCTAAACCTTAACCTATTCTTAATTCCCTATAGCTATAACCTATAACCTATAACCTAAACCTAAACCTAAACCTAACCTAACCTAACCTAAACCTAACCTTAACCTAACCTAAAACCTAAACTTAAAACCCGATTTCCTAAACCTAAACCTAAATCTAAAACATAAATGTATTCTCAATTCCCTACTATAACCTACAACATTAACCTAAACCTATACTTATAACCTAAACCCTAAACCTAACATAAACTTATAACTCAATAACTTAAACCACCTATAACCTACACTTATAACCTACATTTATAACCTAAACCTATAACCTATACTTATACCCTATAACCTACAACATAAACCTAAACATAAACCTAAACCTAAACCTTAACCTAAACCTATAACCTATAACCTAAACCTAAACCTATAACCTAAACCCGAACATAAACCTGAACCCAAACCTGAATTTCTAAACCTAAACCTAAACATATAACCCATAACTTAAGCTTATACCTAAACCTAAAACCTAAACCTAAACCTATATAACCTAAACCTAAACCTATAACCTAAACTCAATCCCTAAACCTTAACCTATAACCTAACCTAAACCTATACTTATAATCTAAACCTATTCTCAAATCCCAAAACCTATAACCTAAACCTAAACCTTAACCTAAACCTATAACTTATAACCTATAACCTAACTCAATTCCCTAAACCTTAACCTATAACCTAACCTAAACTTATACTTATAACCTAAACCTATTCTCAAATCCCAAAACCTATAACCTAAACCTAAACCTATAACCTTAACCTAAACTAAAACCTATGACCTAAACCTTAACCTATAACCTAACCTAAACCTATACTTATAACCTAAACATATTCTCAAATCCCAAAACTTATAACCTAAACCTAAACCTATAACCTTAACCTAAACCAAAACCTATGTCCTAAACCTTAACCTATAACCTATAACCTATAACCTATAACCTATAACTTAAACTTATAACCTATAACCTAACCTTAACATTAACCTAAACCTTAACCTATAACCTAAAACTTAAATGTATTCTCAAATCCCTAAACCTAAACATACACCTAATCCTAATCTCAACTCCCTAACCTAAACCTAAACCTAAACTTGAAAACCCAAACATAAACCCGATCCCGAACCCGAACCCGATTTTCTAAACCTAAACCTTAACCTATTCTCAATTCCCTAAAGCTATAACCTAAAACCTAAACCTAAAACCTAAACCTAAACCTAAAACCTAAATGTATTCTCAAATCCCTAAACTTAAACCTATACCTAATCCTAATCTCAACTCCCTAACCTAAACCTAAACCTAAAATTGAAAACCCAAACCTAAACCCGATCCCGAACTCGAACCCAATTTCCTAAACCTAAACCTTAACCTATTCTCAATTCCCTAAAGCTATAACTTATAACTTAAACCTAAACCTTAACTGTAACATCTCGTACTTTTGTGTGCTCGGGTGTTACCATTATAAACTAGATTAGTATGTTTATGTGCATATACAAATAATCTACGTTATTTGCCATCATTTGATAAATCTCAACCCCACCACTTAATTTCAATAATTAGAATATAAAAAAATAAAAATAAAATAAAATAATAATAATAATTTCATATGTAACCGTTAATTTAAATAAATCGATGACTGAACGTTAAGACCGATGCATTTTGGCTCACTTACAGATTTAAAATGATCTAATCCTTTAAATTAAAGCCCAATGAATAATTAATGTTGACCGGAGTGTGACCCATGTAAATAATCTAGATATTAATAATAATAATGATAATAATTATATATATCTAAATATAAATAAGTAATTTATTTTTGATAAACCTATAAAACATGGCCAAAAGAGAGAACCATTAGATTAAAAATAAATAATTGATGATTGGAAATATAATAACAAATCTAAAAATAACAATGATATTAGAAACACGGTAAAAATGATATTTAATATTACACATACATATTTGACCACCTGATCTATAATCTAGCTATTAAACTCTAGTTAAGTAGTCCCTTAGACCCTTTTGACTGTCAATGTCCAAATTGGAACGAATTGGACCGACGGATCGATGTGATCACCACATAAAGGTGGTAAATCTATTAGTATGGCCCACCTAAGCCTTGAATTCGACTCATTTTTGTCTATCGCCTTAAAATAATCTGTTAAAAAAATGATGGATGGGTTAGATTTCTCTAAACATCACTATGGGCCCCACACCCATTGGGTGCGTGCACTAAAAGTGGTGCACCTGCAGCGCACGACGAAAGCTGGAAATGGGAAGGAATCCTTCCTCCTTTTCCCTTCAGTGCACCGTTTAAACAGACCGAGTTCGTCCGTGATGATGCTGGCCCACTGTGACTAGTCATTGAGATGATCTGAACCGTCTATCATGTTCAGACCAGGGATCTGACGAAAACCACGATTTTTCCTCACCATAAGTTGCGGGTACACGTGCATAATTTCTGGTGCAAACAGTTCACGTGGGATGGTTTCCGAAAATGGAAACTCCACGTTATTGCCTAGCTGGCTATGTACGTGCTGAATCTCCTTCAATCTTATCCCTCCACTCCAGCGAATCCTAACCCTCTGCTCCACCTCAGTTTTAAGACATCTATAGCTAGCATTTGAATCTCTCCGCCGCTGCCACAAGTGGGATTAAACCTAGTAAGTTAAAACACTAACAACCGTCCGTTTGGAGGGCCCCACGAGGTTCAGTGGTCCAATCCATGCCATCAAAGTGCATTGGATCGGACCCTTAACCATCAGATCCGAAATCGCTATGAGCGTCCGCCTCATCTTCTCCATTCGTCCGGGAAACCCATCACCTAGCAATGGGGCCCATTCTCTAATCAAGGTCGTCCATCTAGAGGACCTTGATGCTAGAAAACCATCTGTGGCCTCTGATCAAAGCCGTACAGGCTGGCTGGATTGATCCAACTCAAATTTATAAAATTTCACCATATTGCAATCGGGTTTAAAACAGACCCGCGTAACTAATCTAAGGATTAGTTGACATTTGGAATGTCTAGAACCAGATTAGTAGGGCCTATTAAAGGCTATTTTTAGGGCGAATCCCAATGGGAGAAAAGGAAAGAAAGAGACAAAGAGAAAGAGGGAGAGCGCCGTTCCTTCCGCCGCGCTCAACTGAGCCAACTAAGTCTGGTTTGCTGTGTGTCAGGCTGAGTCTGTGCGCCTCCAATTGTTGGACTTCCACAGCAGAAGAAAGAAGATAGAGCGAGGGTGGATAGGTACAGTTCGTGTGGCTACGAGCTTGGACCGAGTCCAGTGCTGCTTCCGGTTTTCCTAGTAGAGCAAGAAAAAGGAAGAAACGGAAGGTAGAGAAGAAGAGAGAGTGAGAGAGCAGAGAGAGTTCGAGAAAGGGTGAGAGTGGGGATGGTGCCGCACTTCTATTCAAGCTCGGGTTGAAGTTGGGGGCTGCCACAACAGCCCGACTCGGTCAAGCTGTCTGTCCGAGTTGGGTTCGTTTGGGCCCTCTTGAGCCTCCGAACAGGAGGAAAGAAGAAGAAGGAAAAGAGAAGAAGATGAGAGGAAAAAAGAGAAGAGAAGAAAGAAAAGAAAAAGAAATAGAGAGGGAGAGTCAGTTAAGCTGAGTTGACTCAGTGAGTCGACCCACCGTTTCAACGACGAGTCGGGCTGGCTAGGTCCGAGTCTGACTTGAATTCAGACCTTGTAGAAGGCCAGAGAAAAAAGAAGAAGGGAAGAAAGATGAGGAAGAAGAAGAAATGAAGAGGAGTGAGGAAGGAGAAGAGAGTTGGGGGTTATGTCAGCTCAATGAGTCGACCCACTCATTTCAGGGTTGAGCCAGACTTGTTGCGGGTTGAGTTTGGTTGGGTTAGCAGCATTGCATCAGGTAAATGCCTCTTTTATGTTTCCATTTATACAAGTTTCATAGTATTTACTAGTTAATTTAATGTCTTGCTAAGTTGACTCGGTGAGTCGTAATGGAATTTAAATTAAGTTTGGGTCCAGCCAACCTGGGACTTTAGTCGGTGTTGAACTCATATTGAAACATGTAGAATTCCTAAATATCCATTTTTGTGTCACATTACACTGTATTGAGTCGAACCGAGTCGGGTGGAATCCATTCCATTTCGACTCGAGAGGTAGGCTTATAATCATTTCTATGTGGAGATTTTCATGTTATATTAATATCTAATACAAGTTTAGGTTTTAGATAGAGTTAGGTCTTAATTCCAACTTAATTTTAATTCTAATTGTGGGATAATCTAAGATAATTAGATAATATTCATGAATTAGGGATTGGAATTGATTTCAAGAGTCATTCGCAGCTTCTAAACCTCATTTGATTTGAAGAGGATACACACTCTAAGGTGAGGATCACCATTCAATCTTTCTACGTCATGATAGTTAGTTTAGTTCATTCAGTTTGTTGATTCCTTAATATAGTGCCATGTGGAAATAATTATGAATGTTAATTTCATTTGAGAAATCTTTTACAAATCTAACATGTTTAGATTTAAATTCAAGTAACTTAACATGCTATGGATCTTTAGTATCTTCATTCTGATTTAAGATGTGTACTTTATGTGTGAGTGCTAATAACATTATAAGGGCTTGTTTTGCCACTTGTGCTTGCTTGATGGTGTTTTTAGAAAACTCTCGAACTAGTGGCCACCTGCATTATGGATTAAATAAATTTACGTTGTGGACTTATCATCTTGTGGACCGTTTGTGCATATGTGGCTTTTGGGAAAATAATCCCTTCTTATCGCACTATTAAATGGAATATTTTACCCTTGCGGCTTTTAAGGAACAATTGCCCCATGTGATTTTAATTGTTTGGCTCTGTATAACTTTGCGATGGTAAGTCCTACTTGTAGAACTATAATTGACCACTAGTTGAGTAGGTTACCTTTAAAACACCACATTTGTTAGTCTCATGAGCCAGGGATGCTAGAATGGGACACTATGCCTGAGCTGTCGGCCTATGTTGGGTGACCAACTCCCCATAGTAACCTTTGAGCTTTTCTATATTGATTGTTTGAATTTAGAATAATAATGGCTGGGCTAATCATGCATTTTCATAGCATATATTACGGTCTTTTTCGGGTGGTTAGTTCTCCTTGAGTGTTCCTTTGTGTACTTTTTCGGGTGAATAACTCTCCTTGGGCGATCTATATATTATTCTGGTCTTTTTCGGGTGGTTAGTTCTCCTTGGGTGTACTTTCGAGTATTTTTTCGGGTAACTAACTCTCCTTGAGCGATCTATATATTATTATGGTCTTTTCCGGGTTGTTAGTTCTCATTGGGCGTACATTTGTGTACTTTTTCGGGTAACTAATTCTCCTTGGGCGATCTATATATCTTTGGTATTTTTCGGGTGGTTAGTTATCCTTGGGCGTACCTTTGTGTACTTTTCCGGGTAACTAGTCCTCCTTGGGCGATCTATATATCATAGTCTTTTTCTAGGTGACTAGTTCTCCTTGGGCGACTTTTTACCAGCTGGATATGCATCCCCAGGTCTGTGAGCATGTGCATGCATCCATGCATTTAAACAAGATTATCTTATGTGATTTATTTAATGAATGCTTATCTGATGAACCTTATCTGATGCCCCTGATAATCATTATGTAGTATTTGTTATATACTGTCTCTGATAACTATGCTTAATTATCTTGATGTTGTGATAAATCTTGGGGGTTATACCTCACTGGATAGTCATTGACGCTATCGAACCATACTCAGTGTGCAGGAGACGTAGATGACGCGTATGCTGGTGTTCATGTGGAATGGGAGGAGCTAGATGATCTTGTGACTCTCTATTCCTGATTTTATTTGTATTTAATTTATACTGTTATGTTTGTAAAGGTTAAGATGTTAGTTTGTATAAGTTTTTGGGTAACCACTTGAAAACCTTAGTTATTTATATTTGGACTCCCTTTTATACTAAGATCATTTATATTCCGCTAGTTTATTAACTTTGATAAAAAGAAAAAATATATATATCCATGAAATTTAGGATATTTTAAAGGTTAACACTTGGGTTTTTGGAAAACGAGTAGTGTACTCGGGTTTCGGGAACCGAGGTGTTACATTAACCTAAACCTAGAAACTAAACCTAAACCTATAACCTTAACCTAAACCTAAACCAAAACCTATGACCTAAACCTAAACCTATAACCCATAACCTAAACTTATAACCTATAACATAACCTTAACCTAAACCTAAAACCTAAACCTTAACCTATAATCTAAAACCTAAACTTAAACCTAAAACCTAAAACCTAAATGTATTCTCAAATCCCTAAACCTAAACCTACACCTAATCCTAATCTTAACTCCCTAACCTAAACCTAAACCTAAACTTGAAAACCCAAACCTAAACCCGATCCCGAACTTGAACACGATTTCCTAAACCTAAACCTTAACCTATTCTAAATTCCCTAAAGCTATAACCTATAACCTATAACCTTAACCTAAATCTAAAACCTAAACCTAAACCTAAACCAAAACCTGTAACCTTAACCTAAACCTTAACCTATAACCTAAACTTATAACCTATAACCTAACCTTAATCGTAAACCTAAAACCCAAACCTAAACCTATAACCTACACTTATAACCTATAACCTAACCTTAACCGTAAACCTAAAACCTAAACATAAACCTATAACCTAAACCTATAAACTAAAACCTAAACCTAAACCTAAAACCTAAATGTATTCTCATCTCCCTAAATCTAAACCTATATCCTAATCTCAACTCCCTAACCTAAACCTAAACCTAAACTTGAAAACCCAAACCTAAACCCAAACCCGAACCCGATTTCCTAAACCTAAACCTTAACCTATTCTCAACTCCCTATAGCTATAACCTATAACCTAAACCTAAACCTAACCTAAACCTAAAACCTAAACCTAAACCTAAAACCTAAATTTATTCTCAAATCCTTAAACTTAAACCTACAACTAATCCTAATCTCAACTACTTAACCTAACCCTAAACTTAAAAACCCAAACCTAAACCCGATCCCGAACCCGAACCCGATTTCCTAAACCTAAACCTTAACCTATTCTCAATTCCCTAAAGCTATAACCTATAACCTATATAACCTAAACCTATAACCTTAGCCTAAACCTAAAACCTAAACCAAAACCTATAACCTTAACCTAAACCAAAACCTATAACCTATAACCTATAACCTAAACTTATAACCTATAACCTAACCTTAACCTAAACCTAAACCTATAACCTAAACCTATAAACTAAAACTTAAACCTAAACCTAAACCTAAAACCTATATGTATTTCTCAAATCCCTAAACCTAAACCTACACCTAATCCTAATCTCAACTTCCTAACCTATACCTAAACTTAAACATAAAAATCCAAACCTAAACCCGATCCCGAACTCGAACTTGATTTCCTAAACTTAAACCTTAACGTATTCTCAATTCCATAAAGCTATAACCTATAACCTATAACCTAAACCTAAACCTTAACCAAAACCTATAACCTAAACCTAAACCTTAACCTAAACCTAAACCTTAACCTTAACCTTAACTTTAACCTAAACCTATACTTATAAATCCTAATTTATTCTATAAAAGTTCATTTACGGTTAAGTTATTTTCTTAATAAATTTATTACCTTAATCTATTATTTACGAAACTGCAGGATAAATTTGACTTAGATTTGAGTGTTCCGCATATTTCCTATACCGTCGACGACATGATCAAGGAGTAGTTCAAGAAGTACTGCTCTTTGTTACACAAGCGGTACAAGAGGTGCATGAGCCACGAGGAGGGCGCACTGTCCGCACCGCCGCACATGACCCGTGACGACTGATAGATACTCTGCGATAGATTTTTGTCTGATTCTTTTCAGGTAATATTTACATATTTACGATATCTTAAGGTAACAATTAAATTCACAATTAATAATAATGTATTATGAATAATGTGTTCAGAAGAGGAGCAAAATAAATTCTGACAATAGGGGAAAGTTAGAAGTGAACCACGTAGCCGGTTCAAAGTCATTTATACAAATTCGTCACGACATGGTAAGAAATTATTGGTAATTATTAAGTTGATATATTCTTTCCATGCATTTATATTAACTCTATTGTCCCTTCGATTGCGCAGCGAGATTCCGTCACTTGCCAGGAGCCCGGACCAGTAGACCTTTACAGAGGGACTCACTGTCGACAGGCGACGGGATCTTGGGTACATCCTAGAGCCGACGAGATTTGGGTAAAAATCCTTGCATTGTAAAATTTAATTACATTAAATTATAATAATGTCATTATTTAGAGAAAATTCATATGTTTTCATTATAGGCAGAGATGGACACCTTACGCAGTCAGCCCACTCTCGATGGTACTCAGCGGAGTGAGTCAGAGATCCTGAGTGAGGTGCTTGACACCCGTTCTAGATATGTGTGTGGGCTTGGCCATGGTGCCAAGCTCATGGCACCCGCTAGAGCTGCCTCCAACCGATCCATCTTCGTTGGTGAGAGCGCCACCCGCCGAGCTGATGTCGCAGAGAGAGAGAGGTTCAGCAGTTACGGGTCGTCATCCATGACATCAGAGAGCAGCTGGAGAGGAAGAGTGAGCAGCTGGAGAGGCAGATGGAGGAACAGGAGAGGAGGATGGAGGAGTTGACGAGGCAGAGGGAGGAGCAGGAGAGGAGGAGGATGGAGGAGCAGGCGAGGCAGAGGGAGGAGCAGGAGAGGAGGATGGAGGAGCATGCGAGGCAGAGGGAGGAGCAAGAGAGGAGAATGGAGGAGATGCAGGTGGAGCATGAGTGATGGATGACGGAGATGTTTCAGGCTCTCGCTGCACGCTTACCCATCGATGCCCCACCACTTCCGCCTTCATCTTTGTGATTTTTCGTATTTTATTTATGATGTTAAACTTATATGTATTTATGCGTGATGTAGTTTATATTTAGATGGATTTACGTACTTTGGGGATGTGAATGTGAATATGATGAAATATATTACATAACAGGTGTATATCAGGAAGAATATGATGAAATAATTGTAACAGGTGTATATCAGGAATTTTGTGCTGGAATATATATATATATATATATATATATATATATATATATAAAAGACACTTTTACTTATGAAAATTTTCGTAGGTAAAAGTCTCAACCACGTTTTTTACCTACGAATATTTTCGTAGGTAAAAGTCTCATCTATGTTTTTACCTACGAAAATATTCGTAGGTAAAAGTTCTATAAATATTTTTAGCTACGGAAATATTCGTAGGTATATGTTTTGTAAATATTTTTACCTACAAAAATATTCGTAGGTATATGTTTTGTAAATATTTTTACCTACGAAACAATTCGTAGGTAAAAGTTTTGTAAATAGTTTTAGCTACGAAAATATTCACATGTAAATGATTTGTAAATACTTTTAGCTACGAAAATATTCGTAGGTAAAAGTCTTGTAAAATTAGCTAAAGTATAAGTCTTGTAAATACTTTTACCCACGAAAATATTCGTAGGTAAAAACTTTTCTCAATACTTTTAACTACAAAAAAATTCATAGGTAAAAGGTTTTACCAACAAAAAGAAAAGGGTAAAAGATTTTCCCCTCGGTCTTTTAGTGACGAATTTGCCAACGAAAATTTTCGTTGGTAAAAGTGGCTTTTCTTGTAGTGCATTGAACCATTAAGGAAGTGGATTGCTCATGCTGGGTAAACTTTACATGGCCCACTATGGTGTTTGTGAGAAATCTACTCTGTTTACATGTTTTGCCAAATCATTTTTTGGCATGAGCCTAAAAATAAGGCAGATCCAAAGCTCAAGTGGGCCACACAATAGAAAACAATGGATATTGTACACCCATGGTTGAAACATTCGTGGGGTTGCAGAAGCTTTAGATCAGGTTAATATTTTTGTTCTTTCAATTTATGTTGATATTTGTGGTTTTTTGAAAAAATCAAATATTCAAAATTTTGAGATTTTCCCGTCAAAACGCTTTTTGGGAATTTCAAATCGAAATGCGTGGTGTGTGCTTTTGTCCCACATTAGAAATGAAAAGAGAAATATTATGGTTTATATGAGGATGTTTGTGTAGTATTCTTACTTGGAGCTTTGGAGATTGTGACGCTCGGGTACGGGCGTGGGCAGTGTGGTTGTAGTAGCACTAGTTGGCACACTTTGTACTTTTCAAGTGCGCATCATATCGATCCCTCGCGACCTTACACGAACCGTAGCGAGACGGTGCAATTGGTTGAGTATGAGCCTAGGTGCGATGGGTCTGAAAACGGCTAGCTGCCTTGAAAGCCACAATAGTTTGAAAACAGACGGGCCATGATGATCTAACGGTCAGATCTTCCAATCCGACAACCAGAAATAGCTGAAATTAATGATCAACGGTCAAAAATATTTTTCAAACGTTCTGAACCAATCCACTCCCTGGTGTGTACATAAATTGGACCATTCTGGTCCAAATTCCATCAACTTGAACTCAAATACCTCTTCTTCCATCAGATCCTCTAGATAGCATCTCCTTCGAAGAATATTGTAAAAAAATCCATGATTACTGCACGCTGGATCCAGATAGGCTTATCTTATCCTGTAAGCAATTCGCTTATAACCCATCAACAATTGATAAGGGGGCGAATTATGCTTTAAGGACAACATATATTTTACGTGATTTAACTTAGTAAAATGAAATAATTTAACCTTATTTTATATTTTATTTTTCGGTATATCCAACACAATTTTCCAACAATTTATCCCAATGGTAATAACCTTATGAACATTTGAGCCACTTCACAAACAATTTGGAATGTATGTAAATATTACGGTGGTGCCTAGAAAAGTTTAAACGGAGGCAACCCCTTTCAACAATTTTCCGTCATATGGCCCACTTGAGTTTCAGATCAAGCTGGTTTTTTATTTCATATCTTATCATGATCTGACAAAAATGAATGGATAGAGTGATTTTCTCACAAATGTCACAGTGAGCCCAACACAACTTCTGATGTCAAGAACTTCTTGTGAAAGTCATTCAGTGGAAATCCGCGTCCATGGGAAGGGATGTGACCCAAATTGTGTACCACCCCAGTAAGAACCTGTCATGTACTTCGTGGGGTCTGCTATGATGTATATTTTTTGTCCACATCGTCCATCCATTTTGAAAGATCATTTTAGGGTATGAGCCCAAAAATGAGGCATATCAAAGGCTCAAGTGGACCACACCATAAAAAACAGTGAGATTGAAAACCTACCATTGAAAACTTAGGGGCCACAAAATCTTTGGATCAAGCTGATATTTATGTTTTCCCTTCATACAAGTTTTCGTGAACTTTAGAACATATTAGATGGTAAATAGACATCATGATTTATACCTTGGAAGTTTTTGATGGTGGGAGTTCAATCCCTATTGTTTCCAGTGGTGCGGTCCATTTAGTCTTCGTTCTACCTTCTTTTGGAGCCCATGCTCTAAATTGTTCCATCAAGATAGACGACATGGATAACTTTTATATATATATATATATATATATATATATATATATATATATATATATATATATATATATATGATAGGCACAATAACTAATAACAGTAGTCGTTTACTCCCAATTATTTCCTTGTGATGACGTCCACCTTATCAGTGGATATAACTCATTCTTTGGCCCATGATGTTAAATTAAATTATAAATCTAATCAACGGAGTGGATTCGACACATATCCCACAATGGACTCCACAACCCTTAACATATGACAACCATGAGCCTTAATACATGACAACCACGGTGGGTTGTTGTAACGTCTTGGATTTTCACTATTTTAGATTTTCAAAAATTCTTAAAAAATTTCGATATAACTAGCCTACGTTGTCACTTATTGACCCTTGACATTCGAAGTGAACCTATACATAGGTGGTACTAATAAAGAACCGCACAAATTCAATTAACCAACCATAGGAAGCCAATGAATCCGCCTGATCACTTAAACATCAAGTTTAGCCTCCTAAATTGTTCATTTGGGGTCCAAATCTAGCTGACCTATCACTGACTAATCAAGACAACTGTAACTAAATTAAAGATCTACCCAAAGCCAAGACAACTATAGGTCGGATCTTAATTAATGAATTAAGTTAACCTATTTACTCATTTAGCCTAAGAACTAACGGTTTAGAGTGATCATGATCGAATCGCCACGTTTGCTGATTTCGAATAGGCCATACTATGATCATATTTAATCCAGACCATAATCATTGCACACAAGAAATTTCTCTACCCAATTCATTCCAGAAATGCACTAATTATCCGAATAAGCTCTAGACAGCTCATTAGTAGGCCACTAAACCCGAAACTATAGAAAGACGTTCGTCTCAATAGGCTTGACGTCTATTGCGAGTGATGAATTAAGATAGTATCCAGAACTGTGCAACTTGATCCAGAGGCCGAGTGCTTGAAATACGCAAATACTCAGGGTTGAAACCTGAAACTTAAGTGAAATGAACCTCCCAGTCTTTCACGAAATTATGGCTTTCTGATCGTTAGATTAAAATTAAAGTCGGGGTAATGACTAAAGACATTTTTTCACACATATCCATATAGTCATGGCCTTGATCAACCATCGATGACCATCGAACAGACTTTCTGATCATACCCTTCGAACGACACATCCAAATAGCGGGCCGATCGTATCCCTACGTAGATCATCATTAAGGCTAATTATCTTACGGTGTATATCAACTCCTACACCGCATAGTGGGTCCCAAAAGTTAAAATCATCCTCCCATGAGGCTAGTATAATGAAAACCTAGCCGTTAGGGCCATTTGCACAATTTCTAGAACCATATAAGACCTTCATTTGGGCACTCCCTTCTCCCATACGAATTTCATGCCCTAGCTTAGGTGAAGGAGAAGAGAAATAGAAAGAGAGAGATGGAGAGAAAAGGAAGAGAAAGAGAAGAGAGAGAGAGAGAGAGAGAGAGAGAGAGAGAGAGAGAGTGTGTGTGTGTGTGTGTGTGTAAGGGAAATCTTGATGCTTATAGGGTTGGTATATCTTCAACCAAATATTTAGTACCACTACCAAACCTCTACCAAATCCACCTGTGCTAAGAATCAGATGTACGAATTATATATTACCCTTTAATTACGCAACCTAGTGTAGATTTCTAGTCATTAATGATGCTTTTCTTGATTTTGATTTAGGAATTGATGATTTTTTCGCAAATCCCTAACCTCAGGAGCTCAAAATTGGAGATTCCTTCTTAGAGGTGCAGACCATTATCCCTAAGTTGCCGTTTATCGAGTCGTATGCTTTAGTTAATGATTTATGCTTGTGAATGTGTGAATGCATGCTAACTTGTATATATATGTTTTAATTTCCTTTTCATAGATTACTATTGCCGATGTGGTGAAGTTTGCATGTTCAATGAAATGCTCGAATGAGTAAATTGCTAGATTTATTACTCGTGTTTAATTCTTATAAATTACTATTGTAGGTTAATTAGTTCTATTAAATGATTAGGACTACTTGAGTAGTCGGGCTAGTCGGCAAATTGCTAAACACGGGAGTGGCTGGGGTTTGGTCGGCCATCCTATATTCATTCGATTGATCCAGACGGAACATGAATGACCGACAGTAGCTAGGCTACGCGGGATGCTTGCACTCAATGCCGGTTGCGCTGATGTTCGCTCGATTAAACCGAATTCGTCTAACAACCGACTAACAACGTATATATGTTCACCATGTCTGATCGCAATTGCCTAATCTAGAATACCCCATACCATTTGAAAAGTCTACTAATAACTATTAGCGGTACAATCCTCAAGTCTTATGAGCCGGGCATTGTGGTATGGGACACCTTGTCAGTGCTGTCGGCTTAAGTTGGGGTGACGAGCCTACCCGTAGTGATCACTAAGCAACCAAGAAGGCTATGAGCCTAGTACATCAAACTATAATGATGTCATAACCTCTCTACATTTGTGTTTGGGTGATGACTCTTATATATTTGTGAACGCCCTTTACCTGTCGATGGGCTGCATACCCTGTGCGTCCGGGTTGTGTCATCCGAGTCCTTATTGATCGGTCGAGCCAGTTGGTTGGGCCAGTGTTAGCCTTACATTGATTGAATAGTTGTTGCCTAAGTGATAAACCTGAATATGGATCAAGGGACACATGCATGGAGCCGCTATAGCCGCCCCGTGCCTAGTGATTCGGATGAGACTAATGACCAAAATGGAGGTATTCCAGCATTTTAATTTTACTCAATGAACGAACTTAATTAAATCACTCGGCTAATATGAACATTCATCGCATCGCATTAGTTTAGGTTGTAGTGACTTGAGAGTTGTGATCATGTGATGAGGGAGTTTGACATTTACGAATAAGGCGTTGGAGTTACTATGAGGGAGCGTTGGAATGCGAGGACATGCATTATCTCATAATAGCATGCACGTTCATTAATAAGAGTATCTAGGATTTGAATATTTAAGTTGTTTTATAATTAACTGTGCTTGTAGAATTGATAACATGTGTAACTTGACATTAATTGAACCACTGAGTTAATCACTCACTCCCACTCTGGGATGGTGTTTTAAAACACTAACCAGACCCTATCATAGATGCAGGTGCCATAGAGTCTGACGTACTAGAGGAGGCGTCCGTGGACTCAGAGGAAGAGTTCTCGTATTTCCAGCGGTTGGACAGGCCATTATAGGTTGCCTTAGGACCTGCCAAGACATTTTATATTTTAAAACCGTATGTATTTTGCTGGGATATGGTCCCATACACTAGACACACACACACGCACACACACACACATATACATATGTATTTTATTATTAGTCGTATTTTTGTTTAAGTTACATTCATTTCAATGTACGTTGTACGATCCATTTTAATTCTTTAAATGCTCGCATGCTAAGTAAAATGAACCATAGAACTAGCTTCTGCAAAATATAAGTGACACCCGGGATATCGGAAGTCGAGTATCTACTCGGTCCCCAAAATCCGAGCCGTTATAGTTGTCATGTGTTAAGGGTCTAGGCTATCATATGTTAAGGGCTTGAATCATGATTGTCATGTGTTAAGAGTCTAAGTTATCATGTGTTAAGAGTCTAAGTTATCATGTGTTAAAGGTCTGGGTTGTGGCTGTCATGCGTTATAGGTCAAGGTTGACACACATCAACCTCGACCCTAACACAAGACAACCACAGCCTAGAATCTTAACACATGACAACTTAGACTCAAACTCTTAACACATGATAACCTAGACCCTTAACATATGACAACCTATACCAAAACCCTTAACACATGACAACCCAAACCCTTAACAAAGGACAAGCTAGACCCTTAATACATGATAACATCAACCTTGGTTGACGTGTGTTAAGGGTCGAGGTTAACATAACTGTTCAACCAATGCAATATATTACAAAATTCAGATTATATCTCCTTCATTGTCTTTCACATGATAACTACAGACATTTCTCTCTACCTCAAATCCCTTTCGACAATTACATCTCTCCCACAACAGCAATAACGACCATTCATTTCTATCCACAACTAAAAGTGACTTCCATCTCTAAGAAGATGTTATCCTGTAAAAAATAATAAAAAAAAATTCATTCAAAATGTCTTCCACGAATCAGTGGCTTTTATCTCTAACAAATGTGGCCATCGAAGCAAAAACAATACTTGTTTTTAGGGCCGTAAAAGTTGTGGCGGTGCCCACACGCTGGAGAGGTTAATGGCGGTAATCGTACACCAGAAAATATAGTCAAAGGGGATGGTGGTAGGTCCCCCAAAGACATGTTAAAAAATGAAGAAGAAGGGTTCTAGAAAAACAACAATGGATCCTCAAATCGACTTCGACCCTACCTAAAGGGTCTTCGGACCACATCTTTGGGCCCCACTGTGGGTACGTCTCAAATCCATTCCATCCATTAAAGTCGGAATTTGATGAAAGGTTATACTCTGAATAATGACCCACATCCGTCGATCATATAGACTACACAACACGGAAAAAGTTAGCAATGAAAAGCCACAATTATCATTTGTCAGGTCTTATGGGCTACAAAGATCTTGTATCAACATAACGCGACTGCCTTCATAAAGAAATGGTGGGTCACAAAGGAGATGAACAAATTGAATCTACTTTCTAGTGAGCCCAATGACAAGTCTCATCCACATCACTGCTTAGGGATGGATGTTCCTTCGCTTCTCCCCCGTACAAAAAGGCCATACCAGTGTTGGATCTAAAGCAGGGGCATTTTTATCTCATTTTTCGCAACTTTTATTTTAGATACCTATAAAAAGAACATTTTTTTAATGGATGCTTTTTAGTGTATTTTCCACTACCATGGGACCATTTTGGTCAAAATCCCTAAACAAAACTTCAAAAAGTAGCAGTGATATGTTTATTTTTGTTTGACTGACCTAACATAAATAAAACTCAAAAAAGGTCACGGATTGGGACGCGATACCAGCACTTGGGGTTGTCAACGGCTGTACCTAGGGCAGGTGTCGGCCTGGATTATGAACTATTTTGGGCTAGGCTGTCGGGCTGCCCCTATTTTAAATTATGGTTTTTTAGGCGCGAATCCGGCCCATTGACACCCCTTACGAGCAGTCCAGCACCACCGGAAGCGGCTTATTAGATGGATTCTCACCCCACCTTAATGTTAATAAGAAATCCAGCTCATTCATTTGTTTTGCTACATAATATTAATGGGATAAAAAAAGAAGGTCATCCAAAACTCCAATGTGTTGTGCTACGAGAAATTGTGGATAGGAAAATAACTATCATTGAAATCTCCCTGGGGTCCACAATAACGTTTATATGCCATTGGTACCATTCATAACATCACTACTAATTGGATGAACTAAAAAAACAAATATCAGCCTTATACAAAATTTCTATGGCCCCACAAATATTTCAACTGTGGACGTTCAATCCTTACTGTTTTAGGCTCACATGAGTTTTGGATCTGCCTCATCTTTGGTCATATGTCTTAATATAATCTAAAAATAAAAAACAAAAAAATAAGGTGAATTTCGACTAACAATTAGTTCCTGCGAAATTTTGGCCGGAATCCCTTGGGCACTCGCCACATGAATATCCCATTGACACTGTTGCCACAGCTCTGTGGGGCCTACCATGATCTATGTTTTTTATCCATGCCATGCATCCGTTTTGCTGGCTCATTTTAGGACATGAGCTCCGTAATGATACATTTTGAAAGCTCAATTGCATCACACCTCAGGAAACAGTGGAGATTGAATACTTCGGGGTGAAATTTTCCTAGCGCCCACTATAATGTTTTATTTGCCATCCAACCTGTTCATGAGGTTTCCTGATGGTAAAAAAACAAATATAAGGTTGATCCAGATCTTCCATACTGAAACACTATTTTCTGTGGTGTGATCCACTTGAACTTTGGATGTGTATTTATCCGCCCAAGTTCCATGGAGCCCACACATGGCCCAATTAATCATCGGCAAACACCTATGAAATCAAGCTTATATATATGTTTTCACCTCATCCATGTCTGTCACCTTATGAATAGGTTGGACTACAAATAAAACATCACTTTCGTCTAATATGTATAATTTTTTAGCTTGGACTTGGACTCCGTAGTGACCCTCTAGTGTTGAGAAAGCTCTATAAAACACCATTGCCTTGTATGTGTATCCATGCCGTCCATCTATTTTGCCTATTTTGTCAGCTCATTTTAGACCAAACAGCATCGGATTTGAACAGGACCTACCGAATCATCACCTTCAGAAATTACAAAAAAAAGAGGCAAAATTATCTGAAATATCATGCTTAGCAGGAAAATTTCCTCTTTTACTAAATATGTGCATTATTGGAAGGCATTGGTTAGGAGGCCCAGATGATTATGAGACCCGAGTGAGTGGCTGGTTTAATGATGCTTACTTTTATACATGGATGTGGTTGTTGAGGACAGCCATATTTTTAGGAAAAAGAAAGAAAGAAAACAGAAGAAACGCAATATATCTATTCTATAAATTTATAATTTCTTAACCAAATGTTATACTTTTAACCTACAATATCACGAGGCCAGTGAATAGTAGCCTTCAATTATGTAGATGCTCAAGAGCAAGGACAAGGCTACGGTGAAGGCCGGTGGAACATGACGACGGCAGTATAATCCTTCTATAGAATGTTCCCAACAGTATTATATAATGATATAAAGAAGTAAAACTAGGTTCATCATCATCTAAGCCTTAAAACTAGGTTCGTCATCATCATCCAAGCCTTATCCCAATTAATTGGGGTCAGCTATGTGTCCTGTTCACTACAAGAAAAGGGGGCCTTAGCCTCGGCTCAAAACTATGGCTAGAAATGCTCAAAACTGAGGCTAAAGCCTTTAGCCTCAGTTTTGCCTCAATTATCCAAATCGAGGTTGAAACCCCCATGGCTAAAGGCTTTAGCCTCAGTTTTAACAACCGAGGCTAAAATGACTTTTATAGCCTCCGTTCTTCAAGTGAAGCTAAAAGAACATTTTTAGCTTCAGTTTTCTCAAAATGTGGCTAAATCAAAATTTTATCCTCCATCGTTTCCAACTGAGACTAAATCCAAATTTAACCTCAGTTGCCTCTAACCGTAGCTAAAACTATTTTTAAGCTCAGTTCTCAACAACCCAGGTTAAAGCCTTTAGCCATGAGAGTTGTAGTCTCAGTTTATGTAACTGAGGCAAAACCGAGACTAAAGATGGATTTAACCTCTTTTGGCATCAACTGAGGCTAAAGTCAGTTTTTGACCTCATTTCTCTATCAACCAAAGCTAACAATATCATAATCAACAAATGATTGATCCTGTGCATATTTCACCCATTTAACATTCATCAAGACAACAATCAGCACAATATCAACAAAACAATTAATGGTCTATTTAAAGTTTTCAAAACAAAATACAAATGCACATGAACTGCCCCATAGCCTTCGAGTGTTCGCAACGGAAAGCGATTCTATGCAGGAAGTTTCGGAGAACTCAGCTCCAGAAGTTGTAAATGCTGCAATTGCAAGAGATTGCAGCAAATTTTCGTCTCCTTTACAGGATCCAGCTTTCACATTGGGATTCTCTGGCAAAAACGGTTCAATGTAAGAGATTTCTTCGCTCTTCTATGATTTTGAAGCTCCTTTGACCGATCCGATCGCCTGCTCCTACCTGATTGATGACACAAACAGCAGAAACATTCATATCGAACAGCACTGAGTAGATTGTCTCTTTCAGCTGTCTTCTTTCAATCATCTATCCATTACTATTGCCCCTATCAAGGAGAGATGAATAGCAGTCTGACCCTTCCTATAATCATTACCTTCTTCCTTTTTCTCACTATGAGTAGCACCGTGTTCATGAACTTGGCATGCTTGATCACAGCTTGCTTGCATCTGGTGTGCCATCAATGCCCTAGCTTTTCCATCACTCAACACATGTTTTTGAGGACAGTCTGACATGATAAGCAGAAGAAAAGGGATCAACAACGTTATTCTTGGACCTGCATTAAGTATGCAAACCTGATTACTCAGATCAGATGCAAATATGTGTAGAGGAATTATAGGGCGCAAGTAGATAACGAAGCAGAAATCAATGAGTTTGATTGCTGATCAATAAAGAAAAATAAATTATGAAAATTATCTGAAGCAACTAGCATATGGTAGCCACATCCACCATGAGCAGAGTACTGCTTAGAAGTTTTACACAACTGTAAAATCCTACAAGGAACGAACTCCTCATCTTGCCAGTAATCTATCTGAACATCCTCATTTCAGCTATAATCATCCAAAACTGGTGAAAAGTCAGCAATCCAGACAGCGGAGATTGTATTCTTGGATTGGAGATGTGATTTTTGTGTCTTACTGTGAATTTGAACTGATAGTTGCTGAATTCTGAACAGATTCCACACGTCAGAGCTTGTAAATAGATTTAGTACAAAAACTAATGCAATTTTGATGCGGACTTAGATATGTAATGCCTGGTCCAATGCAGTTCCCTAGTTGGTGCACCCCCAAAAGGGTATAACAATTAAACCATAGGCCAAAAGATAATGACATTTGAATCCTTTTTCTGTTTTCCACTTCCACACTATTTCAATTTTCACGTCTCCCCAAAGAAAAGAAAAGAACCATTTCACGTCTCCCTAAAGAAAAGAATAACTTGTACAGAGAAAGGCATAAAGCAAAAATAGAAAAGCAATTTATATCAATTCCGGCGGTATGTTCTGTTTCCTATCAAGTTATGCAGAAACAGTCTCTCTGACTTTAACCAAGAAGCAGAACCAAAGAATGTCCGCCCATAATGTCGAAGTCACACAAAACCATGAGTCTCCCGCCAAACAATTCAGCTCAAAAAAAGTGGCCCAAGTGACATCAAAATAGGTACTTACAAGTTCGTAGATATGTTAGGAATACAAACTTGGGGCGCAGCAGAATAATAACAAAGCAATCAAAAGTCTATTGCAAACAGATGGCAACTGGAGATTTTCTGATACAAATTAAGGGAACAGCAGCAAAGCTCACCAAGGCTGAAACAAATGTGCAGACCACCATCTAAATTTTTTGGGAACAATTCAAATGAAGAGTAGAGTCTACATACACAAGTTAATGAGACACCAACCTGGACTAAGGACGGATTAAACAGAATATCAGGAATCTTGAATCTATCAGCACCATTCTCTATCGTCCTGTATTATGTGCAAGAATTAAAAAGCAAGATCAGTCAACTAAAGAAATGACATTCACTACTGTCCACTAGAAATAAAAATGGACAACAGATTATCAAAATAAATACAACAACTCACAATGTCCCAGGAGTACACAAGGAAGTAAAAATTAAACAGGCAACTGCTGTTGACAGTGGACACAATGAAAGTTTTTGGAAAGCAATTTAAATCAAAAGAAGAAGACGAAGAAGAAGAAGAAGAAGAAAAGAAAAGATAAAAGATGAAAGAAAACGGATAAAAAGAGTGATGGTTCGTACTCATTTCCTCCATAGTATCTTGCACCTGGATACCCTTCGCTGTATTTGTTGGTCATGATAGATCCAACAGCTTGCATCACTGAAACTGATGTAAAATTCTCCGACGGTATGAGTTTCGAGTCCCTTCAGGGGGAATAAATAAACTCCCAGTTAAAATCGAACCTAATCTTTGGTAGAAATGTGAAAGATATTTATGTGAAAATTGGCAGCTAGGACACACGCGCAGGGTGTGCAGTGTTCTGCAGGCAGTCCCCACATGAACATGCCCTGTCCTGGAAACCTGGCCTATCCAATTGTAAGGTGGCCCACTTGTACATGGAATGCAGATCATTGGTCAGTTTATTCCAACCATCCTACTTTGGCCAGGGCAAGTTCATGGTGGGTCTCACTAGAAGAATGCCCATATCTCTTACATGTGTGCCACAAACACAATTCTCAATCATGGAACATGTTGTGTGGAGCTCAATCCTTCAACAGGATCTAATATCTAAACCCTCGTTTGATATAGATCCACCCCTTCTCCTTTCAAATAACCCACATGTCACCCTTTGGATGTGTTTAGAAGGGGTGCGAGTATTGAAAACAGGGTTCAAATATCATCTCCCATTTTTTATTCACTCTCCATTGCATACAGGTGAAGGAATCCAGTGTTCTTAGAGTGCTATAAGTTATAGTTCACCTGGTTGCATTAAGACACTTGGACAGTCCAATCAAATGATCTGGACTGTCCACTAGGTCCTGCATACATTTCATAGGTTGCTATGCAAAAAATCACACCAACCGGACATCCAATTGATAGCCTATATAAGGAATGGTCAGGATCACTTGTTAAAAAATGGGTCCAATCAACAAATCGAGCCATCTATGTACTGGGTCCCATCATGGATTGCTCATGGTTCTAAAGAATCATTATTATCAGGCAATTCTAACCATCCATCCAAGTTTGAAAATGGAAGTAAAGAAAAGAAGAGCAACTTATGGATGGCTCGGATCATCTGATCCATGTGATTTTTTGCATGGTTGCACATCATGTATAAGATGGACCTAACGGACAGTCCCGACTGGTCGATTGGACTTTCCAAGTGTCCTGATGCAACGATAGTGCCTGATTGATTCCAGATACATAACACAGCACCCAAACACATATTAGAAAGGAGAGTGATCATATAGTGTCAACCTCTGTGGGGCCCACTGTGATGTGTGCATCAAATCCACCCTGTCCATGAGGTGTGCCATTCTCTGCTAAGCCATGAGGCCAAAATCAGCTTGATCAGACACTCAGGCCATTCAATCCATTCATCAGATGTACCCCACTAGGACAAATCAGGCCATTCCAAAACTCAGGTGGGCCACAACACTGAATTTATAGTATTTAGCCATGATTTTCACTGTTTCCTCAGGTGTGGCCCACCTGACTGTCAGATGGGCTTGATTTTTGGGATCCAGAACGAACTTGAGACGGCGCACCCGATGGACAGAACAGATGTCATGCAAACATCATGGTGAGCCCCACAGTGATGGATTCAACACTATGGAGTATTATGCTTTTCTAGAAAGCATTCAAAAAATTAAAAAAGAAAAAAGCATTCATTCAAACAAAAAATTCACAACTCAGAAACTACTAACAAGAATAGATTCCTATTTACAGCTCATATAAAATCAAATCTCAATTTCAAACGCTGCTTGAGAACAAAATCGAAAAAAAACAGTAATAAAGAAGTACCTTCCATTGCCTAGCTTTTTCTAGCTCGATGATATTGGCGATCTCCGGATCAATGACCTCGAGGGAAGAGTTCAGCTGTTTTGGCCACTGATTGAACGAATCAACGGTCAGGATTCAACGGAACCACAGATCTTGAAAGAACTGGTAAGCAGTGAGTACTAACAGAAGGGGAGCGTTGTAATTACGGAAATGCCACTGTCTTACCGCGACGCGAGAGTTCTCCTTCTCGTAGATAGCTTCGTTTGGTAGGGAGGACTGAGAAAAGAAAAACGAATGAGGATTTCAGAAGAAGGCTTTAAAAACGAAAACAAAAAGGAATGCGATTTAGAAATGCATTTTGAAAGAAACGCGATTTCAGAGAAACGTTTTCTGGGAAGAGAAATGCATACCATGTAAAAGAGGGGATTGGAATTGAAGAGAGGACGGATTGGCTTCTGTACGGACGAGGAGAGCTTCCGAAGCGCCATTGCCATTGCCATCTCTCTCTCTCTCTCTCTCTCTCTCACCCACTCTCGTTTTGCGGTTTTTCTGGTTTTTTGGCACTGGAAATGGAATAGTCTACACCATCTCTTTTACGCAGCGCGTGAACCGCACAACTATGTGGGGCCCACCATGTTGTATATGTAAAATCCACTCCGTCCATCATGTTCTATCCTTGATTTTTGGTTTTGGGACTAAAATAAATATTCAGATCCATGATTCAAGTGGGACACCTCAAGGGAAAAATGGGTATGGATGTCAACCACAGGTTTGTTTGTGAGGCTATCATGGTTTGGATCTTTCATAAAAACTGTTAATCAGGTGAAAGGCACTGTTTTGATGAGAAGATTAAAAAAAAAATCTGCCTGATTTAAAATTCAGGTGCGGGAGCTTAGATGTTTAGGAGCCATTTAACATCATTCTCATTGATGTGGCCCACCTAAGTTATCCATCCGGCTGATATTTTGTATATTCAGTTAACATAATGCTGCTCACATTATGGACGGTGGATTTTACATTACAACGTGACGGCCCCACAGAGTTTGGGTGTTTTGGGAGTGGATTAGGTGTTACCCTTATCGTGTGGGGCTCACCTTGATGAATGTGTTGTAAATCCATGCCGTCCATCCGTTTTAACAGATCATTTTAGGCGGATATCTAAAGAATTAAGTAGATCCAAATCTCAGGTGGATCATATCACTGGAAACAGCGGTGAATGACCTTAGAACATTTTATGGGCCACATAAGGTTTGGATCAAGCTTATATTTATAATTTCCCACCATCCAGGTCTGTTTGAACTTATCAACGGTTTGGATGGAAAATAAACATTACGGTAGGCCCTAAGAAGTTTTTAATGGTGGCAGTTCAATCACCATTTTTTTTCCTTTGGCGTGGTCCTATTGATATTTTGATCTGCTTATTTTTTGGGGAAAACGTACTAAAATGATCCGGAGAAACGGTTGGACGGAGTGGATATACGAAAAGTTATCAAGGCGGGCCCCACAGTAAGGGTAACACCTAATCCACTCCCGGTGTTTTGCGCGCTGCGTGGCTGTCGTTAGTTGGAGTTCGTTTTGCCTCAGTTGCGACTCAGATTCTAGCTGTGCCGCCGCCCAGTGGGGACTACATACTGAGTTTTACGGTGATCGGAACCGTCCATTTTATGGAATGTATAAATTTCTGGTAATAATAAGAAAATTATGGTGAATGGTTGATTGTGAACATCACTACCTGTAGATGAATTTAAAAGGGTGAAAGGGATCAATCACATTCAAATATAAAAATCAAAGGTTTGGATCATCAATGGATACTGATTATGGAATAATATCTTATCTATGCCAGTAATGAGAATATAGACGGTTAATATCATAGGACCATCTCAGCTGCCCGTGTCCCAGCGCAATGACACATGCTGGAATTGAATCGCAATAGAGGCAGACCAAAATCTTTTGGAGTGGGTGGAGCTTGGTCGGAGAATAAAATAATTCTCAAAATTACAAAAACTGAGGCTTCGTTATTCCACACTGGCGAAGCAGCCTGCCTATCCACACACAGGGACACATGCCAATGTGGATTATATTATGAGAGATCTGATCTCTACATCAGCTGGTATGAAATTTTTTAGATTTCTAGATTAAAAATCATTCCAACTTTACATCTCTGGTGGTCCACGCCATTACAAAAATATGCATGTACGGCTAGAAGATAGTTTTGACCACCATTTTACTGTGTAGATTGAGGACGGTCTGAAGAATGAAACGGAATTATTTTTGTGAAATAATATCTAAGAATCATTTACGTAAATATGGAAAGATCAGATCATTATATGTATTGCACATTGGCACGAGAAACTGTGTGTGTATGAGCAAGTATTCACGCGCGTGGAACCAGAAAATTCTGTAGGAAAAATTGAATATACCATTAGAAACGCATCTTGCCTTCGCGCAATGGCACGCGCTAAAATAAGCGCCCTATACGTGGCTAAATGGATCACGTATGAAATATCTGGTCCATTCGTAGTAAGGAATCCTAGTTCAGGCAAAAATTCCACACGTTAGATGGGCCATGCGAGCGAAAATATGGACACTCTTTAGAAGGCGTAGCCAACGGTTCAAGTTCAAACTGATTATTACGGCTACTTGATAGTTGGATTTTAAAAAATAATCAAAGGTGCTGTGAGTGATCCCACTCGTGTGAAGCTTTGCCATGTGAAGGCTGCAAAGAGCTTCATTGAGGAAACTATTAGAATACTCCTCGCATCACACGTGTGACATTGTACTGCACACGCAAAATCCTAACGGTTCAACGGTTCAATTAACAAGTGTTGTCCCTTTGATAAGGGCCTGATACTTTGGGCCGGGGCGCATGGACGGTGATGCCCGCCTGATGAACCGCGTGGAACTCTGAAAAGTGTGCCACGTCGTGAATAATTATAGTATACACGCTCGAATAATGTTAGCGCTTTTGATATAGAGGCATGTCTTGGTATATCGTCATGTCGTTCCTATTATCAACAGAGACCGTCCATTCACTGGTCCTATCCTCCTATTTGTGGATGAACTACTGCTGCTTCAAAAAAATTTAAAAAGACGAAAGAAAGAAAAGGACGCTGGACTCTCTGATGAAGGGTCAGGACACGTGGCAGACATCAGACCACCGTATGATTCCCAATCATAATAAATGACAGGCGGAAGTTGACGGTGAGATTCAGCGAGAGACGACGATTCAGTGAAAGAACTCCAATACCGGGATAGGTTGATCGTCCTGACCGTTGATTTTATTGAAGTGGCCAGTCCATGATGGGCCCATTATCTGGACGGCTCAGATTAAAACAAAACCATGGTAGGCATTTTGTATATTTTGCACTAATTAAGAAAATTAGAAACCAAAAAAAAATCAAAATCTGTTTTTTTTATTTTTTCCTTAAAAAAAAAAAAAAGACTTTTATGCCCTTCTCGTTCTCATCCAAGCCCATCCAAATGGATTAAACATCTAAGGTGGGAATTGGACTAACCGTCCATGCATGCCACGCGTCGCCACTTCAACAATAGCCACTCATTCCCTATCCCACTCCCAACCACAGGCTACTGCGACAAGGTCATTAGAAACTCACGGCAGCAGATCTGAGCCGGGTCTGTGTAAACCCGGGCCTGGCCCAACCGACCCGGCCGTTTAGCAATTGACCTGTTGGCCTTAGGCTCAACTCCCAAGGCCCGGGTCTGCCCTGTTTTCCGCGAGACTCCAAATCGGGTCCATACCCGACCCACGGGCCCATGCAAACACCCACCCCAACGGCCCAACCCGCATAGCATTGGGACTAGAGCTGTACACGAACCGAGTTAGCTCGGTTAACTTGCTCGACTCGACTCGATGAAGCTCGATTTGACTTGGTTCAAAATTGAGTTCAAGCCGAGTCAAGCTGATTTTTTGAGCTCGAAAACTTTTCGAACCGAGTTCAAGCTTACCCAGCTCGACTCAACTCGGATTGAACCAGTTCGATGACTCGGTTATTTTGATATTGATATTGCTCACTAAGTGTTTGATGAAATGACTCAATGAAGTGTCGACTGGTGGTGAGGAAGGTATGGATATTAAACAAATACCCTTGTATCTTAATTTTGATGTTACCTACTGAGTGTTTGATGAAATACCTGTAAATTGCTGCTGCTGTTTTACATACTGTGAGAAATTGAAGGTGCACTCTGTTATGGGGAAAAACGGAACGATCTATAGAGGCAGTTCAGGTCGAGACCTGACACGCCCCGATGCGCAATAGAGGATGAGGAACCCGATCGCCAGATTAAGGAGGAAGGTCGGTACAACCAAACTAGGCTTGAAGGTTGGCACGACCAGGTCGGCCTGAAGGTTGGCACAAGTAAGGTCGATCTGAAGGTCGGCACGACCCATAATGGACTCTTCGAGGGACAACCTGAAGAGGCTATCAGGACTCATGAAGAAGTTAAAGGCTAAAAAAATTGTACATCACAAAGATGTTCTTCTTAATTGGAAGGACAGGTTGGCAGGCGGGGATGAGCTTATCCGACCCTACACGCTATTACCTCTATTGTTTGACCTTATCCGAAGGCAGGATAAAACCACCTCGATTGCCAACTGGTATCTAACCTTATTCGAGTATGCGGTTCTACCTTATCCGAGGGAGCGATCAAAAGTTCTCTCTAAAGATCGTGGAGGTGGATCCGCGATTAGCTCAAGATCTCGAGATCTCTGCTGAGGATCTCAGGAGAATTCCTAAACCTTAGGAACCTGAATCCTTCTACAACACTGTAACGCCCTATGTTTTCGGGACCCAAGTATACGACTCGTTTCCCAAAAACCCGAGTGTTAACCTTAAAGGATGGTCAAATTCGAGTATATATATATATTTTTCATTGATCAGAGTGAGCAGATGAGCGTAGAATGGACAAGTAAACATAAAGGAAAAATCGCAACTACATTTAGAACATACAGAGGTTGCTCATAATGACTTATACAAACCAATGTCTCTACAATAACAAATATAAGATTGCACACATGAGAAATTTAAAAGCATATGAAACACAAACGAAAGTCCAAGATCGCGCAACTTCCTTGACAGGTACAGCCACGTATCCTTGACCACCATAGCGGCTCCTCATCAGTCTGAACCTGCATATCACTTAAGCCACTTGTGCTACCTGTATGGTTATATTTTTGATAGATGAGCGACCAACTCAGTGTGAATTTTCCTTAAGATTACACACTGCCGCATTAGGTAAGCATAGTTATAAAATAACAAGGCAATCAAAATAACACATGATGCAGTCTTTTTTTTTTTTTTTAAATGCATGGATGCATGAATGCACATCGCCCCGGGGATGCTCATCCGTGCGGAATTTGGGCTCGTCACCCATGCAAATCATCGACCCGGGAAAATCATCCAGTCGGAACAGGGGTCGATAGTCGGTGGTCTGGGAGCTAGCAAAACGATACCCCGATAATCCTAAGGGCACGTGTTACAACATCCAGAATTAGCCACCTGTCATCGCTAATATGCTATGAATGCATGATTAACCAAACCGTTATTAGTCCAATTACAATCAGTCAATTTAGGTAAGCTCAAAGTCACTACGGGGGCTCGTCACCAGCGTAGGCCGACAGCTCGGGCATAGGTCCCATACCACCATCCCCGGCTCATGAGACTATCACCTTAAGATGTTTAATAGAAACCTGTCGACTAGTGGCCAATCATATTATAATATATGGGGCTTACCATCGCATGGTTGCACAATATAAAACATCAAACCCATATAGGGCAAATACCAAAATAAAGCTGCATAGGGCGATATTGAAACAAGCCACATAAGCAGATATCAAAATAAGCCACATAGGGCGAGTATCAAAACCATGCGATAAAAGACCATCATTGAAAACTACTTAGACACAATAACTCATGGATGGTGGGCCCACATCAATGATCCGCCTAGACCACCACGCAATAACCACCAGATCGAAGGTCCATCGCAACTACCATCAATCGAGTTACATCCCAAGTATGAGTGTACATTTATAAGTGAGGGTTTCCCACTAATGTACCAGTTTAAATCCTAGAAGCAATCCAAAAATAATCCAATATCATGAATTAAATATACAGGATAACATTAAGCATGTGATGTACAATTCAATTACACAAGTGAATATAAGATGGAGATAGCAATTATCACTTTGAATTAAAATAAAACCATAACTTAAGCTAATGGAAAAATGGAAAGCTCAAGGGGAAGAAATCATCACCTTATAGTTGGATCGCCTACCGACATGGCTAGGGATATAACATCCCATTTTCTTTTCAATGGTAGGCATCCTAAACCCCGTTGTTTCTTACGGTGTGGCCCACTTGAGCTTTGGATCAGTTTCATTTTTGGGCCCATGTCCTAACATGCTCGGCCAAACCTAATTGACGGAGTGGATCTGCCTTGTCACCTCTATAGGGCCCACTATTAAAAAAACAAAAAGAAAGAGAAAGAAGAGAAACTGAACTCTCACCGTAACCAACCCCATCTCCCACTCCTCTCTCCCTTCTTCTTCAGCCAGTGCTCGCACGACTTGAGCTATGACCATCAATCATTCTTCATGCTGGGACCCACAACATAATCCAAACCATCTATTATGTTCAGACTTTGAAGTAATCCCATCCGTTGAAAACTCTCCCCCATGATCCGCGTGAAACCTTTATAACTTGATCTTAGACACTCCTACCTCTCCATCCAATGGTTTAAATCTTTCAGCGCCTCATGTTTCAAATAACCAATCAAATTCACCCAGAGATCGGCCGTTTTGTAGTCTTCTTCTTTTATTTCTTCAAACTGCTTGCTTTAGTTGCAACCTCCAACTCTCTAAATGCTTTAAGAGCTTTCTCTAGTGTCAAAAGCCAGGGGCATCAATGGTGTGTGTGTGTGTGAGAGAGAGAGAGAGAGAGAGAGAGAGAGAGAGAGAGAGAGAGAGAGACCTCAAGAGTCATTGAATCATTGAGTTACATGTTTTCATGACCAGTTGTGAGACGTGATCTAGAGGAAGTAACTTAGAAGGAAAGACACAACAGGCCGGAATAAAAGAATAAGAAAAGAGGGAGAAAAAGAGAAGAAATGAGGAAGAAGATAGGAGAGAATCACCGCTGAATCGATTCATCGAGTCGACCCGTCGACTATTCACATTTAAACAAATTCCAAGTTTAATCCAAACCTTGTATGCAATCCCTGACAGGTAGACTATCCTCTAACCCATCTGATTCAAAATATTACTCTAGTTAGGGTTGATGCTATTGATTAATTGAGTCAACTCACTAAGTTAACTCAGTGAGTCATTAGGTTGAGTACTTAGATTTTAGCTGAAAAATAGAAACATTAGTTGAATCTATATATGACCAACAATTGTAATTTCATGATAGATGACTTCATCAATTTACATAGAAACTGTAAAGAGTTATGCTAAGTCACTTAGTATATAATGCGTTCAACTGAGTCGAACTGGAGCAGAGTTGGATCGTCTACACGTTAAGACCAATCATACATCAAATTCTAATACACTAGATCAGGTAGGTGATCTTCCCGATTGAAAAGACTACATTAGTGTATATATTTAATTACATTGATTATTTATTTTGTATTGCTGATTTAAATTATTTGATTTTGATTTTAAGTGATGTAGAATGCATTTATTTGATTTTCGATATGTGAAATAAATTCATTTGATCACTGTTAACTGCTTTAAATTGGGTGCCTAAAAGGATCATTACATTATATTTGTTATGGGTGCTTTGCCCAGGGTCATTCTCGAAAGGATCAGCACGGTACGGGTGATCTGCCCAGGGTCATTCCTGAAAGGATTGGCACGGGTGCTCTGCCCTGGGCGATTCTCTAAAACGATCAACACACAAGGGTGCTCTGCCCTGAGTATTTACCCTAAAAGTTTATTCACCAGGTGTTATGCCGAGGGTCATTCTCTAAAAGGATCAAAATACACGGGTGCTCTGCCCTGGATTAAACCAAAAAGGATTTTAGATGACTTGTCATTGTTGTCATGTAAAATGTTGATTCAATACTCGTAATTAATCCTATTTATTTTATTGAGTTGTATTAGTGTTAAAGTAGAATTTTTAATTTTAGGAATGATGTGACCCTACGAGCCGTCGCACTCACACCCTTATAGATTGTTTTGTAGGGTCTATGTATGAAAAGCCAATTGGACAAGATTAAAGAGTTTTCTTTTTATTTATTTGGGAATTTATTAAAATTCAATTTATGTTGTTATTATTTATTTTTGAATGTTAATATAACTAAAGATTCAAGGATTGATTAGTGGACAATATTTAATGACAATGATTAGTATCCTTTTAGTTGTTCTGATTGCCTTGAAAATGCATAGAAATAATGTGAGTTGTGTCGTATATTTTATTTAAAGTCGACTTACAGTCCTGAAATTCGGGTTTGGGCTTGGCCAACTCGGGTTCCAAATTTCGGGGCGTGACAGATTGGTATCAGAGCCTAGGTTTTAGATTCTATCTGAGGACTTAGGGTTGTCTTTCAAATTAGTGACCCAAACATAAAGCCCTTTGCTTGCATGAAAAAAAAAAAAAAAGAGTTAGAAATATAAACTTAGGAACCATTTAAATCTATGTTGACATCAAATATAATCTTATTTAAGCTTAACATTAAAGTAATAGCCCAAATTTGGCCAACTCGGGTTCCAAATTTCGGGGCGTGATAAGGGACGTGTGGTCCCTTATAATCGAGTCCTATTATGAATTAGGAACTTACATCGTTAGATCAAGTTCTACACACTATTTATGGTTGAGATGATAGCCCAGGGTTTGGATTATTTATCTTAGGGTCTTAATGTAGGGTTAGGGTTTTCATCTTAGGGTTCAGTTTTAAACTTAGATTCTAGAATTTGAGTCTTGAATTATTAATATTAATATTATTATTATTATCGTCCAACTGATCGAATAATATTTATTATAGGGGTATTAATCCATCAATATTTATAATGATGGTTCATAAGTTCGTATTTAAATGTATCGAACTTATCTAATACTCTTATAATGATTAATAACCTATTGTTTACTTAAGAAGTGTAAGTGTATAATAATCATAGTTTGTTATAATATTCAATGCTAACATGAAGAATAAACCAATGGTTAATCCTGCTTAGTACCCTGTTTATGGTTAAAGCCTTAACCCAGAATTTGGATTTTCTAGGTCTAGGGTTCACACTTGAGTTTAGGTCTATAATAATTTTTTAGGATTTGGATTGTAGTTAGCATATGATAATTTACCATATTAATTTAATAATTGAAAAGTAATGGTAAACATTAGTGTTATAATTAATGTTAGCTAATTTATTAATAATAATGATTATGATGCTAATAATGCTATGATCTACTGTTATTGATTGTACCTAAGAATGATAATTAAATGATTAATATTTAATAATGATAATGTTGTTTGTAAGCACTGCTATTAGCATGAATAATCTACAAAAGGTTAGTTATGTTTTATAACCACAATTATTATCGTAATACTAATGATAATAATAATAGCTATCAAGTATTAATAGCGGATATAATCATGATAATAGATACCGTAATTCGCCATTAAAGCATTTATAATCGTTTGTTGGGCCCACCAAGTTGTGGTTCACAAATTCAACTCATCCATTTTGTGTGTGTCCCTTAGTTAAGGGGTCAAACCAAGTTTCAGGTGCATCCAAATCTCAGACGGACCCCCCAGCAAGTGCTTTTATACTGTTTAACATGTCTTCACAAGATTGTAGATGGAGTGGGCCACCTGAGCTCTGTGTATGGCTGATTTTTGGGGGCACTTCATACATAAAGGGACCCATCAAATGGACGGTATTGATGTTCAACACACATCATGGTAGGGCCCATGTGTGTGAACAGTGGGAATATATCAAATATATACATCACACGTGGGCTCCCTGGATGCACGGTGTGCGTTTAACACCTATTCCACTGTGGGTCACACCGTCCTACGTACAGGGATGGTGTGGATATAATGCATATCTCAAGTGGGTCCCATGTGCAGGGAAGCACGGATGAAACACGAACATCATGGGTGGGACCCACATGGATGGACAGTTAGGGTGTAACACATACTTCATGATCAGACAGAACTTGTTGGCGTTAATCCAGCAGCTGCCTGCTGCTAGTGGTGTCCTTAAATGGACGGTGTGGGTTTGTCTTGAGCCTAAGGATGAGCTCACCGAATGGATGGATGGCTTGGATGAATCCAACATCAAGGTGGGGTCCCACACAGTGCGGCCCACCAGCATTTCGGTGAGGCCAAACACAGTGTAGCCAACCTGCATTTTGGTGAGGCCCACTGTCTGAGCGGCTCGTCAGCTGCCAAGGTGGAAATCAGCTCCTATTGCAGGCTGTTTTGGCGGCCGTTTCTAGCCTACTCATCAGTTCAAACACGGCCCACCCCTAGGCCGTTTTTCAGCCCATTTCAGAGCTCAAACAGAGCTCATTTGCTGCTATGATTCCAGCTCAAAGATGGCTCGACTAGGTGTGATTTTACCCATGTTTGCGGGCTGGTATTATTTCCAGTTTCCTGGGGCATGCTGTAGCTTGAACAGGGGCTCGTTTTTAGGCTGATTTTCAGCTCCCTGCTAAGCCATTCACAGGACATTTTAGCCACAAAACAAGGCTCATTTTCCGGCCATATTCGACCTCAGTAACAGGCTGATTCCCTGCTAGAAATGACGAAGAAAAAGGGAGAGGGTGGGGTGGTGTTACCTGGCCGGACGGTGGTGCTCACGCCTACCCTGCTTCTCTCCTTCTTACTCTCTGTTTCTCTCTGTTTCTCCCTCTCGGTTTCTCTCTTTTTTTCTTTCCTTCTTTCCTTACTTTTCCTCTCTTCCTGTGTAAACCCTGGAGGGCTGAGCCCATTTTATAGGCTGGGAGAGGGACAGCCGACGGTCAGCTAGAGTCCCCTCCATTCAACGGTTTGGATCCATGGTCCATTGTGCATGGGTCCCATCTGTTTGTGGAGATGTGTTTGTAGCGCCCTGGGATCTCTAGAAGTACACTTTTCAGGCCTAGTGGGGCCCATCTTGTTGACGTGGTTGGGTGGGTTTTTGAGGAAGATGACCCACCTAACAATGGTGGATTTTTACCCAAAGGTTCTCAGGGTGATCCAGACCATTTGATCGATCTGGATGGGTCCCATTAGCGGTGTGGGGCCCAATTTTTGAATCCCAGATGAGATCTTGCTTCATCTCGTGAAATCTCTTCTATTTTTCCTCCCCATTCTCATGAGATGAGAATTTCCTTCATCTCTTCTCGTACCTTCCATGCAGGAGGGCTGTGATGAAGCCACGTGGCCCATCAAATGGTCACCAATGTGACAGCCATTGCCAGACAAAAGAGGAAAGTCTCTTTTTTTCTTCCTTCGCTGTCAGCCATTTTTGGGCTATGAGAAGACTCTTCTCAGCTGGCGGGGAGGAAGGCTGATAACCTCCGGTCCATGGGATGTTAGCTTGCCCAACAAGCCATCTGATGGTCCCTCTCATCGAATCTCAGCCCCACATGAAGGAAATGGACGGTAGTGGCTGATCTTTATTGTCTCAATGCATGGATCAAAGAATTTATACCATTTTGTTCAGTGGACCCACGTGAGTAAAATGGACGGTTTGGATCGTCTGGAAAGTTCCCCAGATGGCCCACTTTGGGTCTTGAAGTTTAACAGTTTCAAATTTTAAAATAGGCAGGAGGAGTTCTCTTGCTTTTAATTTGCGAGACAGCTCGGTCAAAGGTCATTTGACCGACGAGCTTGGTCCAGTGCACTTCGTGCATGGGTATGCTGGGTGCACACGCACCTCGCGTGGGGTCCACAGTGATGTTCTGGTGAAATCCACATCATCTGTTCAGTTTAGGGGTCCCTATCAAGGCATCTAAACAAGAACTAGGAAGATCCAAAGCTTAGGTGGGCCATGTACGTAGATATAGGTCTTTAATTGTGGATTTTCATTGATCCAATGGTTAGATTAGGTCCAAACTTGTCATTAACGGTAAAAAGGCCCTAGGGGTCGTCAGTATGCTTCTACTGCAGATTTTACTACCCCTAAAATATATTTTTAGGTATTTTATTATAAATTTTTTTTTTTTTTATTTCAATCATATAGTGGTCCCATTTCTGAAAGTGATCAGGGTCAATCATCCTGTGATTTTTTTTTAAGACTATTTAAATATTTTAGTAATAATGATATTATTATTATTACCTGTACATTGTCATTCATTTACCTTTTTATTATATTATTATTACTCGTCCATATTTTCAATAGGTGGGACCTACACTTCTTGCTCCTATGTTATTAAATATTTAATTACTATTATTATTACTGTATGTACATTGTTATTTATTTTTATTTTACCTACATGTAAGATGTGGGCTACAGACACTAACATTAAGGTATTAAAGTGAGCCGCCACATGAGTTCCTAATTTTACCAAGTTACGGTTTATGTAAGCAGTCCAACGATTGGGTTGACGAACATTTAATCGTCGGTAATCCCTGAGATCCTAAAGAACCCCTTTAGGTGAGACCTAAGAGTTGAATACGAATCCAAACGATCCGATCTACATTATCCAAGGATGGACCGTAAAATGGAAGGTTACAGACCTGATAAACAGTTTTAATTGGTCTAGCAAAGTGACTGAGATCCTAAAATAGGTGCTCTAAAGATATGACAGGCAAATTTGAAAATTGATCAGATGGATGGCTTATTAATGGATGAATGTTGTACAAGGCGGTCGAGGTGAATATATTGAGAATTATCGGATGTTGATGGGTAGGGATAATGGCGTGTGTTTCCACACACGTGTAATAGATTTAGACCTCCCTGGACCCGTGTACTGAACAGTACGGGGCATTACAAACACGTACCAACCAAATAGGAAGGTTTTCTCCATGTTATGACCTCACCTCAACTATAAATGGGAGCATCTCTAATGGTGAAAGGTACATACATATACTATCTCTACCCTTAAATGACTTCTACTAGACCCGGATTCCTGACTTTGGCATCGAAGGGTCCCCTGCTCTAGCCAGGGTCTCCTTTCTCTTCTTCCTGTGCAGGTACTCGAAGGTTGACTAAAAAGGGTGGACCAGATTTTTGCATTAACAAACTCCTTGTATTTGAGAAAATGCCGCACAAGCTCGATCTTGGCTTGAACTGGCCCAAGCCGCTGACCAAACCGAGCCGAGCTGGCTAGTCAGGCTCGAGGACCAAGCCAAACCGAGTTCGAGCTGGGCTCAGCTAGTGGCAGAGCCGAGTCGAGCTGTGCCAAGCTCGACTCGATTTAACTCATGTACAACTCTAATTATGACCATTATTTTTTGACTTGACAACTTACAATTGACTCGTTTAGACTCTGAGTCGAGTCATAACTCACCAAGTTTGGGGGTGTATCGACCAAACTTAATTGAGTTGAGGGTAACTTAAAGGATAACTCGTGGTATTAAATTGGATCACGTAGTACTAAATGTGAGTCAACTGGATTGAATATAACGGTCATTGACTTAGAGGGAGTTGCAGTACTGAATTACAATACTTTATTGTATCGCTACCCAAAGATTTTAAGACAGACTATGATGAGATGTGTTCACTCCCCAAGTATAGGGTTGTGATGTAGTAATAAAACTCGGTAAGACCGAGGTCGAATCCACAGGGACTGAAACCTGTACGCTTTCTAAAAATAACCAGATCTAGAACTAAGCTAAGATGAAATCTAAACCAATTTTGATTTGAGGAATGATGGTGAAATTAATCTAAAACTTAGGAAAAATTTAGGAGAAGGGAAACTAGGGATTCAGAGGATCCACTTGTAGAGATCAGGGAGATCTTATGCCTGTATTATAAATCAGGAAAATTAACTGAACTGCCATTGATATAGATTTCAAGAGATGAGAGGTATATGAATTAGGATGGATTCCATCACCAAACCATGCCCAGGAGACAAAGCAAACAACAGAATTAAACTAATTACCAACCAATCAACATGTTTATGAAGGTTAGGAAAGGGTACAGACATCCAACCATGCCCAGAGAGACGATGGTGAACAATGGGGCTTCCCGACGTCATAAACATAAAAGGAAAAGAACATGCTCAAAGCCAATGCGAGACCCATTGTAATTTCGGTCATGAGACCATTAAAGACCGAAAACATTCCCTTAATAAAATTAAATCAAAATCGATCGGTCTAAACAAAGGCAAGCAAAGAGGCCTCCCATCACGCTACAAGCTTCACCTCTTAGCCCTAGCTAAGAGGTTTAGCCACACATGAATGGGCTAGCTCTTAAACAAAAATAAATTAAAATAAAAATAATACTAAAAGAAAAAGAAAAGAAAAACTCTTCCTTCTCTCCCTGTCTTTCTCTCTCCTTCTGGCTGTCGTAAGCTGCAGCTCTCCCCGTTCACGTCCGCCCTCTCTCTCCCTTTTATATGTAACAACGTGGTGTAGGGTCCGTGCTGGAAAAGAGTCCGTTTAGAGATCTGTCTCCCGATTCTGTGACGAACAATGTCCTTCGTTTGAACGAAATTTTATGCAACAAAGCTTGATCCAAGACGTTCGTCGTCTTGGCTTTAATCGATCCCACCATGGACAAGCATTTGGACGGTTGATAGAAAATCCGATCCTCCCCCGAGCAGAATGGCCCGGAATGGCGGGGTGTGCACGGATGCGCGTAAACAGAGTCCAAACCGACTGCGCCGGACTCTCTGTGGGGCTCTGATCGAGGTCGAGGTGAAATCAAACTGTCCATTAGATTCTACTCACAAAACCGTTCGGAAGCGTCATCGTCTGGATTAGATCCGTGTGGCCCACAGCGTTTTTTCAACCTACCGTCCAATCCCCGTTGGATCCTTCAATTCTACGAAATGGGTGTGAAAAATCTGTATACAGCTAGGGACATGGTCGGTTTGCCCTCCTGGGGAGAATGGACGGTTCAGATCTCCCCTTTGAAGAGTGGTGGTGGCCCTAAAAAACGGACGCAGTCCTGTTTAGCAGTCCTGCGAAACAGAGTTGCGTCGATGATGGTGGAGCTCGTGATCAAAGCCGGCCGTGAAATCCAATCCGACCATTGAATTTCGTGGGAAAACCGGTCGGAAAGAGTGTGATTCTCTTGATTTTGGTGTGGTCCACAAGATATTCTACTCGCCGTCCATCCCGCGTCTAACGGGCCGGGAACGTGTAGTCGCTATATGAGGACGAAGAGAAAGCTTGGTGGTGGTCATGCCCTCATCCGGATGCATCATTGGACGGCCTGGATTTTCGTAATATATGATGGATGGGTCCCACATTAAGAACCGGCGCCGGCCGTGTATTGTCGAGTTTTTAAAACGAAATCGGGTCCGGGCCGTCGCCGACCGATTTCGCTTTTCGGTTCGATGGCAGCGCGGGAGTGCGTGAGCTGTACACGTGCGCATGCAAGGTGGGTCCCACTTTGATGTTTTCCAAAAATCCGCTCCATCCATCCATTTTGTCATATTATTTAACCCGTAGGGACCGAAGATGAGGCCCATCCAAACAGCAGGTGGGCCCAGAATCATGATCCTGAGGGCTGATCTGTTCGTTAAGCCATTTCCACCAGGATCTAACGGCTAAGATTCATCATGTACGGTTAATTTATGGTCCTTAGGCCATGCATGAAGTCTTGAGCCGGACGGATGGTGGGAATCCCGTGATCTTGCATTCTGGACCAGTTCCAGGCCACTTTGGCTTGCTTTCCTCCAATTCCAGGCGTGTAAAATCTTCATTATTAGTTTTCTGGAGTCCATCCCGTACTCTGGTAATTTCGGAGCGTCAAATCCATGCTTTTAACATCATTTTGCTATACACGCTCCTAATTTCCTCCTGTAACAAAAACAAGAGTAAAATCAGGCATTAAACATTATCATGTATGTAATATCAGGCAATAATTGGGGTCTGATATGTAATATTTGACCCTCAACACAACCCCCAACCAGCATTTTGCTAGTCCCGAGCAAAATATGCGAAAATTAAGTTGAGAATTACGAGATAATTCTTGTGAGGCCGAGTGATATTTTTAAAAACAATCCAGATATGAGAAATCTTAAGATTCATGGATGTTGAATATCAATTTCTCCTGGCCTCCAATGCATGGTGAATTTCATAATCAAGTTCAAATATCAATCCATAAACTAGAATAATTTTAAACATTGAGTTCCATGGGTGTAGAGTGTAATCCCGACTTCCAACATTAATATTCAATTCTTTATTTCAGGATTTCGTTGGTAATCAACAAGAGAATTCATGATAACTAAAACTTACCTCACAGATCATTCTTTCATTTTCTAGTTTTTTTTTTTTTTTTTTTTTTTTTTTTAAATGTCAAGATGGGAATCAACTTTTCACTTATAGGGAGCAAACCTATGGTGAAACTAGTTGCCCAACTCTGTCTAACTGTTAATCATTGAAATTCAAATCTACACTTATAGGGAGCAAACCCATGGTGTAATTCTCATTTCATACCCTGATGACCAAATCTTTTAGGCTGGTTTTTTTTTTTATGCTCGGTGATTACCAAGTTAATCATTCAATATCAAACTGAAATCTCAATGTGTAAGTGAGATGTGATATGTGAAATCATGACTCAATCAATGTTTACAACTTCTAATCATGGATTAACAATTTAAACTTAACTGTGAAATCTGAGATAATTGAATCCAAAAGTCATGAATTACCAACAATACGTATCTTAACATTATAAATCCAAGATGGTCGTCAAAATCACTTCAAATTCACAAGAATTTCCAGAAAAAATTTAAAAATTTTCACAATTTTTGCTCAAGACTTAGAAAAACACTGATTAAGTAACCTAATCTCCCACCCCCAACCTAAAATCTACATTGTCCTCAATGTAAAAGATATGAGCATGGAATGCACATGGGACAACGAAAGTAAAAAAAAATGATGGGAAGATAGTACCTGAATGATGAATCGTGAGAGACTTTCCAAGAGATCTCAACATAAGAGCGGGTGAGCACGAGAGAAAAAGCAACATAAAAAATAACAAGAAATAAAATCCTACCTATACCACTTTCGCAGGTTCTCTCGAGTGCATTTAGCGCATGCAACAAGCCTTTAAACCCCTAGGTTGCCCCTAGTGGACGAGTTGTAGTCTCGTGAGGGTTTGCAGTAATGTTACCCACAAACATTGAACTAACTAGGAAAATGAAATAAATGGAAAAGAAAAGTTGGGTTGCCTCCCAAGAGCGCTAAGTTTAACGTCTTCAGCCAGACAACTACAGCAATTACCCTAGTCCTAAGAAAGCGATAAACCTACCTATACCTCCATCAGACTAGGAGATCAGTCAGAGGCATGGACATGTCCTCTGAATCAAATTTCTCGACAAATGGCTTTAAGCGATGTCCATTTACTTTAAACTCCTTGCCATTGTCGGGATCTCTTATCTCGACGGCCCCATGAGGATATGCAGAATAACAAATGTAAGGGCCGGCCCAACGAGATCGAAGCTTACCCAGGAAAGAGATGTAATCGAGAATTATACAAAAGGACTTTCGGCTGGCGTGAATGATTTTCGTAGAATATGTTGGTCATGAAACGCCTTCATCCTCGTCCTTGTAAATTCTCGAATTCTCGTATGCGTGTCGTTCGGATTTCTTCAAGTTCATTTAATTGAAGTTTGCGTAGCAGCCGGCGTTGTTCAAATTGAAATTTAAATTTTTGATCGCCCAGTAGGCTCTATGTTCCAACTCCACAGGTAAGTGGCAAGCCTTCCCATAGACGAGTCTAAAGGGAGACATTCCAATAGGGGTTTTAAAAGCAGTACGGTACGCCCATAAGGCATCGGTCAATCGAATTGACCAATCCTTACGGTCAGGGTTAACCGTTTTCTCCAAAATGTGTTTGATCTCCCTATTAGAAATCTCAGCTTGCCCACTTGTCTGTGGGTGGTATGGGGTGCTCACCTTATGAGAGATACCGTATTTCTTCATTAAACTCTCGAATGGCCTATTACAAAAGTGTGAGCCCCCATCACTAATAATGGCTCGAGGCGTTCCAAATCGGGAAAGGATGTTGTCTTTTAGGAATTTAATGACCGTGCGATGGTCATTATTCCGACACTAATCGCTTCGACCCATTTAGTGACACGATCTCTACAGAAGCAAAATATATAAATTCCCAAAAGATTGGAGGAATGGTCCCATGAAATCGATGCCCCAGCAATCAAATGCCTCTATGATAAGAACGAGATTCAAGGGCATCATATTTCGACGGGACAATGCTCCCAATTTCTGACAACGCTCACAAGCTTTACAAAACTCATGAGTGTCCCCCGAACATAGTGGGCCAATAGAAGCCACATCTGAGAATCTTGGCCGTGGTCTTTTTTGCAGAAAAGTGACCACCACAGCACGTGAGGTGAGAAGGAGATGACACTCGATGCTCATCGTCGGCACACATCTCCTCAAGATTTGGTCCGGGCAATATTTAAACAAGTATGGATCATCCAGGAAGAATTTGCGTACCTCGGTGAAAAATTTCTTCTTATCTTACATGTGATCCAATGTGTCGGTATGGAACCCGTAGCAAGATAATTAGCAATATCGACGAACCAAGGTGAATGGGAGACTCGAACAGTTGTTCATCGGGAACATGTCATTGATATGGGTCGCCTCAAGGGAATCGGAGGTATTAAGGCGAGAAAGGTGATCGGCCACTACGTTCTCTACTCCTTTTATCTTTAATTTCTAAATCAAATTCTTGGAGTAGAAGGATCCATCGTATCAAGCGGGGCTTAGAATCATTCTTAGAAAGAAGATACTTCAGCGCCGCATGATCTGTATAGATAATGATCTTAGATCCGATCAGGTAGGACCTAAATTTGTCCAAGGCGAACACTACGGCTAAAAGTTCTTTTTCCGTAGTCGAGTAGTTCACTTGGGCAGGATTTAAAGTCCTACTCGCGTAATGGATGACGCAGGGCCTCTTATCTTTTCTCTGGCCTAGAACCGCTCCAAGAGCATAATCAGAGGCGTCGCACATAAGCTCAAAAGGAAGGCTCCAGTCAGGTGGCTGCATGATGGGTGCAGTGGTTAACATGCCTTTTAGCTTGGTAAAAGCTTCCTGGCATTGCTCAGTCCACTCGTATGGAACATCCTTTTGAAGAAGATTACATAAAGGACGAGAGAGGAGACTAAAGTCCTTTATGAATCGCTGTAAAATCCGCGTGTCCTAAGAAGGATCGCACGTCTCGATGTTCTTGGGTGGAGGTAGGTTAGAGATAAGATCGATTTTTGCCTTATCTACCTCAATTCCCTTGACGAGATGATATGTCCAAGGACAATCCCCTTATGAACCATGAAATGGCACTTCTCCCAATTAAGTACTCGTGATTCTTTTCTTCACACCTTTTCAAAGACACATTTAAGACTTTCCAAGCACTTGTCGAAAGATGAGCCATAGAACAGAATCGTCCATGAAGACCTCTAGATATTGCCCCACCATATCGAAAAGATACTCAACATACATATTTGAAAGGTGGCGGGGGCATTACATAGTCCAAATGGCATCCTTCGGTAAGCAAAGGTGCCGTAGGGACATGTAAATGTGGTCTTTCTGGTCCTCGAGGCGATTTCAATCGATTGTAGCCCGAATACCCGTCAAGGAAACAAGTAATAGGAATGACCCACTAGCCTTTCTAAGATTTGATCGATGAAGGGCAGAGGAAAGTGATCCTTCCTTGTGACGGTATTCAACTTTCTGTAGTCAATGCACATTCTCCAACCAGTAGTGACTCTGGTTGGCACGAGTTCATTATTAGCATTGGCTACGATGGTGATTCCGGACTTCTTAGGAACCACCTGAGTTGGACTCACCCATTGACTATCAGATATAGGGTATATGATACCCACATCCAATAGTTTAAGAACCTCGGCCTTAACCACTTCCTTCATGTTTGGATTTAGTCTACGTTGTGGTTGCCGAGTAGTCTTTGCATTTTCCTCAAGATATATGTGGTGAGTACAAATCGAGGGATCGATTCCTTTGAGGTCCGCTATCGTCCATCCTAGGGCTCCTTTGTGCTCAATGAGAGTAGATATGAGCATACTCTCCTGTTCTTCCTCCAGGTGGGCCGAGATCACCACCGGGTATGTCTCATCTTGACCTAAATAGGCATATTTCAAATCAGAGGGCAAAGGTTTTAGGTCAAGCTTCGGTGCCTTGAGGTTAGACGGTAGAGGCACTACATCAGTTTGTGGCAATTTTTCAAATTGTGGCCTCCACCGGCTAACTTAAGTAATCTGGAAAGATATCAAGCAAGGCACACGTCTCCCTAATCATATCATCATCAAACTCATGGGAGTGGGCCAAGCACGTCTCTAGAGGATCAGAAGATAAGGTGAGGGGTGTCCTATCTTCCACGAAAGTATCAATCATGTTAATGTCGTGGACATCGTCATCATCCTCTACGTTGCTGCCGTTATTGAAAAAGATATTTGACTCCAATGTCAAATTTTCAAAAGACATAGTCATGACACCATTCCTGCAATTGATGATTGCATTTGATGTGGCAAGGAATGGGCGACTAAGAATGACGGGAATGAGTGCTCATGTTGTTGATGGGTTCGGTGTCCAAGATGATAAAATCTACAGGTAGTAAAATCTATCGACTTGGACTAACACATCCTCAATAATCCCTCTTGGTACACGAACAGTTCGATCGGCAAGTTGTAGTGTGGTTAGGGTAGGTTTTAGCTCCCCCAAACCTAACTGTTTGTATACCGAATAGGAAATTAGATTGACGCTCGCTCCCAAGTCAAGAAGTGCATGATCAATTTGATGATTCCCGATTACACATGATATGGTTGGGCTACCGGGATCCTTGAATTTCTGCGGCACGTCTTGCTTCAGGATGGCACTCACTTTCTCAGTCAAGAAGATTTTCTTTTGAATGCTTTGCCGTCTTTTGGTCGTACATAAGTCTTTCAGAAATTTGGCATATGAAGGAATCTGTTTTACGACATCAAGTAGAGGAATGTTGACTTTCACTTGTTTCAACACCTCCAGAATATCCTGAGAGTTAGAAAGACGTTTTGGTGCAACCAACCGTTGGGGGAATGGAGCAACTGGCTTCTCTAGAAGTTCCGGTTCTAAATTTTGTGGGACATCACGAGATCCATCACTATTGTCCTCTTCTGGTTCTTGGGATTTTTCAGGCCTAACCGGAAGGGTTTTATCAATGATCTTCCCATTCCTAAGAGTGGTGATGGATTTAGCGTGTCCCATTTGATTTGAAGAGCTGGGATCATTTATCTCGTATTTGCGGTTTAGGATTGGGGAGCGGTTGTGCAGAAGCATCCCTTTTCTATAACCGTCATACGTGAATCTATTTTCTGCATAAGGTCATGCACTGCCTGAGTCAGCTCTTGTATGAGATTTGGAGCCGGTTCTTCTTGAGGTTTCCCCGATTTTGGTTTTGATTAAAGAAATTTTGAGGGTAGCAGTTGTCCATTCCTCCAACTAAGATTTGGATGATTTCTCCAACCAGGATTGTATGTATTGGAGGTAGATCCATTGAAAGGTCTTTGATAGTTATTTACGGCATTAGCTTGCTCATTCAACACTCCTCGAAAGGCAGATATGGTAGGACAATTTTCAGTTGTGTGAATGTTGCAATCACGGATGCCACAAACAATTTCATTAACCTTCTCCTTCTTTCCTTCCATGGCCTCGACTCTTCGAGTGAGATTAGTCACTTTAAAATTTATATCGTCCTCTTCTTTCGGAGATATACTCCACCTTTCTCCTTAGATTGAGTTGGCTTAGGCGTGGTGTTTGATTTTGGGTAATGGTCCCATGATTGTGCATTCTCGGCAAGTCTATCGAGGTAATCCCATACCTCATCGACCTCTTTATTCATGAATTCACCATTACACATTGTCTCGACCAGTTGGCGCATGGAAGATGTCAGTCCATCATAGAAGAAATTTGTAATGCGCCACATTTCAAAACCGTGTTGTGGGCGGAACTGACAAGATCCTTGAACCTTTCCCAACATTGGTAGAATGTTTCATCTTCCTTTTGGGCAAAGTTCATGATTGCTTTTACGAGGGTAATCGTTTTATGGTGTGGGAAAAATTTCTTTATGAATTCCCTCTGCAAATCATTCCATGTGCCAATGGATCTAGGACGCTTGATGAATGTAACCACGTCTTAGCCTTCTCTTTCAAGGAGAAAGGGAAGAGTTTCAAACTGATTGTATCCTCGGATACATTGGGAAAGTATAAGGTGGCTATAATCTCATCGAACTCTTTCAAATGTAAGTATGGACTTTCGATTCAAGCCCATGGAATTTAGGAAGGAGTTGGATAACTCTGGCTTGATGTCCATATGTCTGTGTTTTCAAAAAATCATGCATGAGGCGTGCTCACCCCCCGCCGGTTGTAAATAATCTCGTAAGGTACGAGGCGGGGTGCTTGAAGCACCTCATTCTCATCATGTACTTCCTCATCCATCTGTTGAGGTAGTGCTTGAGGTTGATTTTCAGCCATAACCTCAATTAACTCGGGGAATCCGAGCGGTGTCTAATCTGCGATGGACAGTTAACCCCTCAACTAACCCTCCTTCGGTCAAGAGCGTCGAGTGTCGTCACGGGCCCACTTGGGCATGAAACACTGCAGACCCTCAATTAAATTCTAAACCTAATCCTAAGAAAGAAAATGAAAATCTAGAAAGAAAAGAGGGTTGGAAGGAGATTACCAAATTGGAGTCCCTAAGCTAAAGACCTGCAAAATAAAACAAAATAAGTTAGTTTCTAAATAGAAGAAATTTCTAAAGTAAATCAAATCTAAAGAGTTAGAGAATCTAGAAAATCAGAAAGAGTTGACCAAATTAGAAGTTCTATCTTAACAACCTACAGAATAAAAAATATGTTAGTTCTATGAAAAATAGAAAACAAAATTAAAAATTTAAAATTAGTAAAATCCTAATCTTAAACTAACTCTAAAACTAATTAATTTCAGAAAATCGTAGCCGTCAGTCCCCCGAGCAGCCAAAAAACTTGTTCACTCCCCAAGTATAGGGTTGTGATGTAGTAATAAAACTCGGTAAGGCAGGAGTCGAATCCACGTGGACCGAAACACGTACGCTTTCTAAAAATAACCAGATCTAGAACTAAGCTAAGATGAAATCTAAACCAATTTTGATTTGAGGAATGATGGTGAAATTAATCTAAAACTTAGGAAAAATTCAGGAGAAGGGAAACTAGGGATTCAGAGGATTCACTTGTAGAGATCAGGGAGATCTTATGCCTGTATTATAAATCAGGAAAATTAACTGAACTGCCATTGATATAGATTTCAAGAGATGAGAGGTATATGAATTAGGATGGATTCCATCACCAAACCATGCCCAGGAGACAAAGCAAACAACATAATTAAACTAATTACCAACCAATCAACATGTTTATGAAGGTTAGGAAAGGGTACCGACATCCAACCATGCCCAGGAGACGATGGTGAACAACAGGGCTTCCTGACGTCATAAACATAAAAGGAAAAGAACATGCTCAAAGCCAATGCAGACCCATTGTAATTTCAGTCACAACAGACCATTAAAGACTGAAAACATTCCCTTAATAAAATTAAATCAAAATCAGATCAGTCTAAACAAAAGGCAAGCAAAGAGGCCTCCCATCACGCTACAAGCTTCACCTCTTAGCCCTAGCTAAGAGGTTTAGCCACACATGAATGGGCTAGCTCTTAAACAAAAATAAATTAAAATAAAAATAATACTAAAAGAAAAAGAAAAGAAAAACTCTTCCTTCTCTCCCTGTCTTTCTCTCTCCTTCTGGCTGTCGTAAGCTGCAGCTCTCCCCGTTCACGTCCGCCCTCTCTCTCCCTTTTATATGTAACAACGTGGTGTAGGGTCCGTTCTGGAAAAGAGTCCGTTTAGAGATCTGTCTCCCAGTTACGCAGCGGAGCAACAGTCCTTCGTTTGAATGAAATTTTATGCAACAAAAGCTTGATCCAAGACGTTCAGTCGTCTTGGCTTTAATCAGTCCCACCATGGACAGCATTTGGACGGTTCAGATAGAAAATCCGATCCTCCCCCGACTGCGAACGGCCGGAATGGCGGGGTGTGCACGGGCTGCGTAAACAGAGTCCAAACCGATTGGACTCTCTGTGGGGCTCCCGATCGAGGTCGAGGTGAAATCCAATCGTCCATTAGATTCTACTCATAAAACCGTTGCGTCATCTCTACGGATTAGATGCGGGTGTGGCCCATGCGTTTTTTTCAACCTACCGTCAATCGTTGGATCCTTCAATTCTACGAAATGGGTGTGAAAATACGTATACTGACTAGGGACATGGTCGGTTTGCCCTCTGGGGAGAATGGATGTTCGAGATCTCCCCTTTGAAGAGTGGTGGTGGCCCAAAAAAATGGGACGCAGTCCCTGTTTTAGCCATGATCCTGCGAAACAGAGTTGCGTTCGATGATGGTGGAGCTCGTGATCAAAGCTGGCCGTGAAATCCAATCCGACCATTGAATTTCTGTGGGAAAACCGGTCGGAAAGAGTGTGATTCTCTTGATTTTTGGTGTGGTCCACAAGATATTCTACTCCGCCGTCCATCCTGCGTCTAACGGCTGGGAACGTGTAGTCGCTTATATGAGGACGAAGAGAAAGCTTGTCGGTGGTCATGCCCCTCATCTGGATGCATTGGACGGTCTGGATTTTCAGAATATATGATGGATGGGTCCCACAATTAAGAACCGGCGTCGGCCGTGTAACGCATATTGTCGAGTTTTAAAAATCGGGTCGTGTTCGGCCGACCATTCGTCGATTGACCTGGCAGCACGTGAGTGCGTGAGCTGTACACGTGCGCATGCAAGGTGGGTCCCACTTTGATGTTTTCCAAAAATCCGCTCCATCCATCCATTTTGTCATATTATTTAACCCGTAGGGACCGAAGATGAGGCCCATCCAAACAATGGGTGGGCCGAATCATGATCCTGAGGGCTGATCTGTCCGTTAAGCCATTTCCACCAGGATCTAACGGCTGAGATTCATCATGTACGGTTAATTTATGGTCCTTAGGCCATGCATGAAGTCTTGAGCCGGACGGATGGTGGGAATCCTGTGATCTTGCATTCTGGACCAGTTCCAGGCCACTTTGGCTTGCTTTCCTCCAATTCCAGGCGTGTAAAATCTTCATTATTAGTTTTCTGGAGTCCATCCCGTACTCTGGTAATTTCGGAGCGTCAAATCCATGCTTTTAACATCATTTTGCTATACACGCTCCTAATTTCCTCCTGTAACAAAAACAAGAGTAAAATCAGGCATTAAACATTATCATGTATGTAATATCAGGCAATAATCGGGGTCTGATATGCAATATTTGACCCTCAACAGATGCATGACTATTTTGCATGAGTAACCGATTTTCATAATTGTAGCATACATGGTGTCAATATGATTTCACCAAACTCTACATGGAAGTGTGAATGTGCTATAGATACCGAATTTTGTTGGACCTAATGAACACTTGCACCAGCGAATTGATATCAATTCACTAGTATAAGTACCCATATGCTTGAACTAGATTGTATATATGACGATAGTGTTCATCCATATTGTCATCGATTCCTATGAAAGCCAATCAGAGTAAGTTTCGTGTGATTTGGATGGATTTGTGTAGTGTATTTGGAGATTTGTGGGATATACAAAGAAGATTCTATGATAATATAACTAGAATGCATTGAGCGACGCCAAGGCATCTACTAAGTGGTCGGTTGAAGAACAATCGTATAGAAGTGGTTGCAAGACAGATGACGAGAGTAGAAGCAAAGAAGGCCATGTGGTATTAAACGGTTATAACAACCGTCAGAATGTGAGAAAGCATCTAGATGGCCGGGGTAAGGCAATAAATAGCAGTGAAATTCAATATAAAAGATGTCCACACCAAACCAATTAAACCCAATATTATCTTTCAAATTATCCTTTCAATTACCTATCATTTACATTTCCTAGTGTACTCATTTACCTTTCGCTTGCTGTTTACATTCCTTAGTGTAACCCGCAACATTGATCAAGTAATTGGTAATCTTGGCTATAATTTGAGCCTATCCTCATACTCTAGATTCATTTCTCTATTCAGAAAGGTACTCTGCAGCTGCTCTTCATGATCGACTGTAAGGATTCCTTTTCTTATTTCTCTTTTATTTGTACTGAAAAGTCCTTTCATATGGAAGACAAAGGTATAACCCATCATCTGATGACGAACCCTACCCTCTAAATATCGCCCAATCTTATTTACATACTGAGTGAGTGGCTGAATAGGCAGCCAATCTCATTCGATCTCGGTCATATACCTTGTATATGCCTATCTCGGCATTTGGGGTCATAGTTGTTCAGTTTGAATTGAGTTGTGAATTCAATTCTGGCATGCCTACACTTATCACGTGACCAAATTGGGAAAACGAACAAACCACAACAATAGTTTGGCACGCCTGATGGGGCCCTATTTCTAATTAATCGGTGTAACATTGTCAATTGGAATTATGAATAAAAGGAATAGTCGAATTGATGAGGTTGAACCTTCCACATTGATTGCACCACCTCCAACCAAAGACATGCCGCTTCAAGCAGCCTATAAAACATTAAATTTGAATAGTAGCCTGACACTAAATACCGAAAATCAAGAAGAAGCGTCGACCTCTCAAACTATTTCTCTTGATGAAAAATTGTCGCACTCCAAGATGTACAACTGAGTATCCAACACATTCAGTAATACGGAAGAGCCCAGGTTGATCAATTCTGTATTCAAACCGACAACACTAACAGATACATCACCAACTAGACTAAGGACATGTATCGATTAATGACTATGATTGCCGAAAGAACACCTGCAGTAATGTTATATAATGCCGAGGGAAGTTCTATTGGTAACACAGTTTAGCCACCACTTGTACCCCCGCATAAAAACCCACAACCAATTCCATTTCAAGAGATACAGAATGCTCCACTGCCCATTGAGCTCAAATGACCAGAGCGGGAGGTTAGGAATTTCATTCCTGAAGTTCGGAATCATGGCCTACTAAGAGGGCATAATCTCTAAAAATTCCTTAGAAATCCATTTTTCCAAGAGGGACCAAACCGATTAGGCCCCGATCCAACACCAATGGTTGAACCTCAGCGAGTGGATTATGACCAAATCATGCAGAGGGTCTAGGAAGTTGTGGGCCAAGTACTTGGCCGTAATACAATTCCGATCTATCATAAGCCCTATCCTGAATGGATCAATTGGCAACATCCGTTGTCGTGGAATTATCGATTGAACTTTGCCCTATTTTCAGGTGATCCCGACGAATTGACTATCGAGCACATTGGCTAATTCATCATGTAGTGTGGGGAGCTAACAAATGATGACTATCATAACTTGTAATTATTTGGCCATTCTCTAACGTCAATGACTTTTACGTGGTATTCCAACTTAATGCCAAATTCGATTCATACTTGGCAAGAAATGAAAGAAAATTTCCATGCTCATTAATTTTTCTATAAGAATAGGGAAATAACCATGCCTGATCTTGTTCGTTTCCACTAACTACCAGGAGAAACCTGCAAGAGCTATATCACTCGGTTTAAAAGAGCGAAAAGCTGGTATTCAGGTAGTTATGATCGAAGCCGAATTTGTACAACTTGCATAAGATGGGCATGAATACAAACTTCATAAGAAATTCATTGGAACGGTGTTTGTGGACCTATATGATTTGACTAGAAAGGTCTCCAGGTATGAAGAGCTTCTTCAGGAGGGTGCTAGGAAAAAGAACTCGTCAATTGAGACATATTATCATGACCCAAATTGCAAGGTCACAATTGCCAAAGTAGTGGCTAAAAAGCCACTCATATATGCTCGACGTTGGTCAAGGCAGAATCGACCACTTCGACCACTCAAAAGGACCAAAAAGTATACACTTTTGATATCACAAGGGCTGATGAGATATTCAAAATTCTGTTATCTAAAAAATTTATCAAGATTCCTATAAACCATAAAATACCCTTAGCCGACAAATTCTAGAGAATTAAATATTGTAAATGGTACGGAACCCGTTCCCATTCAACTAATAAATGTGTTATATTCAGGAACATGGTCTAGGATAACATTGACCGTGGGTTGCTGAACTCTCCCGAGAAGAGTAAGGAAGTAATGTTGATCGGTACTGATCCATTCCGCCTAATCTTGAGGTCAATATGGTTATGACAAATCTAAGAAGGGCTAATTGACTGCGACTGAGAGGGTTGATCTTGGTTCAAATGATTGTGAAGGTGCACCACAATGACCAAGGCAGGGGTGACGTCAACCTCCCCACTTGACTACCATGCAGTTGAACACGTTTCGACAAGACAGTCAAGGCTCACAATTATGTGACTAGTGTGCCAAAAGGACTGTTCTGGGGTGAGGAGACGCTCCTCTTCTAAGGATGCAAAGCCGACACATGGCTTCAAGGAAGCTTGAAGGAAGCAATCAACATAAGCTGTAGAGGATGCCTTCACCCCTTGATCGCTATTCCTACGACAGAGAGTCAAGTCAAAAGATGGTTAAAACTCCGTCAACCCATAAAGGAGTCTAAAAACGGGTCACGCATCCTAAATTCCCAGTGGGGCTAGAAGTAATGACTCGAACAAAGAAACGCCGTTGGTAGAGGCATAGAAGAAGACATGAGACTTAGGAAAGCCCCTAATAAGTTGGAAGATTCCCAAGTCCAAGTTCAAAACCCCTTAGTACAGGTGAACCTAGGGACTGAGCAAGACCTAAAGCCTACATTAGTCAATGGACTTCTCAGGTTCTAAGATAGACAAGAATTCACCCATTTGTTCAAGGAGTTCGCCGATTATTTTTCATGAGATAATTACCATGAGATGCCGGGACTCGACCAGGTCTTGGCCGAGCATAGGTTACCTATAAAAGAAGGATATTGGCTGTATAAACAATTGCCCGGGCAAATGACAGTAAAATTAACACAGAAAACAAAAGAAGAGATCGAACGACTATTAAAGGCTGGTTTCATCAGGCCCATTAAATATGTTGAGTTGATCTCGAATGTAGTCCTAGTCATAAAAAAGAATTAATGGTAAGTTACGGGTTTGCATCAACTTCTGAAATTTTAATTTAGTAATGTTAAAGAACAAATACTTGATGCCGATGGCTGATTAACTGATCGATAGGGCTGCTGGACATCGAGTTGTGTCCTTCATGGATGGTCATTTCGGGTATAATCAAATTTATATAACATTGAATGATGTGCCAAAAATAGCATTTAGGTGCCTACGACCCCTAGGGATTTACTGTTGGGTGGTAATGTGTAACACCCCATTCCTCTGGTACACGGGTGTTACCTCTTAAACCCATGTTTGTGAAAACTGAAGCCCATTAACTAGATTACTTGAACTTAAACCGTGCAGGATAGGACCCTCCGTCAGCATCGATGCCACCCACCATGACCCCTAGAAGCTCGGGCTGCGCTTCACACCAGCCAAGGAGGTAAGCATGAACAAATGACTTAAGTCCAATTAGTTTCTAAGTCAACTAGTGATAGCAATATTCTGAAAACTCAATCCATGAAGGTCAGTGGGTAGCCAACGAAGTACCTTCATGCTATAAAAATGTATTTGACCATTGAAAACGAGTATTGAGCCCATCTGATCGTCAGATCACGTCATATGGGCCAAATACAGCCTAAAGAAGTGTGTAACGGCCCACCTGGACCTCACCATCAGCCCAAAGTGGGCCAGGACCTCCAAATGGGGCCCCCAAAGTGTTTGGATGGAGTGGATCTAAGGTGACCGTCGCAGCAGGCGGACCCCATAGTGGGCCATATGAGGGGTGTTTGGATGGGGTGGATCTAAGGTGACCATCGCAGCGGACCCCAGCCGACAGTGCATGAGTACCAAAAAATTTCCCTGCGCGATGTGCACCGGACCGTGCCTAGCGGTCAAACGGTCTTTGACCGAGCCTTTCACGAAGAGGAGAAATTCTCTCCCACCAATGAAGCATTTGAATCTGACTGTTCTTGGCCCCAAAGTGGGCCATCTGAGGGACTTTACGGACAATCCAAACCGTCCATTTTACTCGTGTGGGTCCACTGAACAAAATGGTATACATTCTTAGGCCCATGCATAGGAACGAGAGAGAACGGTCCCAGCCGTCCAATCTTTTCATGAAGGGCTGAGATCCAAAGGAGGGGACCATCAGATGGCTTCTTTTGCAAGCAAGCCTCCCCATTATCCAGGGGACCCAAGCCTCCCACAAGCCGGTTGGGGAAGGTCATCTCATGGCCCAAAAATGAGAAGAAAGGGAGTAAAGAAGAAAAAGGAGACTTTCCTCTTATGGGTGGGAGAAGCTGTCACAACTATGACCATCCCTGGGGCCATGTGGCACCATCCCAGCCCTCCCAAGTGGGAGGTACGAGTTGAGATGATGAACTCTCTCATCTCATGAGAAAGAGAGGAGAAATCGAGTCATTCCCATGAGATGGAGCCAAATACCACCTGGGGTCCGAGAAGTGGACCCCACACTACTTATGGGCCCCATATTGACCGATCAAACGGTCCGGATTGCCCAAAGACCCCTTGAAGGACATGCCAGCATTGATGGGTGGGTCATCTTCCTCAATGACCCACCCAACCACGATCGCAAGGTGGGCCCCAATAGGCTTGGAAAATGTACCGTTAGGGAGCCCAGGGCTCTACTAATGCATCCCCACGAACGAATGGGCCCCATGCACAACGGACCGCAGATCAGAACCGTTGAATGGAGGGGCACTAGCTAACCGTCGGCTGTCCCTCTCCAGCCTATAAAAGGGGCTCAGCTCTCAAAGTCTTACACAGAAAGAGAGAAAGAAAAGAGGGGAAAACAGAGAGAAAGAAAAGAGAGGGGAAGGGTGGGCGTGAGCACCCTGTCCGGCCAGGTAAGAATCGGCCAAGCACCTTCTTCTTTCTTCTTCCATTTCTCCTTCATTTAGTATGGATGTCATCCGTGATTGGTGGCCACACTCTGGGCCGGAAGGTGGTCGTAGGGGCATTTTGACAGAGCCAGAAATGAGCTCTATCTGAGGCTCTGTCACGGACTGAAATTGTGTGCAACAGGCCTGGATTTAGGCTGCTAGCAGTCCCTTAACTAGGCCCTGGAACGGACTCAGGCAGGCCGTAAATGGACCTGGGATAGGGCCGATTTCTCCAGCTCAAGGTCAGCTGAAACTAACAGCTGAAAGTCAGCTGGAAAATAACTCGAAAATGGCTGTCATGGGCAGCTTGAAAACTGCTGATTTTCAGCCTTAAGGTTAGCCGAAAATCAGCCATTAACAGTTGATAATCCTGCTTGAAAAATAGCTAGGTTCCAGCTTGGAAAGAGGCCACAAAGCAGCCCGCAAATGCCCTCCAACCGGCCCTGCAACATGCTAAAACACCCTCTGGCTGGGACGTTCTTGAGTTGGGCCCAGTGGGCCTCGATCCGAGTGCCAATATTTCACCGGTGGGCCATGAATGAGGCTGGGAAATGGAAATTTGTGTGCACGGTGGCAGCGGGTGGGCCGCACCAAATAACAGGCGGGCCTCACGGCCGCCGGCCGCACCTCGAGGAGCTCAGTGGGCCACCCACAAGAAAAAGGATGTGGACCGCCCCATTGCTGGTGGGCCACACAAAATCTAAACATCTGGTGGGCCCCACATTAACCCTTGTGGACTGCACCACCTTAGCAGCAGTGGGCCCCACCATGAAATCTTGTGGGCCTCACCATACAAAAGCGTGGCCGGCCCCGCAGGTTGGTATTAGACACCCAATTGGGCCCACACAGCCAGGCCTTGGTTATGGAGGTAACCAGGAGGCCAATTTGGGCCACTTATGGGACCAAGATGCAGGTGGGCTGGGCACCACAAATTCTGGCCCCAATTGCTCTATTTATGGGCCCTCTCAAACTCATACAACTCCAATACTTTAACCTTAGAATCTCTAGCTATAACCGTAGGTGAACGTTGCGTGAATTGAACCACAAGGCGTGCACAAGAGCGTGAACCAGGGACGGTTAGGCAACTCTTCAAGGTGATGATTTTCTTTTCCTTGAGCTTTCCATCACTAAACTAGATTAAGGATAAACTTTTATAACATTTATTAATGATATCCTAGGAGTGAATAATCATTCAAATTGTTGGATTAGAATACATGTTCCATTTAGACATTGGCCAACTATTGCTTAAAAGATTTAGTAGTGATTAAAAACCTGTATTTATTTTACCACATATCGTGGGACCAATCGTTTGAGTTGTTTACTCTACCATATGCCTCGGATTCCATTAAAACTGTTGATTTGCTTAAAAACATGATTCAGACGCATACTTTAGAACTTGGCAAGTTATGATTCTTGAACCAGTTGTATACATGAGCTCTACTTCACATATCAAAGCATGCCTGGATCCTTATAAAATTGTACTATTTGTAAATTATACATAATTAGAAACCTCTCTATGAAACTCCTATTAAAAGAGAGTCCGAGCTTAGGGTGTAACGGAACGGAGTGATGAATAGACCCTCAACATCGAGGTTATGCTTAGTGAAAATTGAATCAAGGGGTTCATCATCTATGGAGTGATTCCGCTGACCTGACTAAGGAATGAACTACGCCATGTTTATACTCACCGTTGTTTGCTCGCATTGATCCATACATACCGTCGAGCTTTGGTCGCTGAATTTAATGATTTCCATATTTCATTCTTAGTCAGCATACGGTGGTAGTTTCCTAACATAAACAGTTGATTGGCCTAGTGTTGATGGATTCTATACATACCCTAAGGCGGTAGTCTCATGAGCCGGGGATGGTGGTATGGGACCTATGCGCGTAGCTCCCGTAGTGACCTTTAAGCTTATTTAAATTGGCTGATTTTAACTGGACTAATAATGGTTTAGTTAATCATACATACATGGCACAAACCGGCGTCTATCACTAACGTATGTGATGTACGATAGGTAGTTGTTACGCCACACATAGTATGCTTTCGCTGACAACCAGCCCCTGTCCGACTGAACGTTTTTCCTAGGTTGATGATTTCATGGGTGACAAGCCCAACTTCCGCACGGATGTGCATCTCGGGCGATGACTGCATTCACACATCCATGCATATAATAAGACCGCATTTGCTATGTTTTGGATTGCTGGTATGTTTTACGCTATTCCTTGTCTAGGGCGGCGGTGTGTAATCTTCAGGGGAGATACACCGAGCTGGCCACTCATTCATCAATGTTCAACCGTACAGATGAGAAAGGCACAGGTACTGAAGAGCGTGGGGCGAATTCAGAATCTGCTACTGCTAAGGAGTGCTACGACGAGGAGTTGTAACAGGAAGCGGCCGCCTACTTCGGTTTAAACCAATAGCTTAGTTATCGTGGTTACTTTTTGGACAACTATATTTTTAGGATTTTGTATATGGCCCCAGCTGAGTGGCCTTGAATATTCATTTGAGTTGGAATATATATCTATACTACGCTTGCTTCTACTAATTGCACTCTGACTATTCGATTTTCAGTTAACATCCAGGTTTTTTAGGAAATGAGTCGTATACTCGGGTCCTGAAAACCGGGGTGTTACATAATGCCCTTTGAACTTAAGAATGCAGGGGCCACGCACCAAATGGCGATAAATGTCATATTCCATGATATGATCGGCAAGTTTATGGAGGTTTATATCAATGACATATGATAAAGTCGGCCAATTGTTCGAGCGAATGAGACTCCACAAGCTGAAAATAAATCCTCTTAAGCGTGCTTTTGGAGTCTTAACCGGTAATTTCTTGAGATTTTTGGTATATTAGCGATGGATCGAGGTGGATTAGAACAAGACTCGAGTAATTATAAATGTTTATCCACCAAGGAACAAACCAGAATTGTAGCAATTTCTTGGTTAAGTTAATTTCATGCGGGTGTTTATATCTAACTGTGCAGGGAAGACTAATGTATTTTCTCTGTTGGTAAAATTGAAGCAGTGACTCAAATTTAAATGGGAGGCAGAGCATCGACAAACTTTTGAGAATATCGAGGAATATCTGATGAAGCCACAAGTGTTAATGCTATCAGTTGAAGGTCGATCGCTCAAGTTGTATGTTGCAACATCAGTAAAGTCGGTTGGAGCTCTCCTAACTTAAGATGACGACGATCGGAAAGAGCGTGCAGTCTATTATTTGAGTTGGATGCTCCTTGATGCTGAATGATGTTATTCTGTTATAGAAAAGTTATGCTTATCATTGTATTTTGAGGCTATCAAATTAATGCATTATTTGTTAGCTGATAGAGTAAATGAAATGAGGTGCAGAGCTACAACACTGGAGATGGTTTAAGAGAATTTGCGCTTGCAGTGTATAGAGAGAGAACTATGTGATGAAGGAAATGCTCCAAATGTTGATGGCTTAGAACTATGTGATGGTTCAAATCTGTTCAGATCATCTGGTGCAAAACATGATATGAGGAGCACGTACGACATCGAGCATGAGTTGGACGAGTTTATAGCAACAGGCGATCAGGCGTTAGGACCTTTGATTTGTGTTGGTCTTCTCTTGGGTGTTTGTAGGAATGGTTATCGATGGAGAGGTATAGAAGGCAGTGATGTCGGCAACCGCGACAATAGAGTATGACAGGAACACACTTCGATGGCATCAACACTTAACCTTCAATGTCATCGAAGCTACTTCGATGTCATCGGAAATAATACCAAACTGTCCAGAGGCAAAACATGGAATTCCGGATATCTTCGATTGCATTGACCTAGCTTCGATGGCGACCAACTAGAGAAAATTTGAAAATACTCAATGACATCGAGCCGACTTCAATGAAATTGAACCTGTCATCGACAAACTATGAAATTTATAGATTTAAGAAGTCTAAAAAATAACAGACAGGAACAACGTCTAATCAGAGATGATTTTATTGTTATTATTATAATTAATTTCCCAAGGAGAGAGAACTCTTCTCTTGCTGCTGCTGCATGAGGATGTTGAAAAACATAAAACAAGCGGCAACAAAGAGAGAATGAAAAACGTTTGTGAAAAATAGGGTAGTGGCCCGTATCAAAATGTTGCTCTCATACTGTAATAAAGTTGGAAATAAGATGTCTGTTGCATATCAATCATCCAGATTTTACACAGAATTCATAGAGAATAAAAGAGAAACAAAAATAAAACACAAGATCCATTTATCCAGCTAGTGTACTGAGGTACAATCCACAAGAGATATAGAATCCAATCATCTAGTTCATGCATCAAAGTGCATATATCATACAGAACAAGCATTCCTAATTGCAGAACCATTTTTTAATGCGTCTGTAAGACCATAAAGCCAGTAGAACCACCGTTATCACAACACATATCAATAAGACATTGCGGAACCCATCCTTGTGGTCTGTCCAGGGAATGCCTCCGACACTCAATCCAAATACTGCAAGACTAGAAAGAAAAACATCAGTTCCATGCTCTAGAAATCGAATAAGAAAAATGCTTACTTGCATGACTCTGTCCGCAAACAACAAACACTAGCAACCCAACAAGCTGACATTGCATACTTGCAGAGATCCAAGTTGTTCATCAGTAAGACCCAAGTGTATTATATATATTAAAAAGGACGGTTACAAAGACAATAACTGACCGTCTTCCCACTCAAGCTATATACATGGCTTACAAATGAGTATGATTACTGTGCGATGAGACATTCATAGTGCACCCATGTGATGAAAGGCCCAGGTATTTCACACCTGCCATGTCAAGCTGGTGAACGAACTTACAGAATTCCCTAGCTCCGAATCCGACAGTGACATGCCATGTTGGCACATGCAGGGATGCTTTTGTTTGGTGTTATAGTAGATGGGCACTAACAAATAAGCATTCTTGAAGGTGTAGGATCCCTTTTCTTTTAAAGGATAAGTAAAGGAACCTGTTTGGATAGAGAGAACCCAAAACGTGGAAATGAAATTACCTTTTGAGGCCCGTTTGGGACATGGGATTAAATGGTATAGAATTGCATTAGATGGAATTAACACTATTTATTGCACGGTGATTGCGTGTTTGGAAACACCATGGTATTTGATTGTTCAATCCCACATTTGGTTAAATTCTTCCCATAGGAAAAGCATTGTATTAAGTGAAACTCACGTTTGGTGGACCATGATACTGCAAGATATACTGTTAGAACTGGATGGCATGATATTTGAATTAATCCAATCCTTCCTTGTTATTTCCAAATGCAATATGGAATTTGAGTGGGACCAAATGCAATTTCATATCACCTAATCCCACATCCCAAACAGGGCAAGGAAATAGAGAAAGGTAAAATTCAACACTAATTTCATTGTTAAGTTGCTAGTGTTATTTTCTATGAAAATGTTAAAAGTTCAAGAGTTAAACAATGAAACCTCTCTCATGATCATGAAAATCTATAGGAATTTTGTCTGTACTAGACTCGTGGTATTGCCAAACACCCCAAAATCTATAGGGATTTCATTGTTAATTAAGCTTAAGCAAATGCCCTAGCTAGCTCCCTCACACTATTTTGAAAATTTTTTCAATAAATTTACCATTGGAACTGGCCCCATGCATAGAGAGTGTTGAGGGTCAAATATTGCATATTAGACCTCAGTTATTACCTGATTTTACAAACATGGTACCGTTTAACACCCTATTTTAATCGTGTTTGTGCTGCAAGGTGAAATTGGGAGCCAGAACTGAAAAAGGGTACTAAAAGCATTGATTTAATGCTCCAAAGTCACCAAGGCAAGAGACAGACCCAGGGGACCGAGATTGAAGAATTTACATGCCAGAGATCTGAGAAAATAATGCCACTCACGTTAAACATGCTTGAAAACCGTCCAGAATGCAAGATCACAGGGCTCTTACCATCCGTTCGACTCAAAAATGTATATACGGCCTGAGGACCATAAATTAACCGTACATGTCAAATTTCAACCATTTGATCCTTGTGGAAGTGGCCCAACGGATAGATCAGCCCTAAAATCCTGATTTGGGGCCCATCTGGTATCTGGAAATAATTTAATTTTGGTCTCGACCCTTTAAATTATATGGAAAACAGGTTGGATGGAGCAGATTTCCCGAATAAATCCTATTAGACCCCACGCTTGAAGTATGTGTACACAGTGAACGTGGTCCAGCCGTGCATCACAATTCAAGAACTCGGTCAGCAGGCACTGACCGAGGATTTCTCACGAAAACGGACAGCGTCCGCACGCCGACTTCCGTTTTTTGCTAGCGGAGCCCATCCATCATCCAAATGGATGATCTTAACCGTCCATTCACTCAAGGGGGTGGCCAAAACCCTCTCCAAGCTTTCCTTTTGGTCCCCTACACATACGAACAGGAAGATCATCGTCCAAGCATAGGACGTACGCAGTATGAAAACCTTGTGGGTCACACCGAAACCGATCTAAATCGACCATCCCTGACCGATTTTTCGAGGGGAATTTAATGGATGGCATGGATTTCTCAACCAACGGGGAGTGTGAACCCCATGGGTTACGCACACAATTTCCGCCGCGAACGCAAAAAGAGGGTTGCGGACAAACGGATTGTAGTGGGCCACCCAGATCACTTCCAATGGATATCTGGTCCGTCCAGTGAGTTCATATGATGAAACTGAACAAGCCCATTCCAAGCATATGGACCCACACAAACATTCAAGAATGCAGCGGCAAGGAAAAGCCACGACGTCGGTTAGTGGTGTGGTCCACCCACAACTCGAATCCACTTCAATATTGGAAGAGTGACCTAAATCGACGCCACAAAATTAATGGACAGATCTGATTCTTTAGAAAACATAAAATATGGGCCCCACCAAGCATCAAACGCAAGATGGCTTCTCTCCTTGCATAAACATACTCTGCTGCGTAAAATCCCACCGACGCCCACTCCACCGACCATATTTGTTATAAAAGGGGGAGAGAAGGAGAGGGGGAGGTATTCATCATCTGTGATCTTTTTGGACGTGAAGAGAGCAAGGGAGAGAGAGAAGGCGTGGATGGCTCGGCTCGGGTTCTTTCTTCCTTTTCTTCTTTCTTTATGTGTTTATGTCTTTCCTTTTCAGAGATGTTAGCATGACAAAAGGGATGTTAGCATGACTATGTCAGGCTAACTCTCTTAGATAGGGCTAAGAGTTGAAGCTTGTACTAAGATGAGGAGTTTTCTTTATGCCTTTGGATTTATGTTAAACTGAACTGATTTGATTCTAGTTTGATTATAAGGAACGCCTTTAGTTTTTTATGGTTTGTTGTGACTTAAATTACAATAGATTTGTGATGACTTTGAGTATTTCCTTTTCATTATTATGATTATAAAGTTAGGAAGCCCCGTTGTTCACCATTGCCCCTTGGAGATGGTTGGATGCTGGAATCCTTCCTAACATTCATATATCTCTCAGGTTGGTTATGGATTAGCTTAATTCTGTTGTTTACTTTGTCTAATAGGCATGGTTTTTTGATAGAATCCATTCTAATTTACATCATTCTCATCATTTGAAAACTAGATCAAAGGAAGTTCAGATTTGATTTTCATGGTTATATCTTCCAACTGGATGAAGATGGGACTCTAAGTCCAGTTGAGTTCTTGAATCAAGCTTAAGATCTCCTTGATCTCTACAAGTGGATCCTTGGCACCCTAGTTGCCCACCTTTGAATTTTACAAAGTCTTAGTTTAATATTTCAATATTATTCACTTAAAAACCTTTGATTTAGATTTCATCTTATTCTAGTTCTAGTTCGAGTTTCTCTCAGAATACATACAAGGTTCAGTCCCTGTGGATTTGACCTCGGTCTTATCGAAATTATTACTACATTACAACCCTATACTTGGGGTGTGAATAAGTTTTTGGCGCCGTTGTCGGGGATTGACGGTTACGTTTTTTAAGATTAATTAGTTTTAGAATTAGGTTAAGATTAGGATTTTACTAACTTTAGGTTTAGGTTTTTCTATTTTATTTTTAGAAACTAACCTAACTTTCCTGTTTTGTAGGATTCTGAGATAGATCTTCTAAATTGGTAATCCCTTTCTAATTTCTCTACTTTTTCTATTAGGTTTTACTTTATATTTTTAGAAAATTTCTAAGTTCTAGGATTTCTTTTAAAATAGAAATTTTCTTTCTATTTTAGGATTAGAACTTTCCTAATTTGTTTTAAAATTTTTCTATTTTTTTAAGAAGTTTTTCCTTTTTAGAAATTAGTTTTTTTTTTTATTTTAGGATCTTTTGCTATTTCTAGACTTTCTATCTTTAGAAACTAACTTGGTTTGTTTTTATTTTGCAGGTTCTTAACTTAGGACTTCTAATTTGGTAACTTCCTTCCAACTCTTTTCTTTTTATTTCTAGATTTTCCTTTTTTTTTTTTTTTTTTTTTTCCCTTCCTCTTTAGGTTTAGGTTTAGAATCTGAATTGAGGGCTGTGAGTGTTTCATGCCCAAGTGGGTTCGTGATAATACTCGACGTCTCTTGACTGAAGGAGGATTGGTTGAGGGGTTTACTATCCATCGCAGGACTAGACACCGCTCGAGATCCCCTGAGTTAATTGAGGTTATGGCCGCAAATCAACCTCTTTTACCCCAACCTAGGGTGAAAGACATCAAGGATGAGAATGAGGTGCATCAAGCACCCCCATCTCGTACTTTATGAGATTATTTACAACCGACGTTGGGGGTGAGCACGCCCTCATGCATGGTTTTTCCTGAAAATACGGGACACATGGATATCAAGCTAGGGGTGATCCAACTCCTTTCTAAATTTCATGGGCTTGAATATGAAGAGCCATATCTACACTTGAAAGAGTTTGATGAGATTATAGCCACTTTATATTTTCCAAATGTGTCTGATGATACAGTCAGGCTGAAACTCTTTCCCTTTTCCTTGAAAGAGAAAGTTAAGATGTAGTTGCATTCACTACGTCCTAGATCTATTGGCACATGGAATAATATGCAAAGGGAGTTCATAAAGAAATTCTTTCCACATCATAAAACGAACACCCTTAGAAAATCGATCATGAACTTCACCCAAAAGGAGGATAAACATTCTTCCAATGTTGGGAAAGGTTTATGGATCTTGTCAGTTCATGCCCACAACACGGTTTTGAAACGTGGTGCATTACGCACCTTTTCTATGATGGACTGACATCTTCCATGTGCCAATTGGTCAAGACAATATGTAATGGGGAATTCATGAATAAAAATGTCGATGACGTGTGGGACTACTTTGATAGACTTGCTGAAAATGCACAATCATGAGACACTTACCCAAAATTAAGTACCACGTCTAGGCCGACTCAATCTAAGGTGAGGGGTGGAATGTATCTCCTGAAAGAGGACGATGATATTAATTTTAAAGTGACTAATCTCATGAGGAAATTCGAGGCCATTGAATTAAAGAAGGATAAGGTTAATAAAATTGTTTGTGGTATTTGTAATTCCAACATTCACACAACTGAAAATTGTCCAACAATACTTGCCTTTCGAGGGGTGTTGAATGAGCAATCCAATGCTGTGAACAATTATCAAAGACCTTTTAATGAACCTACCTTTAATACATACAATCCTGGTTGGAAAAATCATCCAAACTTCGGTTGGAGAAATGGACAAACTGTTACTCCTCAAGGTTTCTTCAATCAAATTCCAAATCAAGTGAAACCTCAAGTAGAACCAGTTCAAAATTCCACATAAGAGTTTACTCAGGCAGTACAAGAACTTACAAACTTTTTACAAAAGATGGATCCATGTATGACGGTTATAAAAAAGGGGATGCTTCCTGCACAACCTCTCCCTAATCCTAAACTGTAATACGAGATAAGTGATCCAAGCTCTTCAAATCAGATGGAGCAAGCTAAATCTATCACCACTCTTAGGAGTGGGAAGATTATTAATAAAACCATTTCAGTTAGGGCTGAAAATTCTAAGGAACCGGAAGAGGACAACAATGATGGATCTAGTCATGCCCCACAAGAATTAGAACCGGAACTTCAGAAGAAGCCAGTTACTCCATTTCCCCAACGATTGGTTACACCAAAACCTCTCTCTAACTCTCAGGACATTCTAAAGGTGTTGAAACAAGTGAAGGTCAATATTCCTCTACTTGATGCCGTAAAACAAATACTTTCATATGCCAAATTCCTGAAAGACTTGTGTACGACCAAAAGACGACAAAATATTCAAAAGAAAATCTTCTGATCGAGAAAGTGAGTGCCATCCTAAAGCAAGATGTGCCGTGAGAAATTCAAAGATCCCGGTAGCCCAACCATATCATGTGTAATTAGGAACTACCAAATTGCGCATGCACTTCTTGACTTAGGAGCGAGCGTACATCTGATTCCCTACTCAGTGTACAAACAGTTAGGTTTGGGTGAATTAAAATTCACCTTAACCACATTACAACTTGCTGATTGTTCTGTTCATGTACTGAGATGGGTAATTGAGGATGTGTTGGTTCAGGTTGAAAGATTCTACTACCCTGTAGATTTTATCATCCTGGATACTGAACCCGTCAGTAACATGAGCACTTAGATTTCCGTCATTCTTGGTCGCCCATTCCTTGCCACTTCAAATGCAATTATCAATTGCAAGAATAGAGTCATGAGTATGTCTTTCGGGAATATGACATTGGAGTTAAACATCTTTTTCAATATTGACAGAAGGTTCGAGGATGATGACGATTTCCACGACATTAACATGATTGACTCTTTCGTGGAAGATGGAACGCCTCTAACTTATCCTCTGACCCTCTAGAGACATGCTTGGCCCACTCCCATGACTTTGATGATGACATGATTAGGGAGACGTGTTCCATGCTTGATACTGCACCGGTACTTGAAGTTAACTGGTGGAGGCTACAATTTGAAGAATTGCCCCAAACCGATGTTGTGCCTCTATCGTCTAACCTCAAGCCACTGAAGTTTGACCTAAAACCTTTGCCCTCTGATTTGAAATATATTTATTTAGGTCAAGATGAGACATACCCGGTGGTGATCTCTGCCCACTTGGAGAAAGAACAGGAGAGTATGCTCATATCCACTCTCATTGAGCATAAGGGAGCCCTTGGATGGACGATTGCTGACCTCAAGGGAATTGACCCTTCGATTTGTACTCACCGTATTTATCTCGAGGATAATGCGAAGCCCTCTCGATAATTACGACGTAGACTAAATCCAAACATGAAGGAAGTGGTTAAGGCCGAAGTTCTTATACTATTGGATGTGGGTTCATATACCCTATATCAGATAGTCAATGGGTGAGTCCAACTCAGGTGGTTCCTAAGAAGTTCGGGATCACCATTGTAGCCAATACCAATAATGAACTTGTGCCAACTAGAGTTACTCTTTGGTTGGAAATGTGCATTGACTACATGAAGTTGAATACCGTCATGAGGAAGGACCACTTTCCTTTGCCCTTAATTGATCAAAACTTGGAAAGGCTAGCTGGTCATTCCTATTACTGTTTCTTTGACAGGTATTCGTGCTACAACCAGATAGAGATCGCCCCTAAAGATTAAGAAAAGACCACCTTTACATGTCCTTATGACACCTTTACTTACCGAAGGATGCCATTCGGATTATGTAATGCCCCTGCCACTTTTCAGCGATGCATGATATTTTTTCTGATATGGTGGGGCAATATCTAGAGGTCTTCATGAACGATTTTTCTGTATTTGGTCCATCTTTCAACGATTGCTTAGAGAATCTTAAATGTGTGGTGAAAAGATGTGAAGAAAAGAATTTGATACTCAATTGGGAGAAGTGCCATTTCATGGTTTATAAGGTAATTGTCCTTGGATATATCATTTCATTCAAGGGAATCGAGGTAGATAAGGTTAAAATCGATCTTATCTCTAACCTACCTCCACCTAAGAACATACGAGACGTGCGATCCTTCTTAGGACATGCCGGGTTTTATAGAAGATTCATAAAAGGACTTTAGTCTCCTCTCTCGTCCTCTATGTAATTTACTTCAAAAGGATGCACCATACGAGTGGATTGAGTAATGTCAGGAAGCTTTCACTAAGCTTAAGGGCATGTTGACCACTACACCTATTATGCAGCCACTCGACTGGAGTCTTCCTTTTGAACTTATGTGCGACGCGTCTGACTATACTCTTAGGGCGGTTTTATGCCAGAGAAAAGAAAAGAAGCTCTATGTTATTCATTACGCAAGTAAGACTAAATCCTACCCAAGTGAACTACTCGACTACGGAAAAGGAACTCTTAGCCGTCGTGTTCGCTTTGGACAAATTTAGGTCCTACTTGATCGGAACAAAGATCATCATTTACACAGATCATGCGGCGCTCAAGTATCTTCTTGCTAAGAATGATGTCAAGCCTCGCCTGAAAAGATGGATCTTCCTACTCTAGGAATTTGATATAGCAATAAAAGATAAAAAGGGAGTAGAGAACGTAGTAGCTGACCATCTTTCTCGCCTTGATCTCTCTGATTCCCTTGAGAAGACACATATCAATGACATTTTCCCTGACGAATAATTGTTTAGAGTCTCCTATTCACATTGGTTCGCTGATATCGCTAATTATCTTGCCACAGGTTTCATGCGGACACATTGGACTGCGCGAGATAAGAAGAAAATTTTCATCGATGTGCACAACTTTTTCTGGGATGATCCATATTTGTTTAAATATTGCCTAGACCAAATCTTAAGGAGATGTGTGCCAAACGATGAGCATCAGAGTGTCATCTCTTTCTGTCACTCACAGGCCTGTGGTGGTCACTTTTTTGCTAAAAAGACCATGACTAAGATTCTGCAGTGTGGCTTTTACTGGTCCACTATGTTCAGAGACACTCATGAGTTTTGCAAAGCTTGTGAGCGTTGTCAGAAATTGGGAGTGTTGTCCCGTCGAAATATGATGCCCTTGAATCCCATCCTTATCATTGAAGCATTTGATTGCTGGGGCATCGATTTCATGGGACCATTCCCCCAATCCTTTGGAAATCTATATATTTTGCTCGCCTTAGACTATGTCACTAAATGGGTCGAAGCGATTCCGTGCGAGAACAATGACCATCGCACGATCATTAAAATTTTAACAGAGAACATCCTTTCTCGGTTCAGAACGCCTCGAGCCATCATTAGTGATGAGGGCTCACACTTTTGTAATAGACCATTCGAGAGTTTAATGAAGAAATACGGTATCTCTCATAAGGTGAGCACCCCATACCACGCACAGGTAAGTGGAAAAACTGAGATTTTCAATAGGGAGATCAAACACATCTTGGAGAAAATGATTAACCTTGACCATAAGGACTGCTGAATTCGATTGACCGATGCCTTATGGGCTTACTGTACTTCTTTCAAAACCCCTATTGGAATGTCTCCCTTTAGACTTGTCTATGGGAAAGCTTGTCACTTGCCTATGGAGTTAGAACATAGAGTCTACTAGGTAATCAAAAATATGAATTTCAATCTAAATAACGTTGGTTCGCTGCACAAACTTTAGTTGAATGAACTTGAAGAAATCCAGAACGATGCGTAAGAGAACTCAAGAATTTACAAGGACAGGATGAAAGCATTTCATGATCAACATATTCTGTGGAAATCATTCACGCTAGGTCAGAAAGTCCTTTTGTATAATTCTTAGTTACATCTATTTTCGGGTAAGCTTTGATCTCATTAGACCGGCCCTTTTCCTGTTATCACTGCTTATTCTCATGGGGCCGTCGAGATAAGAGATCCAAACAATGACAAAGAGTTTAAAGTAAATGGACATCGACTAAAGCCATTTGTCGAGAAATTTGATTCAAAGGACATGTCCATACCTCTGACTGATCCTGTTTACCAGGATTAATCTCCTAGCCTGATGGGGGTATATATGTAGGTTTATCGCTTTCATAGGATTGGGGTAGTTTTCTTTATGTTGTTCTAGGATAGACGGTTTTATGCCATTAGGTTAGTTTTCTTTCTAAGTTGTTTTAGGTTAGTTTGCTTTCGTTGATTTCACTCTTGTGTTGACCCATTCTCACGTTGCGATCTCTTTGATAAAAGCTTCTTGATTTCTTCGTCCAGGTACTATCTTTCCATCACTTCTCCTTTACTTTCATTGTCCCATGTGTATTGCATGCTTATTTCTTACATTGAGGATAATGTCGATTTTAGGTTGGGGGTGGGAGATTAGGTTACCTAATCAGTGTTTTCTTGGTCGTCTTGAGTAAAATTGTGAAAATTTTTAAAATTTTTCTGGAAATTCTTGTGAATTCGAAGTGATTTTGAAAGATAGTTGTGATTTGATAAGTATAAGATATGGAATGTTGGTGATTTACGACTCTTAGATTCAGTTATCTATTAGATTTCACAGTTAAGTTTGAATTGTTAATCCATGATTAGAAGTTGTAAACATTGATTGAGTCATGATTTCACATGTCAGTTCTTGCTTACACATTAAGGTTTCAGTTTGATATTGAAGGATTAACTTAGTAATCACTAAGCATGAAAGGAACCAGCTTGGGAAATTTGTCTATCATGCTAAAAAAGAAGAATTGAAAAGAAAGAAAACTACCCAGCTAAAAAACAGTTGCATTTGAAAAGGGTTGGGCGAATGATCTTCACCATAAGTTTGCTCCCTATAGGTGAGGATTTGATTCCCCAAGGTTAACATAGCGTGAAAGTCATCGATGAAAAAAATTAAAAGCTGGAAGAATGAAAAGAAGAACTATAAGACAAGTTTTGGTTTAGGTTTTGTTGTCCTAAATACCCTTTTTGATTATCAATGTTGTCATGAAATTGACGATTGGATCTCTTAATGATGATAAGTCGAGATTACACTATACACCCATGGAACTCAATGTTTAGAATTTTTCTGATTGATGGATTAATACTTTGAACTTGATTATGAAGTTTACATTGCGATTGAGTCCTGCGCTTGAGTCCAGGGGAAAGTAATGGCCAACATTCATGAATCTTAGAATTCTCGTATCTGAATTGTTTTTAAAAAATCGCTCGAATTTATAGAAATTGTCCTGTAATTCTCAACTTATTTTTTGCATACTTTGCTCAGGACTAGCAAAATGTTGGTTAAGGGTTGTGTTGAGGGTCAAATATTACATATTAGACCCCAGTTATTACCTGATTTTACGAACATGGTACCATTTAACACCCTATTTTAATCGTGTTTGTGCTGCAAGGTGAAATTAGGAGCCTGGACTGAAAAATGTACTAAAAGCATGGATTTAACGCTCCGAAGTCGCTAAGGCAAGGGACGGACCCTAGGGGACCGACATCGAAGAATTTACACGCCAGAAATATGAGAAAATCACGCCACTCACATTAAACAGGTCTGAAAATCGTCCAGAATGCAAGATCACAGGGTTCCCACATCTGTTCGGCTCGAAACTTCATATATGGCCTGACGACCATAAATTAACTGTACAAATCAAATTTCAGTGATTGGATCCATGTGAAAGTGGCCCAACGGACAGATCAGCCCCTAAAATCCTGATTTAGGGCCCGCCTGGTATCTGGAAATGCTTTAATTTTGGTCTCGACCCTTTAAATTATATGGCAAATAGGTTGGAGGAGAAGATTTTCCGAATGCATCCCAGTGAACCCCACGCTTGAAGCACATGTACACAGTGCACGTGGTCCAGCCGTGCATCACAATTCAAGAACTCGATGAGCACGCACTGATCGAGGATTTCACACGAAAACGGATAGTGTCCGCACGCCGACTTCTATTTTTTGCTAGTGGGGCCCATCCATCATCCAAATGGATGATTTGAACCGTCCATTCACTCAAGGGGGTGGCCAAAACCCTCACCAAGCTTTCCTTTTGGTCCCCTACACATACAGATAGGTAGATCATCGTCCAAATGTAGGACAGACGACAGTATGAAAAACCTTATGGGCCACACCGAAATCGATCCAAATCGACCATCCCTGACCGGTTTTTTGAGGGGAATTTAATGGATGGCATGGATTTCTCAACCAACGGGGAGTGTGAACCCCATGGGTTATGCACACAATTTTTGCCGCGAATGCAAAAACAAGGTTGCGGACGGACGGATTGTAGTGGGCCACCAAGATCACTTCGAATGGATGATCTGGTTCGTCCAGTGAGTTCATATGATGAAACTGAACAAACCCATGCCAAGCATATGGACCCATACAAACATTCAAGAACGCAGCGGCAAGGAAAAGCCACCACGTCGGTTAGTGGTGTGGTCCACCCAGAACTCGAATCTACTTCAATCTTGGAAGAGTGGCCTATTTGTTATAAAAGGGAGAGAGAAGGAGAGTGGGAGGTATTCATCATCTGGGATCTTTTTGGACGTGAAGAGAGCAAGGGAGAGAGAGAAGGCGTGGACGGCTCGGGCTCGGGTTCTTTCTTCCTTTTCTTCTTTCTTTATGTGTTTATGTCTTTCCTTTTCAGAGATGTTAGCATGACTATGTCAGGCTAAGCCTCTTAGCTAGGGCTAAGAGGTGAAGCTTGTAGTGAGATGAGGAGTTTTCTTTATGCCTTTAGATTCATGTTAAACTAAACTGAATTTGATTCTAGTTTGATTATAAGGAATGCCTTTAGTTTTTAATGGTTTGTTGTGACTTAAATTACAATAGATCTGTGATGGCTTTGAGTATTTCCTTTTCATTATTATGATTATAAAGTTAGGAAGCCTTGTTGTTCACCATCGCCCCTTGGACATGGTTGGATGATGGAATCCTTCCTAACATTCATATATCTCTCACGTTGGTTGTGGTTGGCTTAATTCTGTTGTTTACTTTGTCTCATAAGCATGGTTTTTTGATGGAATCCATTCTAATTTACATCCTTCTCATCTCTTGAAAACTAGATCATAGGAAGTTTAGTTTGATTTTCATAATTATATCTTCCAACTGGATGAAGATGAGACTCTAAGTCCAGTTGAGTTCTTGAATCAAGCTTAAGATCTCCCTGATCTCTACAAGTAGATCCTTGGCACCCTAGTTTCCCACCTTTGAATTTCACAAAGTCTTAGTTTAATATTTCAACATTACTCTCTTAAAAACCTCTGATTTAGATTTCATCTTATTCTAGTTCTAGTTCGAGTTACTCTCAGAATACGTACAAGGTTCAGTCCCTGCGGATTCGACCTCAGTCTTACCGAGATTATTACTCCATTACAACCCTATACTTGGGGTGTGAACAAAGAGTTGCGCCTGTCAGGGCATATTAAAGTAAGAGGGAAGTAGATTGTGCTTGCTGGGTAAACTCTATGGGCCGGGTCCACTATGGTGTTTGTGAGAAATCCACCTGTCCACATGTTTTGCTAAATCATTTTATGGCATGAGCCTAAAAATGAGGTAGGTCCAAAGCTCAAGTGAGCCACACAACATAAAACAATGAATATTATATGCCCATTGTTGAAACAGTGGTGGGGCTGTAGAAGCTTTAGATCATGCTAATATTTTTATTTTTTTAGTTTATCTTATTGGTAATGATCTTGTGAACATTTGGGTCATTTTTATCAATGGTTTGAATTGCATATAAACATCACAGTTGAGCCTAGAAAGGTTTGAATGGTATGCAACCCTTTTCCATTATTTCCCATTGTATGGCCCACTCGAGTTTTTGATGTACCTAATTTTTTGTATCATGTTTTAATATGATATGACAGTACGGATGAAGAAAGTGGATTTCTTACAAACATCATGGTGAGCCCAACATAGCTTCCAATGCGAATAACTTCTGTGAAAGGCATTCGCTAGAAATCCACACCCATGTGATGGGGCCGGATGTGAATTGGGTACCACCCCAGAAAGACCTTTAAGGTGCTCTATGGGGCCCACTATGATAAATATATTTTATCCATGCCATCCATCCATTTTGAAAGATCATTTTAGGGCATGAGCCCAAAAACGAGGCATATCAAAGGCTCAAGTGGACCACACCATAGAAAACAGTGAGATTGAAAACCTATCATTGAAAACTTCTTAGCGGGCATATAATTTTTGAATCAAGCTGATATTGATGTTTTCCCTTTATACAAGTCTACGTGACCTTTAAAATAGGTTAGATGGCAAATAAACATCATAATGGGCCCTATGAAGTTTTCGACGATAGAAGTTCAATCCTTGTTTCTTGTAGTGTAGTCCATTTAAGCCTTTGGTCGGCCTCCTTTTGGGGCTCATGCTCTAAAATGTTTTGTAAAAATATATAGATAGAATGGATAAATTATATATGTCATGATGACCCCACAACAACCAATAACGGTGGCCGATGGCTGTTCACTCCCAACTATTTTCTTGTCGTGGGGTCCACCTTATATGTGGATATAACTCTTTCTTTAGCCGTAGAAAGTAGTGAGATTGAAAACTTATATATCATTAAAAACTTCTTGGGGGCCACAATTTTTTGATGTAACTTATTTTTTAAGCCAATGACATTAAACTAAATTTTGAATCCAATGGATGAAACAGATACGACACATATCTCATGGTGGGTCCCACAACCTTAATACATGACAATCTAGACCCTTAACACATACTCGATAGTGGACCCCACTGACGTGTTTACGTAATGTTAAGGGTCAGGGTTGAAGTTGTCATATGTTAAGGGTCGATGTTGTCATGTATTAATGGTTAAGGTTGTCATGTGTTAAGAGGGTTATTATGTGTCAACCTCGACCCTTAGCACAAGACAACCTCAACCCATAATACATGACAATTCAAACCTTTGACACATGACAACTACGAACTAAGCCCTTAACACATGACAACTTAAACCCTTGACACATAACAGCTACGACCCAAACCCTTAATGTATGATAACCTATACCCTCAACATATGACAACCTATAACCTAGGTTCTTAACACATAACAACCTAGATCCAAATTCTTAATATATGACAACCCAGACCCTTAACACATGACAACCACTTCAACTAATGCAATACAATACAAAATCCAAATTCTATCTCCTTCATTGTCTTTCATATAACAACTACAACTATCATTCTCTACCTCAAATTTCTCCCGAGAATCACTTCTCCCCACGACAACAACCATGACCATCCCTCTCTATCCACAATCAAAAGTGGCTTACATCTCTAAGAAAATGATATTCTATAAAAAAAATAAAATAAAAAATTCATTTAAAATATCTTACACATATCAGTGACTTCCATTTCTAAGAAATGTGGTCGTTGGATAAAAAACAACACTTTTTTTTAGTTTTAGAAGTTATTGGCGGTGCCCATACACCGAAGAAGTTGATAGCTGTGAACATACGCCGGAAAATGAATTCGAGGGGGTGGTATGGGTCCCTAGAAGACATATTTAAAAATGAAGAAAAAACCCTAGAAAAACAACAAATGAAGAAGAAGTTCCATACAGACATTAATTTCAAAATAGAGGCATTTTTGTCTGCCAATTCTCTAAAAAGTGATCAAAAGTTCAATCAAAGAATATATTTAAGAGGTTAGATTTTTGAGGCTTTTGGCAACACCATAGTGCTAGTACGGTCAAAATCCTAAATCTATAATTAATTTTTTACTTTTAAATTTTTTAAAATGGTTTTACACATATATTAAGATAAAAATAAGAAAAGAAAACCAATTCCCCCTCTTTTTTGTTTTCTCAAATGGAGAAAACTGTCACGTTAGCGAAATTTGTATTCTTTTCGACCTAAAAAACAAAAAAACGTAAGAGAGAGAAATACAACATACCTCCTGTGATGAAAGATAACGGCAGAAGAAACACTGAAAGAACGGATAGATAGTAAAGCTTTTGGTTGATCTGCCTAGCCTGCCTGCTGTCAAAATCCGCTTGAATTGCTGTGACCCGACTGCCTATTAACCCCACATTTTCTTTTAGCCTCTTAAGGCGGTCGATAGCCGCCCGAAGATCATTGACATTGTCTGGAAGAATCCACCAACTTTTTTGATTAAAATTTTCTTCAATGCGAGGGAAAACCTGCTCCACATGAGCGATTACCTGGATTGCAACATTGACAAAAATCATCAGAAGATTCAGAACGAGACAGATGTACGTCCTGGATTTGAATTTAGGTGATCTAATGACGCAAGGATGAACGTGATGAGGATAAATACTCCGAATCCACAGAGCTTCTTTGGACTCCTCACAGAGACTTCTCGAATCCACGAGGAAAGAAAGTAGAAAATAGAAATAAATTCAAAACTAATTAATTGATGAATAAAAATGAGTTCACAACCCTTTAAATAGGGATACCAAGTAATATGAAAGAAATCGGAATCAAACTACAGCTAAAACTCCTAGAATTAGCGACTTACTATAAATAGTAAACTTACTATTTATAGACAGTCGTGATGTCTACTAGTGCCCAAGGTTTTCGGCCAAAAATAGTAAGTGTCCTATTTAGCTTCACCAAATCGTTCTCTTAATTATTCTAAGCTCTTTTCACGTTGGGCGCAACTCCTAAAGCCCGACGGATGAAGAGTTATAATCAAACTAAAACTTACTATTTATAGTAAAAATAAAATTAAAACAAGGAAACAACCGTCGATCCAGGGGTTTTTCGTAATTCCGAGCATCGTAACCCGGCATAGTAGGGTTGGTTGGCTAAAGTAGCTCATTCTACCCCAAAATCATATATTTTACGTCAGCTAACTCATTTTGGATTGTGAGATATGCCCGATTTAAGGTCCAATGGTCTGGATCACTTCTGTCACCGACCGGGCCTTTTTTGATCCATCTTGGCCATGAAACTATCCGTGACCCACTCTACATCAGTCTCCTCCACTTCAAAATAACTCGTCCTCAAGTTCTCATCCTGCTCTGGTTCATAATACTCGGTCAGATCCGCGACATTGAAAGTCCTTGAGATTGCCATGTCATCTGGAAGATTAACAACATAAGCGTTGTCATTGATCTTTCGAATAATTGGGATGGGTCCAATTTTCTTATTATTCAACTTTTTGTACGTCCCGGTCGGAAATCTCTCTTTGCACAGATGGACCATAACGCGATCACCCACCTTGAACACCTTTTGTCGCCGGTGCTTGTTCGCTTGTTCATTGTACTTCTTATTCGAGGCATGTAGCTTGGTCCGCACTTTCGTATGAATGCTCATGATCTTGTTTGCCATATGTTCTGCTGCAATGCTCGTGCCTGGGTGCTTGGGCAGAGGAACCAAGTCAAGTGTGTGGCGAGGCACTCGTCCGTAGATAATCTGGAATGGTGATTTCCCAGTCGAGCGGTTCACCATGTTGTTGAATGCGAACTCTGTTTGAGACAAGGCTAAATCCCACTGCTTCAGTTTTTCTCCTTAAATACAGCGAAGGAGGTTTCCCAACGTGCTATTCACAACTTCGGTCTGCCCATCAGTCTGTGGGTGGTAAGCACTGCTGAATTGAAGTTGTGTATCAAATCGAGTTCACAAAGTTCGCCAAAAGTGGCTAATGAACTTCGTGTCACGATCAGAAGTAATGGTCTTGGGGACCCCGTGTAGCCGTACGACCTCCCTGAAAAATAAATTCGCCACATGTGTTGCATCGAGGGTCTTCTTGCATAGGATAAAGTGCACCATCTTGGAGAAACGATTTACCACCATGAACACCGAATCCATGCCCCGTTGTGTTCGTGGGAGACCAAGCACGAAGTCCATTGATAAATCCTCCCAAGGACCATCAGGCACAGGTAACGGGGTGTAGAGGCCCGTATTCTGAGATCGTCCCTTGGAGGTCTGACAAACATGATAACGTTGTACGGTTTTTTCCACATCACGTACTAATTGTGGCTAGTAATACCGCTCTTTCACAAGAGCTCGTGTCATGTCTCGCATAAGGTGTCCACCGAGGCTACCTCCATGTAGCTCCTGAATAATCTACTCCCCTAGAGAACTTTGGGGGATGCACAATCGATTCTCTTTGAAGAGAAAATCGTCCTGTATATGAAGGTCACTGGGGTGACCTTCTTGGTACTTCACCCAAGAATCTTTGAAGTCCTCATCCTCGGCATACAGCTCCTTGAGACAGTCGAAGCCGACCACCTTGTTGCTCATCGTAACAAGTAGTGATGCACGACGGCTAAGTGCATAAGCCACCTTGTTCTGCTGCCCTGACTTGTGCTTCAGAACGAGCGTGAATTCCTGTAAAAATGCAACCCATCTAGTATGCACACGATTTACGTTAGTCTGACTATTAATAAACTTTAATGCTTGATAGCCAGTGTAAAGAACAAACTCTCTTTGAATCAGATAATGCCGCCAATATCGCAGTGCCTGAACAACTGCGTACAACTTAAGCTCATAAGTTGACTACTTCTTTCAGACTTCGCTGAGCTTCTCGTTGTAGAAGGCTATTAGTCTACCTTCCTGTGATAATACTCCCCCAATTCCTACGTATGAAGCGTCACACTCAACCTTAAATAATTTGTCGAAATTAGGAAGCACCAAGACCGGTGTTGTAGACAAACGATGCTTGATCTCATAAAAGTTCTTGTCAGCTTTATCGGTCCACTGGAATGGTCCTTTTTTCATGCAATCTGTTATAGGGGCGACTATGGTGCTAAAATCTCGCACAAATCGACGATAAAAAGTTGCCAACCCATGAAAGCTCCTCACCTCATGAATGTTCGTCAGGATTGGCCATTCCCTAATAGCTCACACCTTTTCATCGTCCACACGAATGCCTGCGGACGTTACAACAAACCCTAGAAACAATAGGCTGTCAGTTAAAAAACTACACTTCTTCAAGTTGAGGTACAACTTATTAATTTATAGGACCTGTAGCACCTGCCTGAGATGTTTCCTGTGCTCTACCTCATCCTGAATATATATCAATATGTCATCAAAATATACTACCACAAATCGGCCAGTAAACAGTTTTAGCACTTGATTCATCAAACGCATAAAAGTACTTGGTGCATTTGATAGGCCGAAGGGCATGACCAGCCACTCATACAACCATTCCTTGGTCTTAAATGCCGTTTTCCACTTATCACCGGGTCGGATACGAATCTGATGGTACCCGCTCCTTAAATCTAGTTTAGCGAACACCTTGGCCCCTTCTAGCATATCGAGCATGTCATCCAATCGTGGTATTGGGAACCGATATTTGATGGTAATTTTGTTGATTGCTCGACTGTCGACACACATGCGCCAGCTTCTATCTTTTTTTGGCGTTAATAATGCTGGTATGGTACATGGGCTTATGCTCTCTCTCAAGAGACCCTTATGGATCAATTCCTCCACTTGCCCCTGAAGTATCTCACACTCCTTCGGACTCATCCGATAATGAGGGCGGTTGGGCAGGCTAGTCCCAGGGACAAGGTCTATGTGATGCTGGATGTCCCTCATGGGGGGCAATCCATCAGGTAAATCCTCAGGTCAGACTTCTTTGAATTTGTTTAGCAATAGTCTTAAACTTGGAGGGATGTTTGAGGGTTCATCTTCCTCGCCCTTCACTACTATGGCGTATACCTCGCCGGTTTTTTTGGATTCCTCCATGAAATCCCGAATGGTCAAGAGGGAACTCCCCTCCACTTTAGAAGCTTCAGGGTGGTTCTCTGGTACCATAGGAGAAAGGATTATTTTCTGACTATCCTTGACGAATACGTAGACATTGTCTCGTCCCCGATGGGTCTCATTACGGTCCGACTGCCAGGGTCGACTGAGTAGCATGGGGCAAGCTTCCATGTCAACCACGTCACAAAGTATCTGATTCTTATAATTTTTTACCAATTGAAAATGAGATAGTACATTGTTCAGTTACCTTGGTCTCATTCACCTTTTTTATCCAGTCAATTGAGTACGGGGAAGGATGTCTCATCGTTGGTAGCCACAACTTGTCCACCATCACCCTTGAGACGATGTTCTCGCTACTACCACTGTCTATGATCACATCACAGACCTTTCCGTTGACAGTGCACCGAGTACGAAATATATTGTGTCGCTGTGGATGTAATTCCTTTCGTGGGGTATACAGTAATCGCCTCACAACTAGAAATTCGCCACGATCCTCGCCCGTCATTTCATCGCCACCTGCTATTTCTTCAGTGGCTTGCTCATGTTCATCATAGCTATGACCTTCTTCTGCAGCCTCATCTTCAGTGCCCCCTTCATTTATAGTCAAGTGTACCGCGGGACGTTGAGGACAGGTGTTTGATAAGTGGCCTGACTGGCCACAGCGGTAACAATTGTTCGACCTTGGCCGAGCATAAGGATTTAGAACCCTACTCGGGCCCGCTGTTGTGAGCGCTGCACGTTGAGATTTGGATGAGCCGCTCCCTGTATTACGGTTTACGGTTGTAAGAGGTTGAGGACATTCTCCTACTGGATCTTTTCCTGATGCCAGCATTGGATCTTGCGTGGGACCCGTCATGGAGGGTCGAGTTGAAGGATAGGGACGAGCAAGAACTCTTACAAGTTGTGTTTCTGCCCTACCTGCCAATTGAACTGCTTCATCCACGGTCCCGACTGGGTACATCTGAACTCGGTCCTGAATTATCGGCCGCAACCCACTTATAAATCGTGCCACTTTCTGTGACTCAAATTCTGACAAATCGTTTCGTGTAGCCAACTGCTAGAATTCTTCAGTGTAATCTGTGATGGTTTGATTTCCTTGTTGGCAATTTTGATATTGCTGGAATAATATCTGCTCATAATCACTGGGGAGAAATCATGATCGAAGAAGATGTCTCATCCGTGGCCATGATGAGATGGGCGCCTTGTTCTGGCGGGCTCGTGAGAGTTGTAATTGTTTCCACCATGCAGAAGCACCAGATTTTAATTTAAACGCTACCAATTTTACCCTTTTATGATTTGGCACATCCACATAATCAAAATATCTCTTTACGTCGGCTAGCCAATCGAGGAAATCTTTTATACGTAATAAACCATTAAAACTAGGAAGTTCAGCCTTACCTCGATAGTCTCTTTCAGCACGATCTTGGTGATCGCCTCCATGGATTGGTCGTCTGGCAAAACCCTCATTAAGGTCATCGTCGCTAGAACTTGAATCATTTGGCATAGCCCTACGGTTTGCCACTGGTAGTACTCTACGAAAATCGGGGTTGTGTCGTACAGCAATCACGGGTGGTGAAGCCACCCTGGGCGGTGGAGCCACCCTGGGCGGTGGAACAACCATAGGTGGTGGAGCACCGCCTAAGGCTCGGAGCGGAAGTAGCGCATCCACAAGACGGTCGAGAGTTACCTGCAGCCTTTGCATGGTCAACTGACGCTCCCGGTGGAAAGCTTCCATTCTTTCCGAGAGATAACGAATCCCTGGATCACCGTCCACAGGATCTTGATTCATACCTTCATTATTTGCCATCGGCCCAAGGGGAATCCTCGCTTTGATACCAATTGACGCAGGGATGAACGTGATAAGGATAAATACTCCGAATCCATGGAGCTTCTCTGAACTCCTCATAGAGACTTCTCGAATCCACGAGGAAAGAAAGCAGAAAATAGAAATAAATTCTAATAAATTCGAAATTGATTAATTGATGAATAAAAATGAGTTCACAACCCTTTAAATAGGGATACCAAGCAATAGGAAAGAAATCGGAATCAAACTACAACTAAAACTCCTAGAATTCGCGACTTACTATAAATAGTAAACTTACTATTTATAGACGGTCATGATGTCTACTAGTGCGCAAGGTTTTCGGCCAAAAATAGTAAGTATCCTATTTGGCTTCACCAAACCGTTCTCCTAATTATTCTAAGCTCTTTTCACGTTGGGCGCAACTCCTAAAACCCGACGGATGAAGAGTTATAATCAAACTAAAACTTACTATTTATAGTAAAAACGAAATTAAAATAGGGAAACGACCGTCGATCCAGGGGTTTTTTCGCAATTCCGATGTCGCAACTTGGCGTAGCGGGGTTGGTTAGCTAAAGTAGCTCGTTCTACCCCAAAATCATATATTTTACGTCAGCTAACTCATTCCGAATTGTGAGATATGCCCGATTTAAGGTCCGATGGTCTGGATCATTTCTGTCGCCGACCGGGCCTTTTCTGATCCATCTTGGCCATGAAACTATCCGCGACCCGCTCTACATCATCTAATAACCTGGAAAAGTATTCATAGCTCATGCAAGTCATAAGTTTGTATAGATACAAGATGCTGCATGAATACTTACAAGGTCACAAGACGAGACTAGATTATTACTTTTTTAAGGTATGTATGAGGTTCTTCATCATTTGAACCAAAATGGTGATATTATAATGACACTGGATGTGATGTAAAGCAGGTCACGGATACTTTTATGTCTAAGATGAGAAGGCTTAATTGGAGGTGGAAGTGATCAGGACCGTCAAAACCCTAAAGCAGGTGTATCTTGCAAACTGGAATGAGTTATTCAATGTACCATATATGATTTTGGGGTAGGATAAGCTACTTTAGCTACCTAAACTCTGCTATGCCGGGTTGCCCATGCCAAATTTGTGAAATTCCATTAGATGGACAGACAAAACTCCATTTTAATTTCATTTTTACCATTTATAGTAAGTTTTAGTTTGATCATAACTCTTGATCCTTTGAGCTTTAGGAGTCATATCTAGCATGAAAAGGGCTTAGAAAAATTAGGAGAATAACATGGTTAGGCCAAATTGGACACTTATTATTTTCAGCCGAAAACCATGAAGTCTAGTAGAAATCATGATTGTCTATAAATAGTAAGTTTACTATTTATAGTAAGTCACAAATTTTAGGGAGTTTGATTATGAAACTTCTTCTTAGATTTGGTATCAATATTTAAAGGGTTGCAAATGAGTTTTTATCATCAATCAATGTAATTTTGAATTTATTAGAATTTATTTATATTTTCATATTTTCCTTTATGAATTCGAGGAGTCTCTGTGAAGAGTATGGAGAAGCTCCATGGATTCCATGGATTCAGAGTAATTATCCGTTCCACGGAGACGGTGATCAACCTCATCACGTCCAACTCTGTGTGCGTCAGGATGGGATACAGATATCTGTATATCCATGACTGTTTTAAAATGCAGAGTTGTATCTTTGCTCCATTTATTCAGTTCGTTTTCATGTAAGGGCATCGCCAAGGGGACTTCTTCCATCGTAAATTTATATGGACTGCGAAAAAAAATATACCCGAAGGAGTCGCTGCAAATCCAAATGCAGTTTGGCCAATCTTCCATCACCCCACATCTCTAGCTTTTCAGTACCACCACCTGGGGTTGAGAAAAGAGCTCATATAGTGGAGAAATATAGAAAGAAAGCTACTTAAGAACCAATTAAGTACATCCAACTGTGAAAAATTAATGGTGTGTATGGATGCTTGATTGAAATGAATTGCAATTTTCACTTAATCATCATGGGAGGAAATGACAAAGTGGGGGCAGCACTACTTTAATTTACCCATAATAGCAAATCCGTGCATTTGATGTTGGACTTGGATCTAATTGCAATTTGGGACCAATCCCCATCATAAATGAAATGGACATAACCAACATTAGTCATTTTCCCTTGATTGAATTGAATGATTGCAATCCAATTTGATTGAATATCCAAATGCACACCGTCCAATTTAGCTGAAACTGTCAATAAAGTGTAAATAACCAAACTAATTGTAATGATTTTAAGAAGGAAGTTTTTACTGGCAGGGTGTTCAATCACCAGTTTCTTACAGTATACCTGATAATTTGATTTGTTTCAATTTTAGCATAATGTCCTAAAATGATCTGGAAATATTGATGGACAACGTGGATATAGAATACATACAGCAAAGTAGGCCCCACAGTAAGGGCCACCCTGTCTTGAGTGAGTCCCAGGTCTCACCAAATCTGGTCTCATTTCTGACTATGGGTGTGTTTGGTAAACTTAGTAAAAAGAGTTTGAATTGAATTTAAGTACTGAATTTTAAGTATTGATAATTGCTAGAATGCATGTTTGGTAAATGTCCCAAAAAATTCCCGACACTAAAATTCATGTTTGGTAAAGACGCAAAATTAGTAACTTTAACCTGTATTGCATATGATGCTCTATGGGGCCACCATAATGTATGTGTTTAATTCACACTCTCTTTCTATTTTGCTAGATTATTTTAGAACAGGAGCCAAAAATGAAGCAGGTCCAATTTGCAGGTGGACCACACTGCATGAAATAGTGGTATGATTGCTCACCATTAAAAATTTCTTGTAGGCTATGGAAGTTTTGGTCTAAGCTAATATTTGTTATTTCCCTTCATCTAATATGCTTGACCTAATCAACCCCCCAGATATAAAATAAACACTATGGTAGGCCCTAAGAAGTTTTTAATGGTGGCTATTCAATCACTTTCCTATAGCATAGTCTACATGAGCTCATGCCTTAAAATGATATGGAAAAATAGATAGACTAACCACACTCCTATTACTATGCAATCTGCTGTTTATATATATATATATATATATATATATATATATATATATATATATATATATATATATATATTCTTATTTAACAACCTCATGAATTGGTGGGCATTTTCATCATTTTAGGAAAAATCAATCTTCAAACTAAACGTAATGGATATTAGAGAAAACTAATAGAAGATATCTGTTCTACAACAACTTTATCAACTTTATTAATGGGCAAGTTTGATGAACACATGATTAAAAAAGGTAGTATGATGTATATGTACTATTTTGTAAAATTTTCTATAATTAAATATTTTCTAACTCGTCTACAATGCGGATTGTGTTCAAATCCGGTGGAGCTCCTGTGGGCCCCAGTGATGTATCTATTTATCCACTCAATCCATTTTCTTAGATCATTTTAAGATATGAGCCCAAAAATGACAACCCCCAGTGAGGAGTTTCGAACACGAGACCTCCTGCTTTGATACCAATTTGATGCAGGACAGTTAATCATTTACTCTAAAAATTCAAACTGTTAGAGTATGGCGATTAATCCTTTTATCTCATAGCCTAGGCCCCACATCGCATGGGTTAGGACCTCGCCGAACCCCCTTCGTGGGCCCCAAATCACATGGGCCGATTACCCCGAGTGTGTTCCTGCATTCTACGGACTACCCCACTCGAGCCCGGTGTGAAATGTGCATTAATCATCCCCGGTGATGAGTTTCGAATATGAGACCTCCCCTGTGGGACCCAAATCACATGGGTCATCCATCCCGAGTGTCCCCGCATCCCATGGGCTGCCCCACTCAACTCCAGTGTGAAAATGCCCCTGCATTAACTTCATGTGGATGGGATGAAGGGTTTGAATGGCATGGATTCTACATACACAACACGGTAGGCCACTGTGTCTAATCAACAATGGTCGTTCCCCCTCAAAATGTTCCACGTGGTCTTGTGGACAATCTGAGTTTTGGATCGGCAAGAGCGCATAAAAAAAATAATAATAAAATAAAATCTCGACAGGTATTACCAATTTCTGTCGATTCTTCGATGGTATCAAGATCATTCTCGAGCTCTGTGACAATTTTCTGAAGGTAATCCGCATGCCTTTTTACAAAGTGAATAAGAAGACTTCCAACAGTTTCCACCAGCGGTTTATCAGCTTCCTCTTCATTCATTTCCAACCGACTTTCAACATCTCCCTCTTCAATAACGATCTCATCTAGTTCCACCCCCATCTCATCATTTCTAACCAGATTGGGATTCTCACGACGGAAACCCGATGTGAGATTTGGACCCAAAGACATTGTAATCACCGAATTTTCAGTGATTCTAGCAGCAAGCCTAAGTCCGAAATTGCTGAGAGAAGGTCCTGACGAATTTACCCGAAGAAAAAGTGCCCCATCGACATAGTCACAAAATGGTCCGCCGCTAACCATCCTTGTAATGTCTCTGTGTTCCAGATGCGGGCGGAGCTTCTGAGTAAAAATGCCCCTGAATGATATAAGCTTCTGATTTCGATTGCGAAGTTCTCCATGATACCAACAGAAACGATTCCTGCATAGAGCCAACGCTTTGTGTCAATTCAACAATGGTCTTTCCATACCACATCATCTCTAGCCAATGTTCCAGTAGTTTGATCTCTAACAAGCTCTGAGAATGCACAATAATGGACAATCTCTTTGAATGTTTCAATCCAAAGACTTGATGGGAAAAATCCAATAATCAGATTCTGTCAGCAAAACCTCTGCAAGAAATAGAAAAGAAAGATAAATAAAATAAAAACAAAAAGAAAAGAATATAAGAAGTAGGGGGAAATTTCTTATGTAACTAAGACCACAAATCATATCCAACCCAAGTAATCTGGAAAAACAATCCTTTCATATTACAGTTTGACCACAAAAATCTGTGATTCTTGAATTTGATGAATTCCATCAAGATCATTCTCGAGCTCTTGTGACAATTTTCTGAATAATTAGGTAATCCGCATGCATAGGAAACTTACTTTAAATTTACTATTTGAATAAGAAGACGAATTTCTCCAGTTATAGTTTCCGACCTCTTATTGTTTATCAGCTTCCTCTTCATTTTCGGTTCCAACCGACTTTCAAATTTATCTCTTGCCTCTTTCGTGGATTCGTTCGAAAATAACGATCTCATCTAGTTCCACCCCCATCTCATCATTTCTAACCAGATTGGGATTCTCACGACGGAAACCCGATGTGAGATTTGGACCCAAAGACATTGTAATCACCGAATTTTCAGTGATTCTAGCAGCAAGCCTAAGTCCGAAATTGCTGAGAGAAGGTCCTGACGAATTTACCCGAAGAAAAAGTGCCCCATCGACATGGTCACAAAATGGTCCGCCTCTAACCATCCTTGTAATGTCTTCGTGTTTCAGTTGTGGGCAGAGCTTCTTAGTAAAAATTTTCTCGAATGATTCAAGCTTCTGATTTCGATTGGGAAGTTCTCCATGATACCAACAGAAACGATTCTCTTTATCTTCTGTGAGATCCCAACCCTTTTCAGAACAAGTCCCCTCCCAATCGAATCCATAAGCTTTCCATTTCACACCATCAGACAATTGACATGATTCTTTGGGAGAAGTTTCAGCAGAGGTTTTTCTACCCATTTCTGTTGTATATGCTGTAGTTTGATCTCTAACAAGCTCTAAGAATACACAATAATTCAAGATATGTAACTCCTGCAATTGTTGCTCTCTTTGAATGGTTCAATCCAAAGACTCACATGATGGATAAAAATCCAATAATCAGATTCTGTCAGCAAAATCTCTGAACATTTGTTGTTTCTCATCTCTGAAATAGAAAAGAAAGATGTTAGCATTACTCATCTGGTTAAAAACAAAAATAAAAGAATATAAGAAGAGGAGGGAAATTTCTTATGTAACTAAGACCACTCATGATCATATCCAACCTAACTAATCTGGAAAAACAATCCTTTCATATTATAGTTTGACCCCAAAAATCTGCGAATAACCATTCAAGGGAAAAAAAAAAACTTACCAAATTGGAAAAAAAAGAAGACAATTTTAGATCAATAAAGTGAATTTGAAAAACCAGTTTATTTTCATGTAGACTCATTGCCAAACCCTATAAAAATCAATCAAAAAGAAATGCACATAATTTAGTATAAAAAAAAATGAATTTAAGAGGAATAATCTTCTTGGCTATTCATTCAAATGGATCAAGAGTTCAATGAGGACATTTCCCATAGAATTAGATATAGGCGTGATTGCCGCCTGCCAATGGAATTTAAGGGAACATTTTAAGAGGAAGGTTAGCTTCTCGAAGGTTGGAAGGACTCCAAAGTTAGAGAGATTGGAATCGGTTCACACTAATGCGTGGGGACCAATTAAGGTATCCTCCCTCGGTGACTTTCTTTATTTTATTATATTTATTGATGATGCTAGTGAAAAATTGTGGGTTTATTTCTTGAAGCATAAATCATAAATATTTGATATGTTCAAGAAATGAAAAGTTTCAGTTGAGAATGAAACATGTCTAAAACCGAAGTGTCCTAAATCAGATAATGGATAAGAGTATTGTCATAACAAGTTTGAGTAGTGTGTTGTTAATGGAATCAAGAGAGAAAATAACTCCAAGAATACCACAACAAAACGGTGTAGCTGAGCGCATGATCGGAATCATTCTAGAGCATACAAGGAGCATGAGAATCCATGCAGGATTGCCTAAACAGTTTTGAATGGTGGATTGCCAAAGGAAGCATGGACTAGAAAAAGAGGTAAACTTGTCGTCACATTTAAAGGTATTTGGTTGTATATCTTATATCCATATTAATTATGAGAATAAGACCAAGCTTGATACCAAGTCCATAGGGTGCACATTCATTGGATATGGTCTTAATGATTTTGATTATCGATCTTGGGATGTTAAAAAAAAAAAATCATTAGAAGTAAGGATGTGATATTCAATGAAATTATCATGCATAGGCATAAGTAGAACAACTCGTAAGAAGAGAAAACTAAGCATAACGAGTTTGTATAACTTGATGAGATGTCTAATAAGGATGTTCTGAGGTCACAATCTATTATTCTCTTTCTCTACATTATTTGTCGTTGACTGATAATGCTGAACCAGAATGATATGAAGAGACTTTATAGGTTGAGACCATGAACAAGTGGGAGCAGGTTATAAATGATGAGATGAGTTCTCTGATATCAAATCAGACATGGGACCTAGTCTATGTTGCTGACAGATGTCTTAAATTTGTTTAGCCTAGGCTCGATGCCATCAAGTATTTTTTGTATTTTCACATCTGGTTGCTGGACATATTTTGTCATTCTTTGATGACAAAGGTTGCTCGATGTCATCGAAGGTTTTGCACAGATTTTTTGTGGAAACGCAGATTTTGTGATTTTTCCTTCTGATTTTGTTTAGGATTCTTTCTAAAACTATATATAGGGGTGTACATGAGATTGAGAGGTATTCTAAGGCTTCATAAACTATTCCAAGGGTTTCTAAAAGGGTTCTTGAGTTTCAAAAGGGTGGCGCAAGGTTGAGATTCAAGGTTTTTCGAATAGGGTAAGCCTTCTCTTTTTTGTAATTTCTGCTTTCATAGTGAAGATCTGTCACTTTGTACCGTGGTTTTTTCCCGAAAGGGTTTTCCATGTTAAATCTTTGTGTTCTCTTGTGTTTGCTTGGTGCTCTTGGATTGCTATCCTAGATTCATCTTTGTGTGATTCCGTCGTCAAAACCCCAACAAGTGGTATCAGAGCAATCGTTGGGACACAGATTAGTATTAATGGGAAGTACTAGGTATGATATTGAGAAATACTCAGGGAAAAATAACTTTGAGTTATGGAAGATAAAGATGGTCAGTTCCTTAACCAAGCAAGGTGAGGATGATGCTCTTGAGGAAAGAAAGTCTACTATGACTGATGAAAAATGAAATACTCTTAATAAGAAGCCCTATCCTCGATCCGTTTATGTCTCACAGATGAGGTCCTTTATAATGTTTTGAGTAAGAAAACTGCAGCAAGTTTATGGGCGAAGTTAGAGGATATTTATGCTAAAAAATCTACTGAAAATCGCCCACACTTGAAGCTACAGTTGTTCGCCTTCATATTGGCAGATGGTGGAGATGTGGAGGCCCACATCAGTAATTTTAATAAACTGATTTGCAAATTCCTGGACATGGAGGAAGTAATCAAAGATGAAGATCAGACATTTATATTGTTGAACACTCTACCGCCATCGTATGAGTCATTCAGGGACTCATTGTGCACAAAAAATGAAACCCTAAGTGTGGACACCGTTATCTTAGCCCTTCATGGGAAGGTTTTAAGAAAGATGAATGGTGGCTTGGGGTTATCTTCTGATGCATTGTTTACAAATGACAGAAATACTGAGTGAGGTATAGGATCTTCAAGATCTAAATCCAAATCTAAGGGCAAGGGCAAAGGAAAATTAAAGTACTAAAATTGTGGGATGACTGGACACATGAAAAAGGATTGTAATAATTCTAAAGCGAAAAAAGAAAACTCAGAGGCTTCTTCTAGTGAGGCCATTGTTGTCACATTTGATGAAGAAAATAAGTGAAGGTGATGTTCTGTCTGTGTCTATGATTGGACACTTGCACGACAATCTTAGAGGTGAGTGGATCCTTGACAAAGGAGCGTCAGATCACATGACTCCTCATCGGAGTTTGTTAGCTAGTTATAGAGAATGCGATGGTGGACAGGTCTTTATGGGCAATGACAATGCATGTAATGTTGTGGCTATTGGTACTATGAGCATCAAGATGTTTGATGGGATGGAGCGTACCTTTACTGATGTCAGGCATGTTCCTGATATGAAGAAAAGTTTGATTTCTCTCGGTGCACTCGAGGCTATAAGGTGCAAGTTCACTGGTATGGATAGTGTCCTTAAAGTTTTAAAAGGGGCACTCGTGGTTTTGAGAGCGTAAAGATATGGAAACCTTTACAGGTTGATCAGGAACACTTCAGCAGGTGGAGTGGCAGCGGTTGTTATAGATTTCATATTTGTACGTGTGTGGCATGCTCGTCTGGGCCACATGCGTGAGCAGGGCATGAAGGTACTATCTGATCGTTGTTTGATTCCAGCTTTTAAAAATTCTGATTTAGATATATGTGAACATTGTATATATGGTAAACAATCTAGATTATCTTTTAAATCTGAAAAACATGTATGTAAGGGAGTGTTTGATTATGTGCACTTTGACGTATGGGGGCCATCGCCAGAAGTTTTCATTAGGAGGTCGTTATGGTTTGTTTTATTTATTAATGACTACTCCCAGAAAGTTTAGGTTTATTTCATGAAATATAAATCCAAAGTTTTCATCATATTCAAACAATAGAAGACAATGGTGGAAAAATAGTCAGGGTGAAAAATAAAGATTTTGAGGACTGATAATGGTGAAGAATTTACTTCTACTGAGTTTAATGAATATTGTAAGGATGAAGGGATCATTAGGCACAACACAGTGTGCCACACGTCCGAACAAAATGGTGTGGTTGAGCGGATGAATCTGACTCTCTTAGAGAGGGCCCGATGCATGTTAAGTAATGTTGCATTGGGAAAGGACTTATGGACTGAGGCGTTAACACGACTTGCTATTTGGTGAACTAATCCCCATCTACGGCAATTGAATATAGAATCCCAGATGAAGTATGGAGTGATCATAAGTTGGACTACTTACATTTGCGTATATTTGGTTGTGAGGCTTATTCTCATGTATCGTCAGTTGAGAGAGATAAGCTAGACCATAGAGTCAAAAAATACATCTTTATTGGCTATGATATTGATGTGAAAGGTTATAGGTTATTCGACAAGGTCACACACAAGGTCATCACTGGCTGTGACGTCAGATTCGATGAAAGCTCCCTATTCCGCAAGAATGATCATGAAGAGCTAGAGGAACCTGAAAGGTTAATCGTAGACGTCCAAATTGACACAAATGATACTCAGGTTGAGACAGATGCGTAGATAGAGGTACAGGAGCAGATGGAGCAGCCACCTGTGAGAAGAAACCTATCACTTGATCGCAGGTTACCGATAAGATACATTGACGACTCTAATATTATATATGCCGTCATTACAAATGAGGGGGACCCGTCCACTATTCAGGAGGCTCTTAATGAGCTTGATGTAGAAAATTAGAAGGCGGCTATGGACAATAAGATGGACTCATTGCACAAAAACTACACATGAGAGCTGGTGGGCTTCCAGTGGGTCGAAAAGCGATTGGATGCAAGTGGTTATTCAAAAGGAAACATGATAGATACAAAGCAAGGCTAGTAGCGAAGGTGTATGCTCAGAGAAAGGGAATTGACTTCATAGAGGTATTTGAGCCAGTGGTTAAGCAAGTGTCCATCAGATTCGTGTTGGCGTTGGTTGCTCAATACGATCTCAAGTTGAAATAAATGGATGTCAAAAGCAGATCTATATGAAGTAACTAGAGAGCTACGAAGTTAAACGGGTAGAGAAAAATGTTTGCAGGTTAATGAGGTCATTGTATGGCCTGAAATAGTTGCTTAGGCGGTAGTATAAAAAATTTGATTATTTCATGTTGAGTTAGAAATTTATTCGAAGTGAATATAATCACTGTGTCTATTACAAGACACTGAGTGATGACAAATTCATCATCCTAGTATTATAGGTTGATGATATGTTGATCGCCTGTTATGAGATGTCTAAAATCAATGTACTAAAGACTTAGTTATCAGAGACATTCGAGATGAAAGATCAGGGGGCTGTAAAGAGGGTTCTTGGCATAGATATTCGTAGAGACAGGAAGATGAGCAGGCTTTGGTTATCACAGACAGAATACCTTGAAAATGTGTTGATCAAGTATGGGATGGACTAGGCAAAGCCAGTGAGCGTTCCCCACGCTACTCACTTCAAGCTTTCCTCAGAATAATGTCCTAAATCAAATGAGGGAAAACGTGTTATGTCTCATATGGCTTACTCGAATACGGTTAGCAGTTTAATTTATGCCATGGTCTATACGAGACCAGATATTTCACATGCAGTAGGTGTTGTGAGCAGATATATGTCAAATCCCAACAAGCAACATTGGAAAGCAGTGAAATGGGTATTTTGATACATTCGAGGTACGAAAGACTACATTTTAACTTTTAAGAAGATAGGGACAAAGTTGGTAGGGTATGTGGATTCAGACTACGCAGGGAGCGTGAATTCCATAAAGTTGACTTCAGGTTACTCGTTTTTACTAGCGGGTGGAGCAATTAGTTGAATGTCGAAATTTCAATCTATAGTTACTCTTTCCACAACAGAAGAAGAGTGTATGGCAGTGACCGAAGTATTTAAGGAAGGTGCTTGGTTAAGAGGCGTGATAAATTGTTGGAACTTCAGCAGGAGGCCATGCTAGTTAATTATGACAGGGAGAGCGCTATTAATTTGCCTAAAAGTTTTGTTTATCTGTCTCGTACTAAACACATTGATGTTCGTCACCATTTTATTTGATAAGTGCTTAAAAAAGAAAGTGTAATACTGGAGAAGATTCACACCAGCGTGAATCCAGCAGACATTCTCACCAGGGTTGTTCCTAAAGAGAAGTTCAAGTTCTGTGCAACTTTTTTGGGCTTGACGACGGCGTAAAAGGAGGACGGAGTGTGTACGAGAAGCATTGATAAAGCTATGATGCAAGGTAGAGATAAGAGAAGAGGACAAGAAGCTACGTATTTGAAGATTGAAGACATAGTAGAGATTATTGCTGACAGATGTCTTAAATCTGTTTAGCTTAGGCTTGATGACATCAAGTAGGCTCCAGTTCGATAACATCGAAGCCAACTTAATGCCATTAGGTATTTTTTGTATTTTCACCTATGGTCGCTAAACATATTTTTTCATTCTCCGATGACATCGAAGGTTTTGCATAGATTTTTTGTGGAAATACATATTTTGCGATTTTTCCTTTCAATTTTGTCTAAGATTCTTTCTAAAACTATATATAGGGGTGTAACAAGATTGAAAAGTATTCTAAGGCTTCCTAAAATATTCCAAGGGTCTTTAAAAGTGTTCTAGCGTTTCAAAGGGGTGGAGCAAGGTTGAGATTTAAGGTTGTTTGAATCAGGTAAGCCTTCTCTCTTTGTAATTTCTGCTTTCATAGTGAAGATTTGTCGCTTTGTGCTAGGGTTTTTTCCCGAAAGGGTTTTCCACGTTAAATCTTTGTGTTCTCTTGTGTTTGCTTGGTGCTCTTGGATTGCTATCCTAGATTCATCTCTGTGTGATTCCACTGTCAAAACGTCAACAGTCTAGTTACCCAAGGAAAAGACAGCTTTACATAACAAGTGGGTTTACAAATTGAAGGAAGAGCATGATGGTACTAAGCGATTCAATGTCATGTTGGTTGTGAAAGTGTTTCAACAGAAGGTAGGTATCAACTATACCAAAATGATCTTTTCTTTTGTTGTTAATTTTTTTTTTACCATCAGATCAGTTCTAAGCATTGTGGCTATAAAGGATTTTCACTTAGAATAATTATATATAAAAATAACTTTTTTTCATAGTGATTTTGACGAAGATATTTATGTGTGTTAGCCATAGGGATGTGTTACACCTGGCAAAGAGAACTATAAGTGCAAAAGTTTATCAATTAGCATGCGTAATGTGTCGTCGAGTCCAATTACCCCCAATGGTAGTTGAAGACTTGAAGACTCGAAGATTGGTGATGATCAAGGCTTGAAGATTCATGTATATGAATCAATGCCTTGATAAACCTCAACTTTTTATACCCTAGAAACCTTGCCAAGCCCAAAACTTAATCCATTAGAAGACCCCACCTTAATAGGAATATCTAAGGTACTTTAGACTCAAGGAGATGTCCAAATGGTCTGTTTGGACTTGACACAAAACAGAGCAAAAGTTTGAAAACTGAAAATCTATAGAGAAGCACAAACTCGATCATATCGAGGGGTCATTGATCGGTCATGATCGATCGATGTCCCCTTGGCCCGATCGATCGAAAATGGTAAAAATAGTCCAACGACTTTAGTGCCTATTTTCAAATTACCTCGATTGATCGAAAGTGTCAAAATTTGTCCAACGGGTTTATGACTTAAAATCGAATTAGTTCGATCGATCAAAGCCATCATTCGATCAATTAATACTAACCGTATTCTGCCAATTTTTTAGCCGTTGCAAGCCAATTTTGTTAGGGCATTTAGGCATTTTAATGAGAATCCGATAGAGCTTTGGCTAGGTGTTTTCCTCTCCAAATCCATCCTCCTTAGCTCTAATCTCATTGAGTTCATTCTTCAATCCTTATTTCTTAAGAACATTTATGAGCATTCAAAGCTCGAATTGAATCATGAATTCAAGCATTAATGGCTTGACCTGATTGAAATAGATAAATCCTTTATCTAATGGCCATTGAATGCTAGCTTAGGTGAATCCCACAAATCCATATAACACATAGAGTGGTTCACTTATCCTTCTCCCTAACCTTGGCATTGCATTGGAAGATTGAAACAAGGTGTTGATCATGTGAGCTGAAGAGGAGTTGATTCGTGTAAGAAGAGGCATCTCGTTAGTGTGTTATCATGAAGCTCATCCGGCTAAGCAAGTCTTAGTATTGGAGTCCATTTCTTGTGAAGATTTGGGTTCAAAGTTTAAAAACCTAACTTGCATTGTAAGTTTCCATGGGAGCCTCTGGCGGGAGTGAATGTTGCTAGTTATTGTGTAGGACTAGTGAGGAGTTTCAGATCCAAACTTCGCATGACCTTGTGTAGGCCACTGACGAGTGTATATGTGTAACCCTTGTGTATGATGTAAAGGTTAATGGTGAACTTGTCTTCAAACCATAAGAGATATATAGTGAAATCCAGTACACTCGAGTTTGAGTGCGTCAGCAGGGAATGGAGTAGATAAGTAATTGAACCACTATACATCGTGTGCAATGGGTTAAATGTTATTTTAACTATGCTTGTGCTCATGGGTTGAATCATTGTGAATGCTTAGTTAACATGAAGCTTATGTGTTTGTATCATTGTTTACATGGATGTCACTATCTTGTGCTATAGACTTGTACATGTTGGTATACTTTGATTAAGTCTATTAGTTTATAATTTTTGTTAGTAGTTCATTGAACTTTAAATTAAAATTTTAAAAAAGTTTCTATTAATCACCCTCACCCCTTCCTTTAGGACTTAGCCATATCTTCTAGTTCTTAGCATAGCAGTATTTGATCTTAAACAAGAATTTCAAGAATATGATATATAAAGTCAAAAAGAGTTTATATGGTTTGAAATGGGCCTCAAGATAGTGGTACAAGAAGTTTGATAGTTTTATGTCTACTAACGACTTTAAGAGATACCATGCTGATCACTGTTATTATTTTAAGAAACTTGAAAATTTGTATCTCATACTTCTTTTGTATGTAGATGATATGCTTGTCGCAAGGTCAAGCATGCATGAGATTTCAAATCTCAAGGAATAATTGTCTAAGGAGTTTGTAATGAAGGATTGTGGTGCTTTAAAATAAATCCTTAGTATGAGAATCAATAGAAACAAAAGAAATGGGAAGTTGAAATTGTCACAGGCTAAATACATTACTAAAGTACTCAAGCGATTTAACATTAAATATGTTAAACTAGTTCGCACTCCCTTGGTAAGCCACTTCAAACTCTCAAATGAATAATATCCAATAATCCAAGAAGGACATGACTATATGGCTAAGGTTTCATATGCATCAGCCATTGGTAGCTTAATATAACGGTCTGCACAAAACCAAATATTTCTTAAGCAGTGGAAGTTTTTAGCAGGTTTATGAACAACCCGGGGAATGAGCAGTGGAAAGTTCTCAAATGGATTCTCAGATAATTGAAAGGTACTGTTGATGTAGCGCTATGCTAGGGTTAGAATAAGTTTAAAGGGATATGTTGATTTGGATCTAGTAGGGGAAATTGATAATGGAAAGATCACTACAAGAGTATGTGTTCACTTTGGCCAGTGTAGAAGTTAGTTGGGTCTCATACTCACAAAAGATTGTTACCATCTCAATGTCAAAAGTATAGTTTGTTTTTACAAAAGAGGCTTGCAAAGAAATGACATCATTACAATATCTCATGGAAGAGTTGGGCAATAAGTAAGAAAATTGTAAGTTATACTATGATAGTCATAATGCAATTCGTCTAGTAAAGAACTTAGTCTTTCATTCAAGAACCAAGCACATAGACATTAAATATTATTTCATACAATTGCTTTTGGATGATGGACAATTTACTTTTGAGAGGATTCATACAAGTCAAAACCCTACAAATATTTTGACCAAGGTAGTTATTTTAGAGAAACTGAAGTCATGTTCAATTTATGTTGGTCTTCAAGCTTGAAGACCAAGAGGAGATTTACACCAAGTTCTCTATGAAGGCATGGCTTTTGCATATATAATAGATTTAGTGAGAGTTTTCTGTGATCAATCTCCAGTAGATTCGACCTAGTTCGTTTGAGGTAATATGTATTATATTGAGAGAGAGAGAGAGAGAGAGAGAGAGAGAGAGAGAGAGAGAGAGAGCTGTCATTGTATTAAGAGTTACTTCTTTGCTTTTTACCTTTCAATTATAATGGATCGGTATGAATTTATGGACGTACCGAAAGGGAACCACATAAATATATGTATTGTGGTTTGCATCTTTTTTTTTTTTTTTTTTTTCTTTTTATTTCGATATTGTTGTGCATGTGGTACATGTGAGGCGATTTAAGATGGATAGTGGCATATTTAGGCTTAACCTATGAGAAACCTAGTTTCCTTTGAAGGTGGGAAAATAACAAAGAAAGGGAGAAATGATGCTTCGCACAAATTCTCACAAAAAAGCGCGATATTAGTGGAATGTGAGTTTCATGGGAAACAATGTTTCCTTTAATTTCAGGATGTTTGATGTTTTTCCTTTTTTAATTACCATCATAAGTCACGGTAAATAAACAATTATAACTTTTCGCACTCATTTGGTTCATTACACCTCGGTTGGGGTGATTGCATGAATGAAATGGAAAAGATTGCAAGGTAGAAATTTTTGTGGCACCCACCATCATGTATGTGTCTAATCCACACAGTCCATCCATCTTAATTAACACTGCATTTTAGGGTATGATCCCAAAATTAAGGTAGATCCGAAGTCCAAGTGGATCACACAATAAGAAATAGGGGTAAAAGACGTCCACCATTAAAAGATGAAACCTTTCTAAGTCCCTAGTGTATTTGTCATCCAACTTGTTCATGAAGCTAATAGACATATATGAAGGGAATACACAAATATCGGCATGATCCAAAACTTCTATAATCACCAAAAAAATTTTCAACATCAAAAGCTCAATTCCACCTTTTTCCTATGTTGTGGTTGGCTTCCACTTTGGATCTGCCTTATTTTTGGGCTCATCTCCTAATATGAGCCGGTAAAACTGATGGACGGCATGGATCAGGCACATACATGATTGTGGGACCACAAATATTTTTTCACATTTTATTTTCTCTCTGTTTTAGTGTGGTGGTTTACGTCCAACATGGTAGACATCAGCTTTGAGTTTGCTGCACAAAATACATAGGTAAGTAATAATTATTCATTTTCAAGTATTTATAAGTGAAATTTGGAAAATCAAACACCCCCTTAATTTCAATGTATTCAAACAGGTCTTAAGTGCTTGCTATGAAAATTAAATAAATTAATAAAATAAACTCAAAAAGAAAAGTTCTGGACATCAAAAACATAAAAAACCCACGTCAGATTCAATAAGGAAGAAATGGATTTTCTAGTATAACCGCCTACCGCCATTCTCAAAGAAAAGCATGTTTCAAAATATTTAAAGTAAAATACCTGAAGTTGACAGATAGGAAAAAATAAATCGTCTCTTACTCCTTTACTGATGCCGAAAGAGGAAGTTGAGCCATTTGTGTGTCTAAATGATAGATTTACCCTTACAACATTTTATTTTTACGGTTATACCCCATTGCAAGGGCAGGCATGGGGAAGATTTCACGTGCCCACATTTATGTATGTGTGTGATCAACACCGTCCATCCATTTTTCGATCTCATTTTAGGCCATGAGCCAAAAAAAGGACTATATCTAAAGTGCAGGCAGACCTTCCACAGGAAACGCTGGTGATGGAACGCCTGCCATTAAAAACAGGTCGGGGCCATAGAAATTCAGATCAAGCTGATTTTGTGTCTTTCCTTCATTCAGGGGTTGGATGGCCCTGATAAACATCAGGGTGGCCCATAGGAAGTTTCCAACCGTGGGTGTAAAACATAATGGGGCGCATAAGTTCGGGTCAAGCTGATATTAGAGCAGATGGGCGCGGATGGTTTACTAACCCCACCACGACCAAACTAGAGAGAGGCGGTCCTGTAATGGGATCTATGGGCCCACCGTGATGTGCATGTTTTATCTATGTCATGGGATCTATGGGCCCACCATGATGTGCATGTTTTATCTATGGTGCCGTCCATCCATTTTGAAAAATCATTTTAAGGAATGAGCCTAAAAGGAGGCGGATTGAAAGCTCAAGTGAACCACACCACACGAACCAGTGGGGATTGAATTCTTATCATTGAAAACTTGTAGGGCCACTGTGATGTTTATTTTCCATCCATCCTGTACATAAGGTCACGTAAACCTACATGTAGGAAAATATAAATACCAGCTTGAACCAAAACTTGTGTACCAAATTTTTTTTTGAAAGGTGATCATTCAATCTAGGGATGTGCGCGAACCGAGTTAGCTCGGTTAACTTGCTCGACTCGACTCAAAAAAGCTCAATTCAACTCAGTTTGAAACTGAGTTTGAGCCGAGCCGAGCTGATTTTTTTAGCTTGAAAAAATTGGCAAGCTCAACTCGACTCGGTTTGAACCCAACTCGAATCAAACTCAGATCAAACCAGTTCGGTGACTCAGTTACTTTGATTTTGATGTTGCTCACCAAGTGTTTGATGAAATGACTCAACGAAGAGTGGTTGGTGGCAAGGAAAGTATTTATATGAAATAAATACCTTTTTGTTTCTCGATTTTTATGTTTCTTGGAAGGCGTTTGATGAAATACCTGTAAACCACTGCTGTTATTTTACATACAGTGAGATTTTGAAGGTGCAATCCATGTGTTTGTGAAACTGCTAAATGGACAAACTTGGCTTGAACTTGGCTAGAACTCAGCTCGAACTTGCCCGAGCTGCTGACCGAACTGTGTCGAGCTGGTTAGTCAGGCTTAAGGACCGAGCCGAGCTGAGTTCGAGCTAGGGTCAGCAAGTGGCCAAACTGAGCCGAGTTGTGCCAGCTCGACTCGGTTCAACTTGTGTACACCTCTATTTCTATCCCCACTACTTCCTGTGGTGTGCTCCACTCCAGCCTTCAATTTGCCTCTGTTTTGAATGCATGCCCTAAAATGGATGGACGGCGCGGATAAAATATATATACTATGACAGGTGCCTTGCCCACCATGTGGGCCCGACATATTTGTGGGCCCAAACAAAAGAAAAGGGAAAAACAGATGTAATGCCCAATTACGGTGGTGCCCAGGTAAGTAACCAGGATGTAATCCATGATCCGCCATTTCTAGATGATAGGGCCCATGAAATTCCAAAACCAAGCTGATCATATCGAGATTTCCCTTACATACAGGTCTGTATTACCATTTAAATAGGTTGGATTTGTCAAATGACCTTACATTGGTTCCCTAGACCTTTTCAACAATAAGCTTTCAATCCTTGCTGTTGATTACATGGTCCACCTAAGATTTGGATCAGCCCTTCTAAAATGGCTGATAAAATGGATGTACAGCTGGATGAAATACATATATCATGTGGGCCCCACTGCCTAGTGGGCCCACACAAAAAATGAGTTAGAAAGACGATGGTAGCATGGATATACAGCTCATACGTCACGGTGGACCCGTTTTAGTTCCATCGGTGGTCCCTACTTGCACTCCCACGGTGTGGGTATAGAAAACATACATCAACGGTGGGGGTTCACAGCCCCTAAAACCCATCAGAGATTGGACGTCATAAGGTCCAGCCTCCCCTGCACATATACAACAAAGGTGGGTCCCAGTGGAGCTTGGATCTGCTACTACATAAAAATGGGCTGGAAAATGAATATACAGTGTAGATTTTTTGTAAATAAAAGATGGCCCTGGTTCGTCCAAAACGAACATAAGGTGTAATGGTGTATATGGGATACACAGCGCGGTAGATTCAGGGAGGTTTCAATCGGAAGATATTCAATCCTCATTGTTTTCTATACCGAGGTCCACCTGAGATCTGTCCAACTTTTGTGTGAAGGTCTGAAGTGATCTGTCAAAGCGGATAGACGGTTTGGTTTGTAAACAGGGTGGGTCCCATGAGTGGGATGTCACTCGTCGAGCCTTTTATCACCTTATGAAAAGCCAAGTGAGAATGAATGCCATGATACTCAGTAGTACAGGGCGGTTGTCAATGGTGGACATTCTTGTCCTCAACTATTTCCTATAATGTGGCCCACCCGAAAATTGGGTCAGGCAGATTGTTGACATCAAGGCCTAAAATAAAATATCAAATCAGATGGACGGTGTGGATTTTCTCAAAACGGTGGACCCATTACAATATGTATCAATCAGAGATTTATGTTTTCACTTTACACGGGCTATTGACCTTACTAAAGATATTAGATGGCAATAAATGACATGTCGCGGGCTCTAGGAGCATTCCAATAATGCACGATGGTGACCACCGGTGTTTCCTGCTATGGCTCCCTTGAGGTCTGAATCAACCTCATATCTGACCCCAACCTTAAATGATCTAGCAAAGAGATGGACGGGGCTGCTTTAAGGTAGATTTATGAGTAAAAACTTCACTCACCCGGCCGGTTGATGTTGACTCTCTATTTTATTTTTATTGTAAATACATAAGTAGGGTCAATATGAGTGATCTATTCCGCCCATGAGGTTGGCCAACTCATGGTGATCCTAATGAATTTTGGATATCCATCGAAATCAAAGAAAAGAGAAATGGAGAGCGAAAAGAAAATAGGAAATTTCAGCTAGTGGATGAGCTTCCGCCACTATGGGGCTTGTATATACAAATATTACGCACATCAAGGTGAACCACACATTGGCCACACTGGGTAGCATGGACAGGTGGGTCCCAACTTCTGGCAAAACAGAAAAATGACATATATACTAACATATACATTAAAATGGAGTTTATTTGATGGGCTCGACATCAAAGTAATGGGTAAACGACTTGTGCACTCACCTCAACGGTTGATTTGGAGACGGGGTGTATACGAATAATTGAGATCACATTTCCTTCTTCCTAACCTCCTTTAATCTCTCGTTCAACTCTATCTTTCATTTTTCTATATTCTTTCCTTTCTTCTCTTATTAGTTTTTTTTCATGCAGTGAGATGGACATGAGTGGTTTAAATGGGTGAGAATGGCAGGGACGACATTGAAAAGATAGGCGAGAAGAAATGTGAGAGGAATGGCTCGGTATAGTTAAATAATAAATACGTTGATTTTTAGGTTTGAAAGTGACATTTTACTATTATAGATATTTTATACTAAGTGGCCCCATGTCACGTGTGCGCACATAATATATGATGTGTGCTACTCGTTGATTCTAATGGGGTGCACATCTATCGATTTGGCCGTTGAAATGGAGTGCGCTATGCGGCATTGAAATCACAACGTTTGCATCGTCGTTTGGGTATAAGTCTCGAATTGTTAAGGTACTAAAACAGAGCGTTTGATTGGAACTCGTTGATCCAGTCCATTCTAAAGTAGGTCGACACCATAAGTTAAGCATACAGAAAGTTAATCAGGGTATGGGTCTCACACATATCGAAAGGGAACCATGTAAATATCTAGGTTGTGGTTTGCATTTTTATTTTTATTTTTTGCTTTCTTTTGATTTCGATATTGTTGTGCATGTGTTTAAGAATGGACCAATTCTACAAACATTGGAAGGGTCACCAACAAATCTAGGTTCATTAGCACATGTGAGGTCTAAGAGAAGACCGATAGTGCAGATGTGGGATGCTTGAGATGTGGGGTACGAGAAAAGACACATGTAGCACATGTGACATGGTGGCAAGTATGTAGCACATGTGACACGGTGACAGGTGTGAGGCATAACAGAAGATCAACAATGGATCACTTGGTACATTGGCCCATGTGGCACATGTGCGGCGATTCAAGATGGATGATGGCATATTTAAGCTTTAAATTTGATAAACCTAATTTCCTTCCATCATAGCAAAATGTAGAAAATACAAACAAAGAGAGAAAGGGAGAAACGGTGCTCCACACAAATTCACATTAAAAAAAAAAAAAAAAATTTAAAAATAAAAAAAAAAAAATTTTAAATGACAATGGTAAAATGTGAGTTTAATGGCAAACAATGTTTCCTTTCATTTAGGGTGTTTGATTTTTTAATCTACTTCCATAGGTGGTGGTAAATAAACAATTATATATAACTTTCACACATATTGGTTCAAGGGAAATAGATCCTTAATTAAACCTCAGTTGACGGGATTGCACGATGAAATGGAGAAGATCTCGGGACAGGATTAGATACTGAACGATTCGGTAGCCAAAAGGCTACTAATAAGTGACGTGGTGAAATACAATTGGTTGAATGCCGAGAGGTTTGTTCCCTTCCTGTTAATAATCTCTTCGTTGGAGCTCGGTCCGACAGACGTATCTCTCCCTTTAGCTGTGCACTTACTCAACCAGGAAAGGGTGCACTTACTCGACCAGGTAAAGGTAAACTCCGTTTTCAAGTCATTTCTTTTCTTCGCTTCCTCTGCTGACGTGATGTCACCACTTTCCATGCGCGCGACTATGATGCATGTATTCCATCCACATTGTTCATCCATTCTGTGAGATCATTTTAAGGCATAATCCAAAGAGCGAGAAAGATCCAAATTTCAAGTGCACCCCATTGCAAAAAACAATGGAGATGCTACCATTAAAACCTCTTTGGGCACAGAATTAGCTTTCCATCAAGCTAATATTTATGCGTTACCTTACTCTATGTCTCTTTTAACTTATAAAAATGTTGGATATCAAATAAACATCATGGTCAGCCCTAAGAAGGTTTCAATGGTGGCCGTCACCATCCCACTGTTTTCTGTGGTGGGTCCACTTGAACTTTGGATCTTCGTAATTCTTTGGCTCACTCTCTAAAATGATCTCTCCAAATGTATGGATTGTGTGGATACAACACATACAACATGGTGGGCCCAAAGAACATGGTGACATAACATCGCTGGGGAGACTCACTGCCGTCTGGTTCAGTAACCAACCAACGTCCCTACTATGGGTAATTTACTACTGTGGACCCCACCTTTTACCCATTGGATATTCTTGAACTTAGACCTCCTCATACGGTCGACACATTCCAGGACGAAAATACCCCTCCTTTTCAAGGAAACGGATTGGGTACTCCTCCTGCCACCCGCCAATGGCGGATCTTCGGTTGTCCGTGGGCCCCACCATGATGTGTTCTTTTCATCCATACCGTCCATATATTTTTCCAGATCATTTTATGGTATGAGACCAAAAATGAGGTATATCCAAATCTCAAGTGTACCACATTATAGGAAACAGTGTTGAATGAGCGTCAACCATTAGAAACTTAGGTGGAGCCCACTGTGATGTTTGTGAGAAATCTTCCCCATCTAAGTTCATTCATAGGGTCATAAAGACTTGAATGAAGAGGAAAAACAAATTTCATAATGATCCAAAATTTTTGTAACCCCTAAAAGGGTTTCAATGGTAGACGTTCAATTCCCCACTGCTTTTTATAGTGTGGTCCACTTGATAATTAGATCTATCTTATTTTTCGTCTCAAACCTTAATATGAGCTCGCCAAATAGATGAACGGTTTGGATATAACACAAACCTCATGATGGGACCCACAAAAGCAATATAGCAAAAAAAAAAAAAAATCAAATCAGCAAACGACCCGCGACACTATCGTAGGTTCGGAGGCGATCTTGTGATGAGGCGACAATATATATATATATATATATATATATATATATATATATATATATATATATATATATATATATATATTTACAGGGAGAACTTTTTCTCCCTTACATTTTTCTCTAATACATAACTATGTAAAAATGTATATATAAGTATATAAAAATATTTTCCTATCTTTTAATTCATTTCTTTGTCTACGTATTTAACAAGCATATCTCCTAAACTAGAATGATTTTTTATTTTTTTTTACACACGCACACACACCCCCACACACTCACACTAGTGGAATTTCACCACCTACGGATACTCGAACGCTTGAGCGGGTGTTGAAACTCCTAAGAGTCTACCATCCGAGCGGGGCAAACTGAAATATGAGCTGGGCAAACTAGAAAAATAGTGGGGCAAACTGAATTATGAGTGGGGCAAACTGCATTATGAGCGGGGTAAACTAGAAAAACAGTGGGGCAAACTGAAATATGAGTGGGGCAAACTAGAAAAACAGCGGGGCAAACTGAAATATGAGCAGGGCAAACTAGAAAAATAGCGGGCAAACTGAAATATGAGTGGGGCAAACTAGAAAAACAACGGGGTAAACTGAATTATAAGCGGGGCAAACTAGAAAAACAGCGAGGCAAACTGAAATATGAGCGGGGCAAACTAGAAAAACAGTGGGGCAAACTGAATTATGAGCCGGGCAAATTAGAAAAACAGCGGGGCAAGAGTCTACCACATATAAATCATGTGTATGAGTTGTACTGTAGTGAAAAGAGTACAAACTATAGTGTTTGACTAGCAACTTTTTTGGTGTCCTTGTACAATGGTTTGATTATAGTGGTCCACATCTTTGCACAGAATGCATAGTTTTTAATTGTTCTCATAGCATGAGTGACTCAATTCACATACAGTAAATGATTTAATGGTCATTGTCTACGTGATCAGCACACACACACACACCCCCACACACTCACACTAGTGGAATTTCACCACATATGGATACTCGAACGCTTGACCGGGTGTTGAAACTCCTAAGAGTCTACCACCCGAGCAAGAGTAAGGATCCAAACTAGAATGATTTACTTAATGTACCACATATGATTTTGGGGTAGGAGAAGATAATTTAGCCAACCAACTTAGTTATTTTCCAAGATTTCATCAGGTTGATGGTCAAAAATCCATTTGTAAACAAGAAATTGAGCGGGGCAAACTAGAAATTGAGCGAGACAAGCATGAAAAAGAGTGGGGCAAACATGAAAATGAGCGAGGCAAGCATGAAAATGAGCCAAACACTACTTAGGTAGTGGGGTCCCTATCCATTCGAGTGGGCTTGTGTGGTGAGCCAAACACGACAAATATCTTTGATGATTGGACTGTATGGGGCACATGACGATGTATGTGTTTTATTAATGTCGGTCATCCCTTTTAAAACCTCATTTTAGGGCATGAGCCTAAAATGGAAGCATGTCCAAAGCTCAAGTGGACCGTGCGAAACACACGGGGATAATGATGTTCGCCGTTGAAACTTTTTTAAAGACCATTGAGATGCTTATTTTTCATTAAACTTGTTCCTAACGTCATACAGTCCTGGATGAACGGAAAACAAAAACATCAGTTTGACCCAAAACTACTGTGTACTCTAGAAAGCTTTCAAAGGTAGGCATTCAATCCTTGCTTTTATAGTGTGTTTCCCCCGCTGTTTTTCATGTTTCCCCCGCTGTTTTTCATGTTTTTCCCAATGTTTTTCTAGTTTGTCCCACTGTTTTTCATGTTTCCCCCGCTGTTTTTCTAGTTTGCCTCGCTGTTTTTCATGTTTCCCCCGCTGTTTTTCAGTTTGCCCAGCTGTTTTTCATGTTTCCCTCGCTATTTTTCTAGTTTACCCCGCTGTTTTTCATATTTCCCCCGCTGTTTTTCTAGTTTGCCCCGTTCATACTTCAATTTGCCCCGCTCTTTTTCATGCTTGCCCCGCTCTTGGGATCGATACCAAGACCTCAAGTGTTGAAACGAGGTATTTCTACTCAGTTTGCCAATTGAGATATGGATCTGGGTGATAGCTAGATCTGTCTTATTTTTCGTCTCAAGCCTTAATACGAGCTCGTCAAATAGATGGACGGTTTGGATATAACACATACCTTATAATGGGACCCACAAAATGCCGTAAGGATTATAATGAAAAAAAATGAGGTATATCACAATCTCAAGTGGACCACATTACAGGAAAAAGTGTTGAATGAGCATCGACCATTAAAAACCTTTTGGGGGCCATAAAAGTTTTGGATCAAGTTGATTTTTGTTTTTTCCCATCATCTAGGCCTATATGACCTAATCAAAAGATTAGATGTCAAATAAATAGTACAGTGGGCTTTAGGAGGATTTTAATGGTGGATATCCAATCAATATTGTTTTCCTATGGTGTGTTCCACCTGAGATTTATATCCCTCTCATATTTTAGATCAAACCTAAAATGATACGTAAAAATGGATGAACGGAATGGATGAAACACAAACATTCCAAAGAGTCCAGACACAACGTAGTTAAGTGGTGTTGCATCACCATGCAACACGCGTCCGTTGATATTGTCATAGGGCGTGTGTCCCCGCTGCCTACTAGAAACAAATGTTGACTGCACGAAGACACGCTTCCAAAGAGTGATGTTTATATATCATCTATATAATTAGTAAGGTCATTACTGTTGGGATGAACATAAAACACCAAAATATTAGCCTGATCCAAAACTTCTTTGGTCCATTAGATGTTTGCCCGGCTGATTTCCTAGTTTGCCTAGTTGATTTCATAGTTTGCCCCGCTGATTTTCTAGTTTGTCCTGCTGATTTTCATGTTTGCCCCGCTGATTTTCTAGTTTGCCTTGCCGATTTTCTAGTTTGCCTCGCTGATTCTCTAGTTTCCCCCGCTCAATTTCATGTTTGCCCCTCTAATTTCTAGTTTGCCCCGCTCAATTTCATGTACGGTTAAAAGTTAGGCGGGTTCAACCCAACCGACCCATGACCGACCCGACATTGGGTTGGGCATGGGCAGGATATATCAGGTCCGATCTCAAGCTTGGGCTATACAAACACCAACCCGATAAAACTTAGGTTGGGCTTGGGTTGAGGTCTCAGGTTGCCTGACCCAACCCGAACCCGATCAATATATTAGTTACTTATAAATTATAATTGAGTGTGGATGTTTGTGTAGAAGGTACACTAGTGATATCGGGTCTCATTTGTCCACATCATTTCCAAGGACTCAAGCTAACAAGATATGCAGGATTTCTCTCTCTCAAATAGATTGCGTGCGTATGCTACATGACTTTTTAAAAGAGTAGTCCTATATTTTAGCTTGGTTTTTTAAAGAAAAAAAAATGAAATTCTTTATGATGAATAATTACGTATATAATTAATAAAATCATAGATACAAAAAATAAGTCCTATATTGAAATATAATAAACTAATGTAATAACGAAAATATTAGCACGTATACACCCGACCAACCCAATCAACCCGTCGAGCCCTCTTGGGTTGGGCTTGGGTTGAGAATTCCCAACCCAAGATTGGGTTGGGTTGGGTCAAGGTTTAGGTATAGGAACCTTGGGTTGGGTTAGGGTTGAGCACCAACCCGAACCAACCGGCCCGACTTTCAGCCCTAATTTCATGTTTGCCCTCCTCAATTACATGTTTTACCTGCTAAATTTCTAGTTTTCCCCACTCAATTTCATATTTGCCTCGCTCAATTTCATGTTTGCCCTGCTAAATTTCCCGTTTGATTGTGAAGTGATTGAAATTGACCACGAACTGAATGAAATGGATTTTCGACCATTGACCCGATGGAATCTTGGAAAATAACTAGGTTGGTTGGCTAAATTAGCTTCTTCTATCCCAAAATCATATTAGGTACATTAAGTAAATTATTCTAGTTTAGGAGATATGCTTGTTAAATAAATAGACAAAGAAACGAATTAAAATATAGAAAAATATTTTTATATACTTATACATACATATTTACTTAATTGTGTATTAGAGAAAAATGTAACGGAGAAAAAGTTCTCCATGTAAAAAAAAAAAAAAAAAAAAAAAACAAAAATGCCAGACTACCGTTGGTTCAGCGGCAGGTTCGTAGTGCCGCTGCGGTCTGTAAATTTATTTATTTTTTTAATATGTTACTTTTGTGGATCCCATCATGAGGTCTGTGTTATATCCAAACCGTCCATCTATTTGGCGAGCTCATATTAAAGCTTGAGACGAAAAATAAGATAGATCTAACTATCAAGTGGACCACACTGTAAAAGGCAGCGGGGAATTGAACGTTTACCATTGAAACCCTTTTAGGGGTTACAGAAGTTTTGGATCATTATGAAATTTGTTTTTCCTCTTCATCCAGATGTTTGTGACCTTATGAATAGATTGGATGGAAAATAAATGTTATGGTGGGCCCTACAAAATTTTTAACGGTGAAAATCAATTTTCCGCTGCCCTTTGTGGTGTGGGCCAGTTGATCTTTGGGTATGATTTTTTTTTTTTTTTTGGGATAATGCTCTGAAATGATCTTGAAATATGGATGAACGTTGTGGATATAATAAATACATAGTTGTGGGGCATGTAACTTTGATCTCTTTTGAGCCGTTTGTACAACTCTTGGTTGGAGAAGCGTCAACGCTCGTCTTCCAAAGGAAGGCAAGGGTATTTTCGTCCTCAAATTCAGTGTCCGTACGAGGTCCAAGTGCATATGTTAAGCTTGTATTGCTTCGTAAAAACTATTGGATAAAAGGTGGGGTCTACAGTCATAAATTTCTCCCCTACTATATATAGTTTAAAAAATTAAAAATCCCATCCTCTATATAATACTAAAATGCAGTCACATGAGTATTAAAAGTAGTAACATGTTTAAGTGGTACCCACCATGATGTTTTTGATAAATCTAACCTGGGCATCAATTTTTCTAGATTATGTAACAACATGGACCTAACAATGATATTGATCCAAAACTCGAGTGGGCCACACGATAGGAAAATGTGAGGATTGAGCTTCCGCCATTGAAACAACAGGAATTTTCTCACTTACTGTTTTCAGCAGTACAACCCACGTGAGTATTAGATTTGCCTCATTTTTGTGCCTACATTATAAGATGACATGGAAAAAAAGATGGACAGAGTGGATTTCTCACAAACATTATGAGCTTACCGTCGAAGGAAGTCCACGCTGACGGCTTTTGCTGCAATCTGCGTCCATCCGAAACGGAAGCTACTGAACAATACTGTAGCGATTATCTACTACTGATGTGATGACACCACAATCTTTGGGCTCTACCCTGATGTATGTGCAGTATCCACACCATCCATCCATTTTTAGAGATCATTATAGGGAGTGAGCCAAAGAATTAGGCAGATCCAAAGTTCAAGTGGACCCTACTATAGAAACAGTGGGACGGTAACGGCCATCGTTGAAACTTTCCTAGGGCCGACCATTATGTTTATTTGAGATCCAACCTTTTTATAAGTAAAAAAGGACATGGAATAAGGTAAAGCATAAATATTAACTCGATGGAAAGCTTCTTAAGTCCAAAGAAGTTTTAATGGTAGGTGTTCAATCCCCATTGCTTTTTGCATGAGAATGCACTTGAAATTTGGATCTTTCTAACTCTCTGGATTATGCCTTAAGATGATCTCGTGAAGTGGATGGACAGTGTGGATACAATAATACATACATAATGGTGACACCCATAGGAAGCAGTGACGTCACTTCAGCAGGAGAGCAAAGAAAAAAAAATGACCTGAAATTGGCATTTATCCCGTAGTCAGGTGGCATTTATCCCGTAGTCAAGCACGTGCACCGCCAAACGAAGAAAACGGGCCTTAATTATTAAGGAACGTGAGGGTATGTACTCTCAGCATACACTCAATTGTATGTCATCATGTCACTTCAGTAGCAATCAATACCTACACCGCTCCCGAAGATTCCAGGCCGGAAAGTTCCTTGGCAGGACGCTACCGACAGGGTGAACAGCGAGACTAGCTGTTGAAATAACGTCACCTAGTTATGTGAAATCCACCGTGATGTATGTGTTGAATTTACACCCATCAATTTGAAGAGATCAGTTTAAGCCATGATCAAAAGAATGAGGTAGATCAAAATATGAAGTACACCCTATTGTAGAAAACAGTTGGAAGAGCACGGTCCACCTTTGAAATCTTCCTCAGGCCCACCGTGATGTTTATTTGAGATCCAATCGTGCTCATGTGTTAACATTTAACACAGACATCAGAGGAGGGAAAAACAAATATCAACTTGATTGAAAACTTTTGTGGCCCTTGGAAGTTTTTAATGGCCTGCGCCACTCTAACCACTGTTTCTGTGGTGGAGTCCAGTCGAGCTTTGGATCTTACTCATTCTTTAGATCATGCCCTAATATGATCTCTCCAAATGGATCAACGCATCACGGTGGGGCTCACAAAACTTGGTGACGCCATTTCATTAGCAAGTCCTCTTAGTCAACCTGTCAGCAGCTAATCCGCGTCCCTTGGCACCAACCATCATGTATGCATCTAATCCACGCAGTCCATCCATTTTACCGGTGCATTTTAGGGTATGATCCCTAAACTAAGCTGAATCCAAAGTCCAAGTGGACCACACAATAAGAAATAGGGGTAAAAGACGTCTACCATTAAAAGATGAAAACTTCCTAGGTCCCTAGTTTATTTGTCATCCAACCTGATCACGAGTTTAATAGACATAGAAGAAGGGAATACACAAATATCAGGGTGATCCAAAACTTCTATGGTCACCAAGGAATTTTTCAATGGCAAGAGCTCAATTTCACCTTTTTCCTATGGTGTGGTTCACTTCAACTTGGATCTGCCTTATTTTTGGGCTCATGCCTTAATATGAGCCGGTAAAACTGGTGGACAGAGTGGATCAGGCACATATATTTTGGTGGACCCACAAATATTTTTTCCCAATTCATTTTCTCAGTTTTTGTCCAACATGGTAGGCATCAACCGTGAGTTTGCTGTCCAAAAGACATAGGTAACTAATAATTATTCATTTTCAAGTATTTATAAGTGTAATTTGGAAAATCAAACACCCCCTTAATTTCCATGTATCCAAACAGATCTTAAGTGCTTGCTAATGAAAATTAAATAAATTAATAAAACAAACTCAAAAAGAAAAGTTCTGGACATCACATGTTACCAAATTTGGTTGAATACACCGAAAATCAAAAAAAAAATAATTAAAATAATAGCAATTTCACTAGGCTGAATCACGTATAAAATACGCTGTCCTTAAAGCGTGATTCGTCCCCTTATCACTGCTGATGGGTTACAGACGAATTGCTTCCAGGATAAGACAAGCCTTCTCTGGATCCAGCGTGCAGCAATCACGATAGGTCCACTATGGAACAATTTAACGCAATAGATTTCTTCTTTCTGACAGATTTAGACGGTCGAGATGATCACAGTGTTCTTTAGGAGCTATGGACTGTATTTGATCTGATGGGAGAGATGATATTTTTGAGATGATGAAATCGGACTGGAATGGTCCAGTTTATATAGGCCTCAGGTTTTAGACCCGTTGCTGTGTGATATCAATGGTCCAGAACGTTTGAAAACGTTTCTGGCCGTTGTCCATTAATTCCAGACGTTTCTGGTCATTAGATCGAAGATCGACCGTTAGATCATCCTGGCCCGTCCGTTTCGGACCGTTTGGCTTTCAAGCGCAGAGCCGTTTGTAGAAACAGTGGACGTTTCGGATTCAAGATCCGACCGTTCTCAGTCACCTATAAAAACCCAGGCTCATTTCAGATCCGCACTACCCTAAGGCTCTGACCAGACCCATCGCACTGGACCCATCGCACCGTCTCGCGCCGGTTCGCGTAAGGTCGCGAAGGAGCGACCCCTCTGCGACACGATGCGGACGTGCGAAGTGCAAAGTGCGCCATCTAGCGCCACTCTGACCACACCGCCTCACCGCCTCACGCCCACGCCCTCGCCCGTGCCCGTGCCCGAACCCGAGCGCGAGCGCGTGCGTGCGTGTGTTCCAGTGCTTCGCACTGGAACACGTAACCTAAGTTTTATCTCCTCCAAAAAGCTCCAAGTAAGAATACCTTTCACAACATCTCATATAAACCACAAAAGTTTCTTTTTCATTTCCGATGTGGGACAAAGCACACACACCGCACTTTTTATTCAAAAAATTCAAAATACGTCTTGGCGGGAAAATCCCGAAATTTTGAAAATTCGAATTTTGTTTTTATTATTTGTTAAAAACCACTAATTTTTCAACAATCCCCCACTGGTTTTTTAAAATAATGAAAAACTCTGTCAGAATAATAACAATTATTATGCATAAAGAAAGATATCTTGCCATTTGAATCTTTCCTTAGTGTAAGTATCTTAAAGTTATTTCGAAATTCCTGGTTGCCGCAGCATTGAACCAGTTATTCCTATATGATATAACCGAAAATACCACACACATAATAGCTCCTGCGTTAAGTGTTCCTTTATAATCTTGCTTAGCACTTTTAATGGCCATGTGCTTATCCTGTTTCATGAACGATCCCGAGATAACTCTAAGTCTCATGAGAAGCGGCACCACTTCTATGTTCACATAGGTGAAATCCTTCCAGTGTTTCCGTTAAAACACTTGTCCTGTTTGACTGGACTTCATTAAGAGTTTAATACTCATCCCTCTCTTGTAACGGCCAGCACTTATCATTCTGGATGAGGTTATTATTTTATTTAGTGCTGAAACTTTTCACTAATCAGTAAATTGTTGTTACCCATTAAATCCAATATTTAGAGATTTTCTAAATTAGGGTTGGGTTTCTTTCACTGGTGAAACTTTGAGTAATGAGTTTCAACCCCATCCCTCTAGATGTTGTCCTTACTACCTCTCTCGTTAGAGGTTTAGTAAAAGGATCAGCCAAGTTATTACTTGACTTTACATATGAGATCGCAATGATTCCATCTTGAATCAATTGCCTTACATAGTCATGTCTCAAACTTATGTGTCTGGACTTTCCATTATAAATACCGCTATAGGCTCTCGCTAGGGTGGCTTCACTATCACAATGAAGTGAAACAGCCGGTATAGGCTTCGCATAGAAAGGGATTTCTAAAAGAAGATCCCTTAACCACTCAGCCTCTTTTCCTGTAGCAGCTAAAGCTATGAACTCAGATTCCATAGTTGAGTGCGTTATGCATGTTTGTTTCTTGGATCCCCAAGATACAGCTGCACCTCCTAGGGTGAATATCCACCCTGTAGTGGACTTGTTGTCCCCTGCACTCGATATCCAACTTGCATCGGTATATCCTTCCAATACTGCTGGAAATTCTGAGTAAAATAACCCTAGTTCTTTGGTTTCTTTAAGATAACCTAGAACTCTACTTATTGCTTTCCAGTGTTCAACACTAGGATTACTTGTAAACCTGCTTAGTTTACTCACAGCGTATGCTATATCTGGTCTTGTGCATTGCATTGCATACATAAGACTGCCTATAGCACTAGCATACTCTAGTTGTGCAACTGCTCTTCCACTGTTTTCTTTTAACTTAATACTTGGATCAAATGGGGTCTTTGCCTCTTTAATATTCAAGTGATTAAACTTGTTTATTATTTTCTCAATATAATGAGACTGACATAATGCGAAACCCCCACTATGTTTTTTAACTTTGATACCTAATATGGTATCCACTTGTCCAAGATCCTTCATTTTGAAAACTGAAGAAAGAAACTTTTTGGTTTCAGTTACACCTTCCATTTTATTAGTGATTATTAACATATCATCTACATACAAGCATATGATTACTATATAATCATTACATACTTTTGAATATATGCATTTATCAATGCAATATTATGTTCAAAACCATAAGACAATTTTAGAATCAAATTTATCATGCCATTTGTTTTGGTGCTTGCTTTAACCCATACAAAGACTTAACTAGTCTACATACTTTTCTTTCATTTCTGGTAGAACAAACCCTTCGGTTGTTCCATGTAAACCTCCTCATCGAGATCACCATTGAGAATCTTTGTCTTCACGTCCATTTGATGGATATGAAGATGATGTATGGATCTTTAGAGCGAATAAGATCCTAATCGATGTTATTCGAGCTACTGGAGAGTAAGTGTCAAAATAATCGATTCCTTCTTTCTGTCGGAAACCCTTAGCAACTAATCTTGCCTTAAAGGTTTGAATTGTACCATCAGTGTGATATTTCTTTTTAAATACCCACTTACAACCTATTGGTTTGGAACCTGGGGGTAGATTTACCAATTCCCATGTTTGGTTAGATATTATGGAATCCATTTCATCATTAATAGCTTCTTTCCAAAAAGCGGAGTCTCTTGAAGACATAGCTTCACTAAAGGTTTTAGGTTCATCTTCTATAGTTAAAACCATAGGTATTTTCCTAATCACCTTCTCTCTATCACCCTCTACTAGATGAAAGGAGAGTTGTTGAGAGTCTATTTGATCAGGATCAAGACTCTTTTCTACTCTCGCTCTTTGACTCCTACGAGGTTCACTAGGAGCTGTCTCTTCTATTAGTGTTTCTTTTATTATTCTATTAGGAGATTGAATCTCAGCATTCTTTTCCTCTATGAATACAGAATTCTCAAAGAACTCTACATCTCTAGACTCTATAATTACATTGGTGTCTAAGTCTAGAAGTCTATAGGCCTTACTATGTTGTGCATATCCTACAAGGACGCACTTGATAGCTCTTGGTCCTAACTTAGTTCTTTTGGGTTCTGGAGTTCTGCAGTATGCAAGACACCCCCACACTCTAAGATACCCTATGTTTGGTTTTCTTCCTTTCCATATTTCATATGGAGAGGTCTTGGTTTTCTTAGATGGAATTCTGTTTAAAACATGACACGCGGCTAACAGTGCTTCTCCCCATAGGTTTAATGGTAACTGTGCTTGTATTAGCATTGAGTTGACCATTTCTACTAAGGTCCTATTTTTTCTTTCCGCTACACCATTTTGTTGTGGTGTATAAGGGGCTGTGCACTGATGAATTATGCCGTGTTCTTCACAATAGTTAGAAAATTCATTAGAGAAATATTCTCCACCTCGATCACTACGAAGGATTTTAACATTTTTATCTAATTGATTTTCTACTTCAGATTTATAGATCTTGAATGCATTAAATGCTTCATCTTTCGATTTTAACAGATATACATACACATATCTTGAACAATCATCTATAAATGTTATAAAGTACCTTTTACCTCCACGGGTAAGAATGCCATTTAGTTCACATATGTCAGTATGCACTAGGTCTAAAATTTGAGACGATCTCTCAACGCTAGGGAATGGTTTCTTGATTATTTTAGACCTTATGCATACTTCACATTTATCTTTGTCACTATCGTTATATGATATTAAGCCGTTCTTAGCCATGAGTTTTAAGGTACTGTAGCCAATATGGGCTAGTCTACCATGCCATAGCGTTACAGACTCAACCACGTAAGCAGAAGAATTCTTTTCATTCAAAGATAATTTGATCATCCCATTACAAGCATATCCCTTACCCACAAAGTTCCCATTCTTGGACAAGATCAACTTGCCTGATTCAAACACAACCCTAATCCCAGGTTTGCTTAAGAGATCCCCTGAGACAAGATTCCTCCTTATGTCTGGGACATGCAGTACGTTGGTCAGAATTACCTTTTTTCCAGAGGTAAAGATTAATTCCACGGTTCCTTTGCCTGCAACTTTCGATCGTCCTTCATTTCCCATTTGAACCTCTTGACCATTGGTCTCGTCTTCATAGGTTTTAAAAGAAGATCGATCGTTGCATACATGGATCTGTGGCACTTTGTATCATACCACCAACCAGAATTTTCTCTTGAACTAGATTCACTGTGACCATTGCTACGATTTCATCGTCTCTTCATCGCATTAGCCTCTTTCTTAGGCTTTTTCGGTCCCTGGACTCGGGCGAAATGCCCTCTTTGCCATGAACATATCAAGCTCCCTTAGGTTTGCCGTTTTTCTTCTTTTGGGTTTTCTTGAATTTTCCTTGATCTTTGTTAGGTTTAAGGGAATCGCTTTCTCATAGGAATTATTTTGAAATGGCCGTTCTCTTTGCGTTAACCTTGGATGAGGATGCACCATTAGCGTCATCCTTTTTGTCTCGATTCTGAGATTCTTCTTCTATACGAAGATGCTTCGGATTTGTTCTAGGGTGAACTCTTGATTTATCGCAGTAGCTTCTTCTGTAGTCTTTCCAGCTCGGAGGCAATTTTGCGATTATAGCTCCGACTTGAAAGGATTCAGGAAGATCGATTTTTATGGCTTTTATTTTATTTACAATAAGCTGTAATTCTTGAATTTGGGCAAGCAGAGGTAGATTGTCTACCATCGTGAAGTCAAAATACCTGGCAATTAGAAACTTCTGTGTACCTTCCTCTTCAGCCTTGTATTTGTATTCCAGTGCGCTCCATATTTCTTTTGCTGATGTGGTCCCTGTGTACAAATCGTACAATCGATCAGAGAGAGCATTAAGGATGTGGCCACGACACAGCAGTTCATCTTCCTGGCGTTTGATCCTAGCAGCCACTTGTTCTGGAGTGTCTGTTTCCTTTGCTTCAGGCAGAGGCTGGAGAGTCGGGTCCAGGATGTAGAAGATCTTCAGAGCGGTCAGCAGGAATTTCAGTTTGTCCTGCCATCTAGTGAAATTTGAACCATCGAATCGGTCTAATCGGATCAGATCCTGGTTCATCAGTTTGACTGATGCAACACTTTCGGTGTCCATGGAATCACGCTTTAAGATTGTTACCAAATTTGGTTGAATACACCGAAAATCAAAAAAAAAAAAATTAAAATAATAGCAATTTCACTAGGCTGAATCACGTATAAAATACGCTGTCCTTAAAGCGTGATTCGTCCCCTTATCACTGCTGATGGGTTACAGACGAATTGTTTCCAGGATAAGACAAGCCTTCTCTGGATCCAGCGTACAGCAATCACGATAGGTCCACTATGGAACAATTTAACGCAATAGATTTCTTCTTTCTGACAGATTTAGACGGTCGAGATGATCACAGTGTTCTTTAGGAGCTATGGACTGTATTTGATCTGATGGGAGAGATGATATTTTGAGATGATGAAATCGGACTGGAATGGTCCAGTTTATATAGGCCTCAGGTTTTAGACCCGTTGCTGTGTGATATCAATGGTCCAGAACGTTTGAAAAACGTTTCTGGCCGTTGTCCATTAATTCCAGACGTTTCTGGTCATTAGATCAGAAGATCTGACCGTTAGATCATCCTGGCCCGTCCGTTTTCGGACCGTTTGGCTTTCAAGGCAGAGAGCCGTTTGTAGAAACGGCTGGACGTTTCGGATTCAAGATCCGACCGTTCTCAGTCACCTATAAAAACCCAGGCTCATTTCAGATCCGCACTGCCCTAAGGCTCTGACCAGACCCATCGCACTGGACCCATCGCACCGCGATCGCACCGTCTCGCGCCGGTTCGCGAAGGGGTCGAAGCGACACCTCTGCGACACGATGCGGACGTGCAAGGCAAAGTGCGCCATCTAGCGCCACTACCACCACACCGCCTCCTCGCTTCACGCCCCTCGCCCTCGCCCACGCCCGTGCCTGGTTCCGTGCCCGAGAGTCAGAAGCGCACAGCGTGCGTGTGTTCGTGTGTTCAGTGCCTTTCGCTGGAACACGCAACCTAAGTTTTATCTCCTCCAAAAAGCTCCAAGTAAGAATACCTTTCACAACATCTCATATAAACCACAAAAGTTTCTTTTTCATTTCCGATGTGGGACAAAGCACACACACCGCACTTTTTAATTCAAAAAATTCAAAATACGTCTTGGCGGGAAAATCTCGAAATTTTGAAAATTCGAATTTTGTTTTTATTATTTGTTAAAAACCACTAATTTTTCAACAATACAAACATAAAAAAACCAGGTCAGATCCTATAGGAAAGAAATAGATTTTTTTAGTATAACCACCAACCTTTAAGGCTTTTTCCGAATAAAAACATGCTTTCAAAATATTGAAAACAAAATGCATGAAGTTTATAAATACAGGAAAAAAACGGCCTCTCATCCCTATACCAATGACGAAACGCGAAAGGGGAATTTGAGCCGTTTGTGTGTCTAAATGATAGATTTACCCTAACACCCTTTCATTTTTACGGTTATACCCTATTGCAGGGCCATGCATGCGGAAGATTTCAAGGGCCCACCTTTATGTATGTGTGTGATTAACACCGTCCATCCATTTTTCGATCTCATTTTAGGCAATTAGACGAAAAAAGGGCTAGATCAAAAGCGCAGGTTGACCCCACCACAGGAAATGCTGGTGATAGAACGCCTGCCATTAAAAACAGGTTGGGCATAGAAGTTCATATCAAGCTGATTTTGTCTTTCTTTCATCGACTGCTTGTGTGGCCTTACCAAGGGGTTGGATGGCCCTGATGAACATCAGGGGGCATAGGAAGTTTCCAACCGTGGGTGGAAAACGTGGACGCGGATTAGCCACTGACAGGTTGATCAGCGAGACTAGCTTAAGAAGTGACGTCACCAAGTTCTACGGGCCCACCATGATATATGTTTTGTATCCACACCGTCCATCCATTTGGAGAGATCATTTTAGGGCATGAGACAAATAATTAGTTATATCCAAAGTCACCTTTGAAAACAGTGGGGAGAGTGACGCCTACCATTAAAAACTTCTAATGGCCACAATTTTTTGATCAAGCTGATATTTGTGTTTTACCTTCTTTTATGTCTGTTTTTACTTATGAATAAGTTGGATCTCAAATAAACATCATGGTTGCCTTATTATTTGTATCATACCCTAAAATGATATCTAGAAATGGATGGACGATGTGGATTCATTTTCTTATCTTTTATCTGTACTGAAAAGTCATTTAGTACGAAAGATAAATGTGTAACCCATCATCAGATGATGAACCCTACCCTCTAAATATCATCCAATCCTATTTACATACTAAACGAGTAGCTGAATAGGGAGCCGATCTCATTCGATCTCGGTCATATACTGCGTATATGCCTATCTCGGCGCTTGGGGTCATAGTTGTTCGGTTTGAATTGAGTTGTAAATTCAATTCTGGCACACCCACACTTATCACGTGACTAAATTGGGAAAACGAACAAACCACAACAATAGTTTGGCACGCCCAGTGGGACCCTATTTTTAACTGACTCGTGTAACATTGTCAACTGGAACTATGAATAGAAATAGTTGAATCGATGAGGTTGAACCTTCCACATCGATCGCACCACCTTCAACCAAAGACGTGCCGATTCAAGCAGCCTTTAAAATATTAAATTTGAATAATATCCGGACACTTAATACCGAAAATCAAGAAGAGGTGTCGACCCCTCGGACTGTTTCTCTTGATGAAATAATTGTCGCACTTGAAGATGTATAACTGAGTATCCAACACATTCAGGAATACGGAAGAGCCTAGGCCGATCAATTCTGTATTCAAATCGAGAATACTAACAGATACATCACCAACCAGACTAAGGCCATGCATCGATTAATGACTATGAATAAGGAAGAGCCACCACTTGTGCCTCCTGCAAAGGAACCCACCACCAATTCCATTTCAAGAGATACAGAATGCTCCACCGCCCACTGAGCTCAGACGACCAGAGTGGGAGGTTAAGAATTTCATTCCTGAAGTTCAGAATCAGGGCCTACTAGGAAGACATAATCTCCAACAATTCCTTAGAAATCCGTTGTTCTAAGAGGGACCAAACCAATTAGGCCCCGATCCACCACTAATGGTTAAACCTCAACGAGTGGATGGTAACCAAATCATGCAAAGGGTCTAGGAAGTTGTGGGCCAAGTACTTGGCTGCAATACTATTCCGATCTATCATAAGCCCTATCCTAAATGGATCGATTGACAACATCTATTGTCACGGAATTATCGATTGAACTTTGCCTTACTTTCAGGTGATCCTAACGAATTGACTATCGAGCATGCTAGCCACCATGCAGTGTGGGGAGCTAGCGAATGATGACTATCATAAGTTACAATTATTCGGCCATTCTCTAACAGTAATGACTTTTACATGGTATTCTAACTTATTGCCAAATTCGATTCATACTTGGCAAGTGTAACACCTCGGTTCTTGAAACTCGAGTACTAAAAGGTATGGGGTGTTACGATCTACCCCCCTTAAAGAAGATCTCATCCTCGAGATTCGATAATGCATACCTTGAGCGGCCAGGTTACCGAACGATGTATCCAATCCTGTATTTGTCCAATTGTGAGATCACAACATCTATTTTCATCAATTATGTCTAAATTCTGCCACAACCCTTAGATCTCCGGTCTAGTAGATCGCCCAATGTACATAAGTTTCCTTAAAAGTTAGGAGCCTTCCTAGCATTTTTTGTAATTAGGATATACCTGAATGCCTACCAATATCACATTTCCATATAATTTTATACCAGGTTCACATGTCCCTTTAGGCAACAACTAATATCAATATTATATCTTTCTTTTTATTTCTTTTTTCTTTACATGATAATTCCCAGTAAAGTTCAATACAATTATCTAATTTTTAGTGTTTGTGCTAACATGAATGGACGATTGTAGTAGGTTTGAGCCCGATATGCTGATCCTCCGCCTGCTCAGAACAGTGGATTCACTGGTATCATTTCCTAATCATGATAATTCTAGATCTTCTGCTTGATCAGGGCATTGAGATCATTGGGGTTTGCTAGGATTTAAAATTTGGATCAAACCGCATACATTTTGTTTAAACATGATTCCATCAGTTCGTGGTCTCGATTATTCTAGACACTTGAGAATATTATGAAATCTTCCTACTTGTACAATAAGAGTACTCGAAATTTACGTGAAACAGACCTAAATGATCGTCACGCTTTTGTTATACACTCTGATCACCTCGTGCACTACCTGAAAATTCCAGGACCAAAGCTTCTACATGAAAATTGAGTTTGAAATTGCTACATTTATCATGATCCTTAAGTTTAGTCCTCACATACCCAGTCTAGGTTTGAAAACTTACCCAAAATTCTATCACTTGACCTTTAATCAATTCTAAGCACTGAAAATTGTGAGAAGCGTTGCTCCTAACTAAAGACATGTATTCAGGAATTCAAAATACAATTCCTAGTATGATCTCATTAAATTTATGAAGCGCTTAAAGTTGACCTAATATACAATATGGTGGGTAGGGAAGTGGGGTGTTACAACAAGAAACGGAAGAAAACTTCCATGCTCATAAGTTTTTCTTTAAGAATGAGGAAATAACCATGGCTGATCTCGCCCATTTCCAACAACTACTAGGAGAAACCTGCAAGAGCTATATCACCCATTTTAAGAGAGCAAAAAGCTGGTGTTTAGGTTCTTATGATCGAAGCCGAATTTGTAGAGCTTGCATAAGATGGGCTTAAATACAATCTTCGTAAGAAATTCATTGGAACGAAGTTTATGGACCTATATGACCTAACTAGGAAGGTCTCCAGGTATGAAGAGCTTCTTCAAGAGTGTGCTAGGCAAAAGAACTCATCAATTGGGACATATTATCATGACCCAAATTATGAGGTCATAATTGCCAAAGTAGTGGCTTAAAAAGCCACTTATATGCTTGGCATTGGTCAAGGAGGAATTGATCACTTCGACTACCCAAAAGGCCCAAAAAGTATACACTTTTGATATCACAAGGGCTGATGAGATATTCAAAATTTTGTTATCCAAAAAATTTATCAAGATTCCTATAAACCATAAAATACCCTTGGCCGACAAATTGTAGAGAATCAAATATAGTAAATGGCACGGAACCCGTTCTCATTCAACTAACAAATGTGTTATATTCAGGAACATGGTCCAGGATAACATCGACCGTGGGTTGCTGAACTTTCCCGAGAAGAGTGAGGAAGCAATGTTGATCGATACCGATCCATTCTTGCCTAATATTGAGGTCAATATGGTTATTACAAATCTAAGGGCTAATTGACTGCGACTAAGGGTTGATATTGGTCCAAATGATTATGAATGTGCACTACAATGGCCAAGGCAGGGGTGACGTCAACCTCCCCACTCGACTGCCATGCGGTTGAACACGTTTTGACAAGACGGTTGAGGCTCACAATTATGTGACTAGTGTACCAAAAGGACTACTCCGGGGTAAGGAGACGCTCCTCTATTAAGGACGCAAAGCTGACACATGGCTCCAAGGAAGCCTGAAGGAAGCAGTCAACATCGGCCGTAGAGGATACCTTCACCCCTTAATTACTATTCCCATGGCAAAGAGTCAAGTCAAAGGATGGTTAAAATTCTGTCAACCCAGAAAAGAGTCTAGAAATGGGTCACGCATCTTAAATTTCCAGCGGGGCCAGAAGCAATGTCTCGAACTTAGAGGCACTGTTGGCAGAGGCGCAGAAGAAGATACGAGACTTAGGAAAGCCCCTAATAAGTTGGAAGATTCCCAAGCCCAAGTTTAGAACCCCTTAGTAGAGGTGAACCTAGGGACCGAGCAAGACCCAAAGCCTACATTTGTCAGTGGACTACTCAGGTTCCAAGATAGACAAGAATTCACCCATTTGTTCAAGGAGTTCGCCGATTATTTTTCATGAGATTACCATGAGATGTCAGGACTCGACCGGGTCTTGGTCGAGCACATGTTACCTATAAAAGAAGGATATTAACCACATAAACAATTGCCCAGGCAGATGACAGCAGAAGTAACACAGAAAATAAAACAAGAACTTAAATGCCAATTGAAGGCTGGTTATATCGGGCCCATTAAATATGTCGAGTGGATTCGAATGTAGTCATAGTCATAAAAAAGAATGATAAGTTACGGGTTTACATCAACTTCCGAAATTTTAATTTAGCAACGCTAAAGGACGAATACCCTATGCCGATGGCTGATCAACTGATAGATAGGGCTGATGGACATCGAGTTGTGTCCTTCATGGATGGTCATTCCGAGTATAATCAAATTTATATAACATTGAATGATGTGCCAAAAATAGCATTTAGGTGCCTAGGCCCCCTAGGGATTTACCGTTGGGTGGTAATGCCCTTTGAACTTAAGAATGCAGGGGCCACGCACCAAAGGATGATGAAGGCCATATTCCATGATATGATCAGCCAATTTATGGATGTTTACGTCGGTGACGTAGTGATAAAGTTGGCTAATTATTTGAGCAAATGAGACTCCACTTAAGTGTGCTTTTGGAGTCTCGATCGGTAATTTCCTGAGATTTTTGGTACATTAGCGAGGAATCGAGGTGGATCAAAACAAGACTTGAGTAATTATAAATGCTTATCCATCAAGGAACAAACCAGAACTGCAGCGATTTCTTAGTCAGGTTAATTTCATGCGGATATTCATATCTAATTGTGAAGGGAAGACTAATGTATTTTCTCCATTGGTAAAATTGAAGCAGGGGCTCGAATTTAAATGGGAGGCAGAACATATCTACAGACTTTTGAGAATATCAAGGAATATTTGATGAAGCCACAAGTGTTAAATGCCGTCAGTCGAAGGTCGATCGCTCAAGCTGTATATTGCAACATTAACAAATTCGATCGGAGCTCTCCTAGCCTAAGATGATGATGATCGAAAAGAGCGTGTAGTCTATTATCTGAATTGGATGCTTCTCAATGCTAAATGATGTTATTCTTCTATAGAAAAGTTATGCTTATCATTGTATTTTGCGTCTATCAAATTAATGCATTATTTGTGCCTCTCCGGCATCTCGTGCCGCTAGCCACAGTAGGGTTCTGTCTTCTTTGGGGATTGATCTTCAGCACCATCACGATGTGTCCCACGTGGTGCGTTGGATGAAACCGCCAAGTGGGTGGGTCAAACTCAATGTTGATGGGCTCGGGAGTGGCAGGAGGAGGGGGAGTGTGCAGCGCTGAGGATGGTCATTTTCTTTTTGGTTTTTATGCTGGTTATTGCCGTGCTTTTAATACCGGGGCTGAAATTCATGCGGTCCACGATGGCCTCGTCCATTGCATCCATCACGGCTTGAAAAATATCATTGTTGAATCCGACTCGTCTATGGTGGTTAGTTTTCTGTCGGGTCACTCTCGGCCGGATTGGAAATGGAAGTGTTGACTTGACAGAATTCGGATCCTTAGTTCCTACAGCAATGTTCATTTTCATCATATTTGTAGGGAAGGCAATGGGCCGACGGACAGCTTGGCAAATTTAGGATGCGGGAAGCAAGACTCTGCCCTTTTCACTAACATTGCGGCTCTCCCTTAGGTGGCGATAAGCCTCTTGTTCCTCGATAAGGTGGGCTTGGGGTTTGTTAGAAAGAGATTCAAAAGTATACGAATCAGATGCAGATACGGTACGTATTACGAGATCATTCCCACGAGGACTGGTCGTCACAATTCAAATTTATGACTCTCCTTAACTAATTCAACAAATAATGGAATGAACTATTAAGCACAATTCTAAAAAAAATAATAATTAAGAACAGGGAAGAAAATTCAATCAGAGAAAGAGCACTAGGACTTTCGAATCCACCCCTAAGTATCCTAACCCTTGTTTTGTCTGTTGATTCACCTTGATCTAGATTGATACCACTTATACAGAGAAAGCACAATCTGTGTCCTTAATTGGGCATACAAACTGTCTAATTCCTTTAAGCAATGCCATGAATGGCATATCCCATATCCTTGGTCGGGCATAAGGGATATGTAGTTCATTAAAGCATCCTGTTTCTTCCTCTATAGGAAACCTGTTCTTGATCAGACCCAAGCACCTATAATAAGCATCCAAACAACATCCATCTATATACTTTGGTCAAGTTCATAGATGGAGAAATATAAAATTTAAACCCATCAAGCCCACTTAGAGAAAGAAATAAATTAATTAATATTCAAAGTAAATCAACCAAAACAAAAGTTAATCAAATTAGGGGCTTCATCTCAGCCCTAGCTGAGAGATTAGTGACCCATAAAATCCATCAAAAATATTAAATAAAATTCATAAAAATAAAACACCAAACCAATCGATCTCTCTCTCTTCTTCCTTCTCTTTCTTCTCTTTCTTCTCTCCCTGGCTCTGGATCTCGAATTCCCTGGTTCTGAATACCTCTCCCACATCCAAAACTCCCCTTTTATAGGCTATTTGGATGGTGGAGTCGATGGTGAGTCGTAGAGAAGGACTCGGAGTACAAATTTTCGCAGCCGTGATCGGTGGGCCCCACAGAGGTATTTTCTGGAAAATCCACCCCGTCCATTGGATTCAGGACAAAATTTTAGTAAAAAATGGGTGGTTTTGAACATCCATTGACGCGGCCTACAGAAGAATCTCAACAAAAACAGTTTTGAACGTCACAAGACCGCCTGTTTGTGGCCTCTGTATCACGCACGCGTGTACGCATGGGAGTGGAATATCAGCATGGTTTTGAAGCTCTCGAGCCACTCTAAAAGATGGACGGATTAGATCGGCCGGAAAGATGACGTACGGGGCCCACAATCCGCCGTAAAAATCGGCAGCGTCCGTGCGTTACGCGTTCGCGAAAACGACTGCTGTCCGTTCTGGTGGGGTCCACTTTGATAATTGTTTCAAGCATCCACTCCGTCCATTGCATGGAGGATGAAAAAACGGCTAGGAATGCCCAATTTCGAGTTAGATTTGTGGTGGCCCACAGAGTTTTGAACTCACCGTCCGTTTTGCGTTTTTGCGGCTGGGATCTGATCTATGCTTTCATTTGGATTTTTGCCACTAGGCAATGGTAATGGCTGCCCCAGGAAGCGGATGGACAGTTTGGATTGTCCATTTGGACACTGGGTGGGCCCCACAACAGACGACCGCAGGTCGTTTCCGCGGACGCTGGAGACGGCTTGCGTTTTTTATGAAGAAGCCTCGGGTCAGCGCTTGCGCTGACCCTTCAGCCGTTCGGTGTAACGCCAGGGTCCACTGCATTGTTCACGAGAAATCTGCACCGTCCATCTTTGTCTTCATATAATTTCAACCGCCAAAACCAAGTTTGAGGCAGTTCCAATTATCAGGTGGGCCCCAAAGTGAAGATTAATGGGCTGATCTATCCGTTGGACCACTTTCCGAAATCCTCAATGGCTGAAATTTAATATGTACGGTTAATTTACAGCCTCCATCACATGTATGAAGTTTCGAGTTGATCGGATGGCGGGAAACATGTGATCTTGCATTCTGGACCCTTTTCGGGCCCCTTTGGCTTGCTTTCCTCCCATCCCAGGCGTATAAAATCTTCATTATCGGTTCTCTGGAGTCCATCCCGTGCTCTGGAGACTTTGGATCATGAAATCCATGCCTTTAACATCAATTTCCAATTAACGCTCCTGATTTCATCCTGTAATAAAAACACGATCAAAACACTCCATTAAACATTATCATGTACGTAAAATTAGGCAATTACTGGGGTCTGGTATGCAACATTCGACACTCATCGGTGGTACGGGTCGGAGACCCGGATTTTCGGTGATTGAAGCGCGATTTTCTCTTGTTCTTTTTGTGGCTTCTCTGTCAGCTCTTTAGAGGAAAGGGTTTTCCTTAGGTGTGCAGCTTGGATATGATAGGTGGCTTGTCTAGTTTATTGTGGTTGCCCGTATGTGTCTCTTTTTGTAGTGCGGCCCGTCCTTATTGTGGTGCCCCGCCTTTTGTTCCCTGTATGGTTCCTTTTGGTTAATGGAATAAAAGAGATAAGTTTGAAAAAAAATGCATTATTTGTTAGCTGAAAGAATAAATGAAATGAGGTGCAAAGCTACATCATTGGAGATGGTTTAAGAAAAGTTGCGCTTGCAGTGTATACAGAGAGAACCGTGTGATGAAGGAAATGCTCCAAATGTTGATGGCTTAAAACTACGTGACGGTTCAAATATGTGCAGATCATTTGGTGCAAAACAGATATGAGGAGCACATACAACATCAAGCATGAGTTGGACAAGTTTATAACAACAGGTGACTGGGCATCAAGGCCTTTGATTTGTGTTGGTCTTCTCTTGGTTGTTTGTAGGAATGGTTGTCAATGGAGAGGTAGAGAAGGCGGTGATGTCAGTAACCGCGACAATAGATTATGACAAGCACACTCTTCAATGGCATCGACACTTAACCTTGAATGTCATCAAAGCTACTTCGATGTCATTGGAAATAACACCAAACTGTCCAGAGGCAAAACATGGAATTCCGGATATCTTCGATTGCATTGACCTAGCTTCGATGGCATCGAACTGTTCCTTCAATGTCATCGAACCTCTTCGATGATATCCAAAAATCACTCAGTTAGTCCAGTGACCAACTGGAGAAAATCTGAAAATACTCGATGACATCGAGTTGACTTCAATGACATCAAAGCCTTCTCGATGACATCAAACCTGTCATTTACAGACTATTGAATTTACATATTTAAAGGTTTATTATTATCATTATTATTATTATAGATTTGCCAAGGAGAGAAAGAACTCTTCTCTTGCTGCTGCTGTGTGAGGATGTTGAAAAACATAAAACAGGCGGCAACAAGGAAAGAATGAAAAACGTTTGTGAAAAATAGGTCAGTGGCCCATATCAAAATGTTGCTCCGATACCGTAATAAAGTTGGAAATAAGATGTCTGCTGCATATCAATCATCCAGATTTTACACACACAGAATTTATAGAGAATAAAAGGGAAACAAAAATAAAACACAAGATCCATTCATCCAGCTAGTGCACTGAGGTACAATCCACAAGATCTAGAATCCAATCGTCTAGTTCATGCATCGAAGTGCCTTTTCCAATATATCATACAGAACAAGCATTGCTAATTGCAGAAGCATTCTTTAATGCATCTGTAAAGAACTGGGAGCAACATACAACAAGCCAATAGAATCACCGTCATTACAACACATAGCAATAAGACATTGCGGAACCCATCCTTGTGGTCTGTCCAGGGAATGCCTCCGACGCTCAATCCGAATAGTGTAAGACCAGAAAGAAAAATGCTTACTTGCATGACTTTGTCCTCAAACAACAAACACCAGCAACCCAACATGCTGACATTGCATACTTGCAGAGATCCAAGCTATTCATCAGGAAGACCCAAGTGTATTTTTTTAAAAAAAGGATGGTTACAAAGACAATAGTCGACGGTCCTACTCAAGCTATATATATACATGGCCTACTAGATGAGTGGGCCACTTGATTACTGTGCCATGAGACATTCATGATGGGCCCACCAGATGAAACGTCCAAATATTTCACACCGCCCCAAACTCGGTGAACCCGCTTACAAAATTCCCGAGATCCGAATCCTTCAGTGACATGCCATGTCGGAACATGCAGGAATGCTTTTGTTTGGTGTTGTAGTAGATGGGCACTAACAAATAAGCATTCCTGAAGTATAGGATCCCTTTTCTTTTTAAGGACAAGTAGAGAAACTTGTTTGGATAGAGAGAACCCAAAATGTGGAAATGAAATTACCTTTTGAGGACTATTTGGGGACATGGGATTAAATGGTATGGAATTGCATTAGATGGAATTAACACTATTATTGTACAATGCTTGCATGTCTGGAAATACCGTGGTATTTGATTGTCCAATCCCACATTTGGGATTAAATTCTTCCTGTAAGAAAAGCATCGTATTAAGTGAAACTCACATTTGGTGGAACATGATACTGTAGTATATACTGTTGGAATTGGATGACATGATATTTGAATTAATCCAATCCTTCCCTGTTATTAATTTCCAAATGCAGTATGGAATTTGCATGGGACTAAATGCAATTCCATATCACTTAATCCCACATGGCCACATCCCAAACAGGCCCAGGAAATAGAGAAAAGTAAAACTCAACACTAATTTCATTGTTCAGCTGCTGGTGTTGTTTTCTATGAAAATGTTAAAAGTTCAAGAGTTAAACAATGAGATCTCTCTCATGATCATGAAAATCTATAGAAATTTTGATCGTACTAGCATCGTGGTGTTGCCAAACGCCCTAAAATTTGGTAAGCTTAAACAAATGCCCTAGCTAGACCCCTAACACTGTTTTGAATTTATTTATTTATTTTGGATGAATTTACCCCTGAAACTGCCCCATGCATAGAGCGTTGCTCCGGTCATGGCATTGAAACGGGAGGGAAGTGGATTCCACGTGCTGGGTAAACTTTATGGGGTTCACTATGGTGTTTGTGAGAAACCCACCCCGTCCACATGTTTTGCTGAATCATTTTATGGCACGAACCCAAAAATAAAGTAGATCCAAAGCTCAAGTGTGCCACACAACATAAAACAATGGATATTATATGCCCATGGTTGAAACATTAATGGGGTTGTAGAAGCTTTGGATCATGCTAATATTTTTGTTTTTAAAAGATAAAACTATCCCAATGGTAAAGACCTTGCGAACATTTGAGTCATTTTATGAATGGTTTGGATTGCATATAAACATCATGGTTGATCCTAGAAAAGTTTGAATGGTATGCAGTCCCTTTCCATTGTTTCCCATCGTATGGCCCACTTGAGTTTCGGAAGTATCTAATTTTTTGTCTTACGTTTCGAATGAACAGAGTGGATTTCTTACAAACATCATGGCCCAACATAGCTTCCGATGTGAGTAACTTCCTGTAAAAGACATTTGCTAGAAATTCACGCCCATGTGATGGGACATGATGCAGATTGTGTTAAGCATATAGGTTATTGTGTGTCAACCTCGACCCTTAACACATGACAACCTCGACCCATAACATAGGACAACCTAGACCATCAACACATGACAACCATGACCCAAGCCCTTAACATATGACAACCACGACCCAAACCCTTAATATATGATAACTTATACCATTAATACATAACAACTAAGACTGAAATTCTTAATATATGACAACCCATACCCTTAACATATGACAACCACTTCAACCAAGGTAATACAATATAAAATTTAAATTCTATCTTCTTCATTGTCTTTCACATGACAACCAAAACCATCATTCTCTACCTCAAATTCCTCCCAACAATCACTTCTCCCCATGACAACAACCACAACCATCCCTCTTTATCCACAATCAAAAGTAGCTTCAATCTCTAAGAAAATGTAATTCTATAAAAAATAAAATAAAAAATTCATTTAAAATATCTTCCACAGCTTCTATCTCTAAGAAATGTGGTCATCGGAGCAAAATCAACACTTTTTTTTAAGCCTTAGAATTTGTTGACGATGCCCATACACTGGAGAAGTTGATGACAGTGAACGTATGCCGGAAAATATATTCGAAATGGGTGAAATGGGTCCCTAGAAGACATGTTTGAAAATGAAGAATAAGCCTTAGGAAAACACCAAATGAAGAAGAAGAAAAATAAGTTCCATACAGACACCAAATTCCAATGCAAAGGCATTTTTATTCACCAATTCTCCAAAATGTGATCAAAAGGCCAACCAAGGAATATATTTAAGAGGTTGTATTTTTTAGGCTTTTGGCAATACCATAGGCTATTACGTCAAAATCCTAAATCTATATTTTGTAAACCTATAACCTACAACCTATAACCTAAACCTATAACCTTAACCTATAACCTAAACCTATAACCTTAACATATATCCTTAACCTAAACCTAAAACCTAAACCTAAATCTAAACCAAAACCTATAACCTTAACCTAAACCGAAACCTATAACCTAAACCTTTACCTATAACCTAAATTTATAACCTATAACCTAATGTAAGACCCGTATCCTAGATTGTACCGTTCTGTAGGTTCCCGCGTTCTTTCCGGTCAAATTCTGGTAACCTTCGATCCTTAACCGACCTTGCGCGCAACCCTAATTTACACGCCGTCAACCCGTGTCGACTCAAACCGAGACTAGTACCCTTGCGACCGCACCGTCGCCGCGGTTCCGATGCCGTAACTCGCGCGTCGAGGCGATACTCTGACCAGGAGATGTGGGCCAACGTTCGGTACAAGGAAAATGCCGTGCGTACGAAACCCAAGAGAATCTTTACGAGATGTCACATCAATCATCCATCAATCAATCCCATCAAGGGTCAAGTACACATCACTTTTTACCCATTTTCAAGCAACCACAAAAGTCAAAAAGTCTCTTACAAGCCCATACTTTTCTTACACCAATGGCTACAAAAGTCAAAAAGTCTCTTACACCCATCACTCACAACATCCATCACTCCATCAAACATTACCCATCTCTCTCTCTCTCTCTCTCATTTTTCAAAACACTTCCCAAACAACTCCAAAACCCTCCATACGTATGAGCCTCTCCCTCTCTTTCAAAGCTACAAGTGTGGCCCACCTTTCCCACCCTCTCATCTCCCATCTCAACCATCCAAATCTCATCTCATCCGTTGGAATCAAAGCTAAGGAGCTAAGGAAGCCTAGGGTGCAAGAAGAAGCCGGTGGGTGACTGTTCTTCATTCATTTTGTTTAATTAATGGTCCATATATGTGGGACCCACCTTGATGTATGTTGTATACAAGAGGGGCCCATAGTGGCGGGGCCCTTCCGTCATCGCCGATCTCTCTCCTCTCTTCCTCTCTTTCTCTCTTTCTCTATGATGAATAGTCCACCTAAGATCTATGTATTTTTCCATGATGGCTAACGAATGGGCCACCTTGATCTCGGTTGGAGCCTACATGACCGGACGGTCACATAGGCCCGGATGAGAGGGAAAGACAAATATTAGCTTGATTGAGATACCGTGGCCCACTACGTGGACCACCATGATGAAATTGCATCAATCAGCACCGTCCAGATTGCTGGACGATGGCTGGACGCTGGTCAGATGATGAGTATAATATATACATTTATATATGGATATGGTAGGTTTATGTATTATAATATTATATTATATTATAACATTATAGTATGATATAGTATTATATATTGTGTATACAGGGAGCATACATGATACATGCATCCGAACGTGTGATGGCACCCCATCCAACCGTCCATATATTATGGTGGACCCCATTGTGATGTGTACATGGTTCCTCACCGTCCATTGCATGGACGGTGGGCCACATCTGTATATGTTTTCATCCAGCGGTCCATCTAGCTATCTGGACGCTGGTTGTCCTTCAAAATAAAATAATATATATAAAAAAATTAAGATATATATTAATATATTATATAACATATATTCTGGTGGGCCCACGTGGGACCCACCTACTTGAGAGGAATGTGTGGCTGGTGAGTCTTACAGCAGCTCTGCAGATGCTATTTTGACGTCACCAGGTTCTGTGGACCCACTGTATACGTATGGGTCTTATCCACCGTACATCTGTCCATCTGGTGGGACCCACTTCAACACACGTGTCCTCCATCACCACCGTCCAGAATGTCTGGACGGTGCAGTGGGCTCCAACAAGATGTATGTGCCTCAAATCCTCACCGTCAAGACCTCTGGACGGTGGGCTATTCACGAGGTATGCGATATATCTTAACCGACCAGCTATTTTTATTTATTTATTTATTTATTATTTATTATTTTTTTTTTCTGTGGACCATCTTGAGGTATGTGTGGTGGGCCCCATGTGGGACTCATCTGTCTGAGCTGGATTGGCTGGAGTACCCTCGAACCAGCTAATAGCTGCTATATTTACGACAGCAGGTTGCATGGGCCACGCCATGATGTACACGTTGTGGCCCACACTGTCCAGATGGCTGGACAGTGGGCCACGCCGTGATGTATATGTTATATCCTATCGTCTATCAGGTGGACCACACTGCAAAAAAAATTAATGAGATTTGAATGCCTACCATTAGAAACATTTGGGGCCACAGGAGTCTTGGATTAATATGAAAATTATTTTTCATCTTAATGCAGGTCTTTGCGACCTTATGAACAGATTGGATGGGAAATGAACATTATGGTGGACCCCATGAGATTTAAACAGTGAAAGTCATTGTCTCCGCTGCTATTTGTGGTGTGGCCTATAGGATGTAGCCCACTCGTTATATTTGTGGCCCATGTGATCTGGCCCACTTGACATAAGAGGCCCATCGATTCGGCCCATTCGATCGGCCCATTCGGTCGGCCCTTTTGATGTATATGAAACCCGATGCGATGTATGCGAGGCCCATGAGCGAGGCCCAATGAGATGTATGTGTGGCCGTTACATTGTGCATGGATTCCTTATGTAGGCCACTCCTTGGAAGCAATGTTGGTTAGATGTCCACATTGAGGGGCAATGATGGTTAGATGTCCTCATTGTGGCCTTCCCTTAAGCCTTGTTAGGCCCATTCTCTTTGTGGGTTAACCCAAATAAGTGGGCCCCACTCGCCGTATGTGATTGACCGATTCCGATTACCGATTTCGACTATCGATTCCGATTGTGAGTATATAACGACATAGCATCATGATACATGTTTATACGGATCATCTGCATACTCGTGATGAGATAAGTGATTGATCATCGAACATGCCATTAGGCAGATTGTTATGGAGTCCCTGGTAAGGGAAGTTGCCGCACGAGCGCTCGGTACGCACATGTTTGCTGTATGATTGGATTGTGTGATTCATGCATCTTGCATTGTGTGACATGGTTACTGTACGCCCTAGCGACATCAGGGTCATAGCCTCCATAAGCATATCGTGGTTGGCAGGATTGGATACCGGAAATCTTATTCTACATGGGGTGCTATAGATATCCCTGGGTGAAAGTCCCTAAACCCTTATGGTACCAAAAGGTTGCTCTAACGTCTAGACCGAGTGGGTGCAGGAGCGCCGAGTGCCGATTACCAGACGGCTGCGCTTTCCACTGTGTCGTGGTCGGTTGGAAGGGGGTGCGGCCTTACCCGCCCGAGAGGAGGGGGCAAAGCTAGGCTGAGTCTGACCAGCTCGAGGAATGGGTCCGCTATCGACGAGCCGAGCCTGATATTGGCAGGCGGATAGTGAGGTCTCTTTCACTTACCTTATTGCGCGCGATGGGGCGGCAATCTGGTTTTGAGTGTACTAGACCCTGGTGATATCCCAGATTTTGAGCTATACTGATATGTGAACTTAGATGAGGATTTGTATGCTTGAGTTGCATTTTGCATCGCATGGTCTTGGTATGGCCGACATCATTCATGTCTTGCATCACATAGCCTTAGTACGGCTAACAGTATTCATGGATTCACCAACATGTTCCGCATTACTCTGATACTGTATATTTGCATTACTACCTTGTGCACACACTTTCACCACCCTCTAAGCTTTCTACAAGCTTATGCACGACCGTTGCGTGCAGGTGACGCGAGCACGCAGCAGCGCTGAGGCAGGAGTGCAAAGCAGATCTTTTTGGAGCTTTTGTCCATTCTCATTGTATTTTCCTTTATGCTCATTGTACTTATTAAGTTTTTGATCATAGTGGAAATGCGATGGAGTTTTTGGTTGTTGTTTGTGGGTTATGCCTTTGGTTATGCTTATTACAAATTAAACTGACGTTGAAAATCCTCCTTGTAGCATCCCAAGATCGGAACCTGGTGTATGGGCACTGGGAGCTGAGAATGGGGTTCTACGGAGGCTGTCGGCGCCGGATTCGGCGATCGGAAATTTTGTGAGCCCGGTTTTCGAGTTTGGGGCGTGACGCCTAACCTTATCCGTAAACCTAAACCTATAACCTAAACGTATAAACTAAAACTTAAACCTACACATAAAACCTAAATGTATTCTCAAATCCCTAAACCTAAACCTACATCCTAATCTCAACTCCCTAACCTAAACCTAAACCTAAACTTGAAAACCCAAACCTAAACCCGAACATGAACCCGAACCCGATTTCCTAAACCTAAATCTTAACCTATTCTTAATTCTCTATAGCTATAACCTATAACCTATAACCTAAAACTAAACCTAAACTAAAACCTAAACCTAAAACCCGAACCCGAACCCGATTTCCTAAACCTAAACCTAAATCTAAAACATAAATGTATTCTCAATTCCCTACTATAACCTACAACATTAACCTAAACCTATACTTATAACCTAAACCCTAAACCTAACCTAAACTTATAACTCAATAACTTAAACCACCTATAACCTACACTTATAACCTACATTTATAACCTAAACCTATAACCTATACTTATACCCTATAATCTACAACATTAACCTAAACATTAACCTAAACCTAAACCTTAACCTAAACCTATAACCTATAACCCAAAACCTAAACCTATAACCTAAACTCGAACATAAACCCAAACCCAAACCCGAACCGAACCCGAACACAGATTCCTAAACGTAAACCTAAACATATAACCTATAACCTAAGCTTATACCTAAACCTATATAACCTAAACCTAAACCTATAACCTTAACCTATAACTTAACCTATAACCTAAACTCAATCCCTAAACCTTAACCTATAACCTAACCTAAACCTATACTTATAATCTAAACCTATTCTCAAATTCCAAAACTTATAACCTAAACCTAAACCTTAACATAAACCTATAACTTATAACCTATAACCTAACTCAATTCCCTAAACCTTAACTATAACCTAACATAAACCTATACTTATAACCTAAACCTATTCTCAAATCCCAAAACCTATAACCTTAACTTAAACCTAAACCTATAACCTTAACCTAAACCAAAACCTATGACCTAAACCTTAACCTATAACCTATAACCTATAACCTAAACTTATAACCTATAACCTAACCTTAACATTAACCTAAACCTAAAACCTAAACCTTAACCTATAACCTAAAACCTAAATGTATTCTCAAATCCCTAAACCTAAACATACGCCTAATCCTAATCTCAACTCCCTAACCTAAACCTAAACCTAAACCTAGACTTGAAAACCCAAACATAAACCCGATCTCGAACCTGAATCCGATTTCCTAAACCTAAACCTTAACCTATTCTCAATTCCCCAAAGCTATAACCTATAACCTAAACTTAAAACCTAAACCTAAACCTAAAACCTAAATGTATTCTCAAATCCCTAAACTTAAACCTATATCTAATCCTAATCTCAACTCCCTAACCTAAACCTAAACTTGAAAACCCAAACCTAAACCCGATCCCGAACCCGAACCCGATTTCCTAAACCTAAACCTTAACCTATTCTCAATTCCTTAAAGCTATAACTTATAACCTAAACCTAAACCTTAACCTAAACCTAGAACCTAAACCTAAACCTATAACCTTAACCTAAACCAAAACCTATGACCTAAACCTAAACCTATAACCCATAACTTAAACTTATAACCTATAACATAACCTTAACCTAAACCTATAACCTAAACCTTAACCTATAACCTAAAACCTAAACCTAAACCTAAAACCTAAAACCTAAATGTATTCTCAAATCTTTAAACCTAAACCTAAACCTAAAACCTAAAACCTAAATGTATTCTCAAATCTCTAAACCTAAACCTACACCTAATCATAATCTTAACTTCCTAACCTAAACTTAAACCGAAACTTGAAAACCCAAACCTGGCTTAGAACCCGAACCCGATTTCCTAAACCTAAACCTTGACCTATTCTCGATTCCTAAAGCTATAACTATAACCTATAACCTATAACCTTAACCTAAATTTAAAACCTAAACCAAAACACTCAGTAACCTTAACCTAAACCAAAACCTATAACCTAAACCTTAACCTATAACCTAAACTTATAACCTATAACCTAACCTTAAGCGTAAACCTAAAACCCAAACCTAAACCTATAACCTAAACTTATAACTATAACCTAACCTTAAGTAAACCTAAAACCTAAACATAAACTTATAAACTAAAACTTAAACCTAAACCTAAAACCTAAATGTATTCACATCTCCCTAAACCTAAACCTATATCCTAATCTCAACTCCCTATCCTAAACTTAAACCTAAACTTGAAAACCCAAACCTAAACCCGAACCCAGGAACCCGATTTCCTAAACCTAAGCCTTAACCTATTCTCAATTCCTATAGCTATAACCTATAACCAAAACCTAAACCTAACCTAAACCTAAAACCTAAATGTATTCTCAAATCCTTAAACTTAAACCTACAGCCTAATCCTAATCTCAACTACTTAACCTAACCCTAAACTTAAAACCCAAACTTAAACCCGATCCCGAACCCGAACCCGATTTCCTAAACCTAAACCTTAACCTATTCTCAATTCCCTAAAGCTATAACCTATAACCTATAACCTAAACCTAACCTAAACCTATAACCTAAACCAAAACCTATAACCTTAACCTAAACCAAAACCTATAACCTAAACCTTAACTTATAACCTATAACCTATAACCTATAACCTAAACTTATAACTTATAACCTAACCTTAACCTAAACCTAAACCTATAACCTAAACCTATAAACTAAAACTTAAACCAAAACCTAAACCTAAAACCTATATGTATTTCTCAAATCCCTAAACCTAAACCTACACCTAATCCTAATCTCAACTTCCTAACCTAAACATGAAAACCCAAACCTAAATCCGATCCCGAACCCGAACCTGATTTCATAAACCTAAACTTTAACATATTCTCAATTCCATAAAGCTATAACCTATAACCTATAACCTATAACCTATAACCTAAACCTAAACCTTAACCAAAACCTATAAGTTAAACCTAAACCTTAACCTAAACCTAAACCTTAAGTTTAACCTAAACCTATACTTATAAATTCTAATTTATTTTATAAAAATTCATTTACGGTTAAGTTATTTTCTTAATAAGTTTATTGCCTTAATCTATTATTTACGAAACTGCAGGATAAATTTGACTTAGATTTGAGTGTTCCGCATATTTCCTGTGCAGTTGACGACATGATCAAGGAGCGGTTCAAGGAGTACTGTTCCTTGTTACATAAGTGGTACAAGCGGTGCATAAGCCACGAGGAGGGCGCACTATTCGCACCGCCGCACGTGACTCGTGACGACTGGCAGATACTCTGCGATAGATTTTTGTCTGATTCTTTTCAGGTAATATTTACATATTTACGATATCTTAAGGTAATAATTAAATTCGTAATTAATAATAATGTATTATGAATAATGTGTTCAGAAGAGGAGCAAAATAAATTCTGACAATAGGGGAAAGTTAGAAGTGAATCACGTAGCTAGTTCAAAGTCATTTGTACAAATTCGTCATGACATGGTAAGAAATTACTGGTAATTATTAAGTTGATATATTTTTTCCATGCATTTATATTAACTCTATTGTCCTTTCGATTACGCGGCGAGATTCCGTCACTGGCCAGGAGCCCGGACCAGTAGACCTTTACAGAGGGACTCACTGTCGGCAGGCGACAGGATCTTGGGTACATCCTAGAGCCGACGAGATTTGGGTAAAAATCCTTGCATTGTAAAATTTAATTGCATTAAATTATAATAATGTCATTATTTAGAGAAAATTCATATGTTTTCATTACAGGAGGAGATGGACACCTTACACAGTCAGCCCACTCTCGATGGTACTCAGCAGAGTGAGCCAGAGATCCTGAGTGAGGTGCTTAACACCCGTTCTGGATATGTGTGTGGGCTTGGCCATGGTGCCAAGCTCATGGCACCCACTAGAGCTACCTCCAGCCGATCCATCGTCGTTGGCGAGAGCGCCACCCGCCGAGCTGATGTCGCAGAGAGAGAGGTTCAACAGTTACGGGTCGCCGTCCATGACATCAGAGAGCAGCTGGAGAGGAAGAGTGAGCAGTTGGAGAGGCAGATGGAGGAACAGGAGAGGAGGATGGAGGAGCTGACGAGGTAGAGGGAAGAGAAGGAGAGGAGGAGGATGGAGGAGTAGGCGAGGCAGAGGGAGGAGTAGGAGAGGAGGATGGAAGAACAGGCAAGGCAGAGGGAGGAGCAGGAGAGGAGAATGGAAGAGATGCAGGTGGAGCATGAGTGATGGATGACGGAGATGTTTCAGGCTCTCGCTGCACGCTTACCCATCGATGCCCCACCACCTCCGCCTTCATCTTTGTGATTTTTTTTATTTTATTTATGATGTTAAACTTATATGTATTTATGCGTGATGTAGTTTATGTTTGGATGGATTTACGTACTTTGGGTTTAAATGGATGTGAATGTGAATATGATGAAATATATTACATAACAGGTGTATATCAGGAAGAATATGATGAAATATATTATAACAGGTGTATATCAAGTGTATATCAGGAATTTTGTGCTGGAATATATATATATATATATATATATATATATATATATATATATATATATATATATAAAAGATACTTTTTTATCTACGAAAATTTTCGTAGGTAAAAGTCTCAACCACGTTTTTTACCTACGAATATTTTCGTAGGTAAAAGTCTCATCCATGTTTTTACCTACGAAAATATTCGTAGGTAAAAGTTCTATAAATATTTTTAGCTACAGAAATATTCGTAGGCATATGTTTCGCAGGTATATGTTTTGTAAATATTTTTACCTGCAAAAAATATTCGTAGTGTAAAAGTTTTGTAAATTTTTTAGCTACAAAATAATTCGTAGGTAAAAGTTTTGTAAATATTTTAGCAATTTTTACCTATGAAATAATTCGTAGGTAAACGTTTTGTAAATATTTTTAGCTACGAAAATATTCGTAGGTAAAAGTTTTGTAAGTATTTTTAGCTACAAAAATATTCGTAGGTAAAAGTCTTGTAAAAGATTCGGAGGTAAAAGTTTTGTAAATATATTCATAGGTATAAGTCTTGTAAATACTTTTACCCACGGAAATATTTGTAGGTAAAAAGCTTTCTCAATACTTTTAGCTACGAAAAAAATTGTTGGTAAAAGCTTTTACCACCAAAAATAAAAGGGTAAAAGATTTTTCCCTTAGTCTTTTAGCGACGAATTTACCAACGAAAATTTTCGTCGGTAAAAGTGGCTTTTCTTGTCGTGCTGGTAAACTTTACATGACCCACTATGGTGTTTGTGAGAAATCTACTCTGTTTACATGTTTTGCCAAATCATTTTATGGCATGAGCCTAAACATAAGGTAGATCCAAAGCTCAAGTGGGCCACACAATAGAAAATAATGGATATTGTACACCCATGGTTGAAACATTCATGGGGTTCTAGAAGCTTTAGATCAGGTTAATATTTTTGTTCTTTAAATTTATGTTGATATTTGTGGTTTTTTGAAAAAATCAAATATTCAAAATTTTGAGATTTTGCCGTCAAAATGCTTTTTGGGAATTTTAAATCGAAATGCGTGGTGTGTGCTTTTGTCCCACATTAGAAATGAAAAGAAAAATATTGTGGTTTATATGAGGATATTTGTGTAGTATTCTTACTTGGAGCTTTGGAGATTGTGACGCTCGGGTACGGGCGTGGGCAGTGTGGTTGTAGTAGCACTAGTTGGCACACTTTGTACTTTTCAAGTGCACATCATATCGATCCCTCGCGACCTTACACGAAACGTAGCGAGATGGTGCAATTGGTTGAGTATGATCTTCGGTGCGATGGGTCTGAAAATGGCTAGCTGCCTTGAAAGCCACAACAGTTTGAAAACAGACGGGCCATGATGATCTAAAGGTCAGATCTTCCGATCCGACGACCAGAAATAGCTGAAATTAATGATCAACGGTCAAAATATTTTTCAAATGTTCTGAACCAATCCACTCCCTGGTGCGTACATAAATTGGACCATTCTGGTCCAAATTCCATCAACTTGAACTCAAATACCTCTTCTTCCATCAGATCCTCTAGATAGCATCTCCTTGGAAGAATATTGTAAAAAAATCCATGATTGCTACACGCTGGATCTAGACAGGCTTATCTTATCCTGTAAGCAATTCACCTATAACCCATCAACAATTGATAAGGGGCGACTTATGCTTTAAGGACAACATATATTTTACGTGATTTAACTTAGTAAAATGAAATAATTTAACCTTATTTTATATTTTATTTTTCGGTATATCCAACACAATTTTTCAATAGTTTATCCCAATGGTAATAACCTTATGAACATTTGAGCCACTTCACAAACAATTTAGAATGTATGTAAATATTACGGTGGTGCCTAGAAAAGTTTAAACGGGAGGCAACCCCTTTCAACAGTTTTCCGTCATATGGCCCACTTGAGTTTCAAATCAGGCTGGTTTTTTATTTCATGTCTTATCATGATCTGACAAAAATGAATGGATAGAGTGATTTTCTTACAAACGTCACAGTGAGCCCAACACAACTTCTGATGTCAAGAACTTCTTGTGAAAGTCATTCAGTGGAAATTCGCGTCCATGTGAATGGATGTCACCCAAATTGTGTACCACCCCAGTAAGAACCTGTCATGTACTCCGTGGGGTCTGCTATGATGTATATTTTTTGTCCACATCGTCCATCCATTTTGAAAGATCATTTTAGGGTATGAGCCCAAAAATGAGGCATATCAAAGGCTCAAGTGGACCACACCATAAAAAACAGTGAGATTGAAAACCTACCATTGAAAACTTAGGGGCCACAAAATCTTTGGATCAAGCTGATATTTATGTTTTCCCTTCATACAAGTCTTCATGTTCAGAACATATTAGATGGTAAATAGACATCATGATTTATACCTTGGAAGTTTTTTATAGTGGGAGTTCAATCCCCATTGTTTCCAGTGGTGCGGTCCATTTGAGTCTTCGTTCTGCCTTCTTTTGGAGCCCATGCTCTAAATTGTTCCATCAAGATAGATAGATGACATGGATAACTTATATATATATATATATATATATATATATATATATATATATATATATCATGATAGCCACAATAACTAATAACAGTAGTCGTTTACTCCCAATTATTTCCTTGTGATGACATCCACCTTATCAGTGGATATACTCATTCTTTGGCCCATGATGTTAAATTAAATTATAAATCTAATCAACGGAGTGGATTCGACACATATCCCACAATGGACCCCACAACCCTTAACATATGACAATCACGAACCTTAATACATGACAATCACGGTGGGTTGTTGTAACGTCTTGGATTTTCACTATTTTAGATTTTCAAAAATCCTTAAAAAATTTCGATATAACTAGCCTACGTTGTCACTTATTGACTTTTGACGTTCGAAGTGAACCTATACATAGGTGGTACTAATAAAGAACCACACAAATTCAATTAACCAACCATAGGAAGCCAACGAATCCGCCTGATCACTTAAACATCAAGTTTAGCCTCCTAAATTGTTCATTTGGGGTCCAAATCTAGCTGACCTATCACTGACTAATCAAGACAACTGTAACTAAATTAAAGATCTACCCAAAGCCAAGATAACTATGGGTCGGATCTTAATTAATGAATTAAGTTAACCTATTTACTCATTTAGCCTAAGAACTAACGGTTTAAAGTAATCATAATCGAATCGCCATGTTTGCTGATTTTGAATAGGCCATACTATGATCATATTTAATCTAGACCATAATCATTGCACACAAGAAATTTCTCTACCCAATTCATTCCAAAAATGTACTAATTATCCGAATAAGCTCTAGACAGCTCATTAGTAGGCCACTAAACCCGAAACTCTAGAAAGACGTTCATCTTAATGGGCTTGACGTCTATTGCGAGTGGCGAATTAAGATAGTACCCAGAACTGCGCAACTTGATCTAGAGGCCGAGTGCTTGAAATACGCAAATACCCAGGGTTGAAACCTGAAACTTAAGTGAAATGAACCTCCCACTCTTTCACGAAATTGTGGCTTTCTGATCGTTAGATTACAATTAAAGTCGGGGTAATGACTAAAGACATTTTCCCACACATATCCATATAGTCATGGCCCCGATCAACCATCGATGACCATCGAACAGACTTTCTGATCATACCCGTCGAACGACACATCCAAATAGCGGGCCAATCGTATCCCTACGTAGATCATCATTAAGGCTAATTATCTTACGGTGTATATCAACTCCTACACCGCATAGTGGGAACAAAGGTTAAAATCATCCTCCCATGAGGCTAGTATAATGAAAACCTAGCCGTTAGGGCCATTTGCACAATTTCTAGAACCATATAAGACCCTCATTTGGGCACTCCCTTCTCCCATACGAATTTCATGCCCTGGCTTAGGTGAAGGAGAAGAGAAATAGAAAGAGAGAGATGGAGAGAAAAGGAAGAGAAAGAGAAGAGAGAGAGAGAGAGAGAGAGAGAGAGAGAGAGAGAGAGAGTGTGTGTGTGTGTGTGTGTGTGTGTGTGTAAGGGAAATTTTGATGCTTGTAGGGTTGATATATCTTCAACCAAATATTTAGTACCACTACTAAACCTCTACCAAATCCACCCGTGCTAAGAATGAGACGTAAGAATTATATATTACCCTTTAATTACGCAACCTAGTGTAGATTTCTAGTCATTAATGATGCTTTTCTTGATTTTGATTTAGGAATTGATGATTTTTCTGCAAATCCCTAACCTTAGGAGCTCAAAATTGGAGATTCCGTCTTAGAGGTACAGATCATTATCCCTAAGTTGCCGTTTATCGAGTCATATGCTTCAGTTAATGATTTATGCTTGTGAATGTGTGAATGCATGCTAACTTGTATATATATGTTTTCATTTCCTTTTCATAGATTGCTATTGCCAATGTGGTGAAGTTTGCATGTTCGATGAAATGCTCGAATGAGTAAATTGCTAGATTTATTGCTCGTGTTTAATTCTTGTAAATTACTATTGTAGGTTAATTAGTTCTATTAAATGATTAGGACTACTTGAGTAGTCGGGCTAGTCGGCAAATTGCTGAACACAGGAGTGGCTGGGGTTTGGTCGGCCATCCTAGATTCATTCGATTGATCCAGATGGAACATGAATGATCGACAGTAGCTAGGCTACGCGGGATGCTTGCACTCAATGCCGGTTGCGCTGATGTTCGCTCGATTAAACCAAATTCGTCTAACAACCGACTAACAACGTATATATGTTAACCATGTCTGATCGCAATTGCCTAATCTAGAATACCCCATACCATTTGAAAAGTCTACTAATAACCATTAGCGGTACGATCCTCAAGTCTTATGAGCCGGGCATTGTGGTATGGGACACCTTGTTAGTGCTGTCGGCTTAAGTTGGGGTGACGAGCCTACCTGTAGTGATCACTGAGCAACCAAGAAGGCTATGAGCCTAGTACATCAAACTATAATGATGTCATAACCTCTCTACATTTGTATTTGGGTGATGACTCTTATATATTTATGGACGTCCTCTACCTGTCGATGGGCTGCATACCCCGTGCGTCCGGGTTATGTCATCCGGGTCCTTATTGATCGGTCGGGCCAGTTGGTTGGGCCAGTGTTAGCCTTACATTGATTGAATAGTTGTTGCCTGATGTTCACTCCCCAAGTATAGGGTTGTGATGTAGTAATAACTCGGTAAGACCGAGGTCGAATCCACAGGGACTGAAACTCGTACGTTATCTAAAAATAACCAGATCTAGAACTAGGCTAAGATGAAATCTAAACCAATTATGATTTGAGGAATAATGGTGAAATAATTAATCTAAAACTTTAGGAAAAATTAGAGAAGGGAAACTAGGGATTCAGAGGATCCACTTGTAGAGATCAGGGAGATCTTATGCCTGTATTACAATTTAGGAAAATTAACTGAACTGCCTTTTAATGTAATTTTGATAAGATGAAAGGTATATGAATCAGAATGGATTCCATCACCAAACCATGCCCAGGAGACAAAGCAAACAACAGAATTAAACTAATTACCAACCAATCAATGTATGAAGGTTAGGAAGAATGCGACATCCAACCATGCCCGAGGAGAGACGATGGTGAACAACAGGGCTTCCTGACGTCATAAACATAAAAGAAAAAGAACATGCTCAAAGCCATTGCAGACCCATTGTAATTTCAGTCACAACAGACCATTAAAAACTGAAAACATTCCTTTAATAAAATTAAATCAAAATTAATTCAGTCTAAACAAAGGCACAAGCAAAGAGGCATCCCATCACGCTACAAGCTTCACCTCTTGGCCCTAGCCAAGAGGTTTAGCCACACATGAGTGGGCTAGATCTCATGAAAGAAGGAAAAAAAATAAAAATAAAATAAATAACAAGAAATTCTCCCTGTTTCTCTCCCTGCTCCACGTCTTCCTTTGGCTGCCTCCACGGCTGACACCGATGCCCCCATCTCTCTCTCCTCTTCTCCCTTTTATAGAGCCTGGCAAGTGTGACTACACTCCCTGTTGTAATGGGAGACAAAAAAAAACTTATGCTGGTACTCTGGATTCTCCATTCTTGCGTTCTGATGGAAGATCCATTCCGTTCAATGAATGCACAATGAGAAACCGTCCAGGAAAAGATGTTTTTGGAGCGTTGATCGCGACCCACCTGTTTTCTGCTCTGCCATCAATCGTCCGTTTGGAAGGTTGGATTTTGATCCTTGATCTTTTAGAATTCTTCCACCTAAGTCTTGGTAACATGGCCCATGGGAGTCGGTGACGATCGGATCGCCTGTATGGACAACGGGTGGGGCCCTGACTGAATCCGTCCGCACCTTGCTTGGGACAGCCTGTTTATCTGTGAATCAAACTGCGGTGACATCCGTGGGGTCCACATACCCGGTGTTTTGGGAATCCACACCGTCACTTGAATTCCCGAGGAAAAACCAGGTCAAGAAAGGTGAGTCTGTTTCAAATTGGCGTGGCCCATTGTAGTATATCCTTTCAGTCCTTCTTTCTTTTAACGTCGATCCACGCTCTTGCGTTGGCATGAGTCAAAACGACACCTAGGTGAGGGTCACGTCCCCCTTTGGAGTGAATGGACGGTCCGATCATCCATATGATCAATGGGTGGGGCCCATCGCTGTAACGAGCCGGTGACTCTGTTGCAATAACAAGAAAATCGTCCGTGGAGGTCATTGGGCGGGGCCCACATCGAATCGGATGACAAATCCATGCCGTCCATTATCTTCAGCGAAAAACCACTATGAAACGTGTATTTTTCTTACATTTAACGTGGTCCACCATCTCATGTATTTCCACCGTCCGTCCTGCGTTGGATGGTTGAAGATGTATGTACGTGCATACGGGGTCGAAAGGCGACCTTGGAGAGGGTAAGAGCCAACTGCGGATCGATTAGACGGCTCGATCTTCGAGAAAAAATGACGCGTGGGGCCCACAAGCAAGACCGGCGTCGGTTTTTTGAAGAGAGCATGTATTCGTCTTCGATTTTTGAGAAACACCGTCGGTCGGCGTTACGCCGACCGCCTTAACTTTCGTCTTGTTCGGTGCACGGCCGGTGCGCCTGTGCACCGTGTACATGTTCTGTATGAGTGGGTCCCACAGAGATGTTCTGAGAAATCCGTACCGTCCATCCTTTTCCCCATCCAATTTAAGACGTTGACAGTGAAATTGAAGTATATCCGGATATCAGGCGGGCCCTAGATGAGTGATTTGTAGGCTGATCTGTCCGTTGGGGTGTTCCCACAAGGATCCAATGGCCAAAATTCAACGTGTACGGTTAATTTATGGTCCTGAAGCCGTGTATGGAGTTTTGGGCCAGGCGGATGGTGGGAACACTGTGATCTTGCATCTTGGCTGACTTCTAGGCCACTTGAACTTCAGTTTTGTGATTTTCTCGGGTCTCTGGCGTGTAATTCCGTTGATTTTGATCCCATGGAGTCCGTTCCTTGCCTTGGTGAATCTTGAGCGTTAAATCTATATTTTTAGCGGCTTTTTTCAATCTACGCTCATAAGTGCTCCCTGCATCACAGACACGTTTAAATCAGGCCATTAAATAGTATTATGTTCGTAAATCCAAGCAGTAACTAGGGTCTGATATGCAATATTTGACCCTCAACACAACCCCCAACCAGCATTTTGCTAGTCCCGAGCAAAATATGCGAAAATTAAGTTGAGAACTACGGGACAATTCCTATGAAGCCGAGTGATATTTTGAAAAATAATCCAGATATGAGAAATCTTAAGATTCATGAATGTTGATTATCAATTTCTCCTGGCCTCTCATGCACGGTGAATTTCATAATCAAGTTCAAATATTAATCCATAAACTAGAAGAATAAACATTGAGTTCCATGGGTGTATAGTGAAATCTTAGCTTACCATCATTAAAAGATCAAATTGTCGATTTCATGATCTCATTAGTAATCAATCAGAAAATTCATAACAACCATCACCTATACCAGTACTTTGCCTTACAGATCATTCTTTCATTTTCTAGTTTGTTTTTTTTTTTTTTTTTTTTTTTTTTTTAAAGACTAGATGGGAATCAAATTTTCACTTATAGGGAGCAAACCTATGGTGAAACTAGTCGCCCAGCTCTGTCTAACTTGTTAATCATAGAATAATCAAATCCACACCTATAGGGAGCAAACCTATGGCGCAATTCGTTTTTTATACCCTGATGGCCAAATCTTTTAGGCTGGTTTCTTTCATGTTCAATGATTACCAGGTTAATCATTCAATTTCAAACCGAAATCTCAATGTGTAAGTGAGATGTGAAATGTGAAATCATGACTCAATCAATGTTTACAACTTCTCATAATCATGACTCAATCAATGTTTACAACTTCTCATCATGGATTAACAATTCAAACTTAACTGTGAAATCTACAGATAATTGAATCCAAAAGTCATGAATTACCAACAATACGTATCTTGAAATTCTAAATCCAGGATATCTGTCAAAATCACTTCAAATTCACAAGGATTTCCAGAAAAAATTGAAAAATTTTCACAATTTTTGCTCAAGACGAAGAAAACACTGATTAGGTAACCTAATCTCCCACCCCCAACCTAAAAGCTACATTGTCCTCAATGTAAAAGATATGAGCATGGAATGCACATGGGACAACAAAAGTAAATGTGAAGTGATGGGAAGATAGTACCTGGATGATGAATCGTAAGAGACTTTCCAAGAGATCGCAGCATGAGGGCGGGTGAGAGAAAAAGCAACAAAAATAAAAAGAAATAAAATCCTACCTATACCACTTTCGCAGGTGCTCTCGATTGCATTTAGCACATGCAACAAGCCTTTAAACCCTAGGTTACCCCTAGTGGACGAGTTGTAGTCTCGTGAGGGTTTGCTGATAATGTTACCCACAAACATTGAACTCACTACTCATCTTTTGCAAGGTTCATCTTCGGCCAATATCTTGATAAGTTCCTCAAGTAAGTTCCCAACAAGATCATCCAAAAACCCTTTTCAAAAAGGCTTGGGTGCCACAGAGTATGACTTTCGAGAGAGACTTATGTACCTCATAAGAAATTTTCCATTGCATTGCTTGAGGTAACAGAGTATGTACGATTCTGTGATGAAGAAGTTTCAACGTTAGTATCCCATGGTGAATCGAGACTACAAGTAGATAAAGTTTAGAAAACTTCGCAAAAATGATGTAGCCTCAACACATTTCGAAGTGTCAAACTTCGGTTCAATTTTCGGCTCCTCCTCCTTTAATGGTGGACGGTTAGGATCGGGGAAGAAGGGGCTTCAAAATAAGGGTTCTCTCGGTCGGTGATAACTACCGAGATGTTGTCTTCAAGGCATCCACTTTGTCTTTTGACATGAGATCGTTTGACTTTGAAAAGTAGTGTGCCTAGACAATTATTAAAAGAGTCGGAAATTTCAGCTGAGAGTGACTTATTTTCCTCATGGAAATCTGTAATGAGATGCTCAAGGACTCCCTCGTCCTTAAAAGTATATGAAGATATGTTCTCTTGCTCCAGCCCTGCACAAACATATTGAAGATCAATAGGGGAAGCATCGATGGGATCACTTTGTTCATTGAAACTACTCAATCGAGGCGTTGAACTGTCAGACGTGTACAGCTCAGATGGTGGTCTTAATTGAGTGGTTTCAAATTCTAGAGTCGTAGCGAGCAGCTCGTCCTTCTCCCGAATCACATTATCATTCAATTCAAGAGAGTGGTCCACACATGTCTCACAGAAGTTGGAAGGGTCGGTTTTAATGAGCTCATCTTCCACTTTTAAATCAGATATCTTAGGTGAGTGGAGTAGCTCAGTATGACCGATCACTTCGTGTGCTTCTTGAGCATTGACCTGGACCATACTGGAGATTGATTCCAGGGGAATTTGGGTTGTGCTCTCATGAATCTCATCCCAATACTTCTCAGCTTCCAATTCAGTGCAGTACACACTTGAGATGGGGTCGCTTTCCTTACATTCTAAATTCGGTTGAGGTCTGAATAAACTAACCTCAACCTCATCATTGAATTCATGTGTGTCAAGTAAGGGAGGTGTGTCATCATCACTGTATTTGAAAGACACCCATGTATCTCCACCATTCTTTTCAACAGTCATCGAGATCGGCTCATTGGGAAATTGAACCACGTGCTCGTTAATGGAATCCAACTCCTCATTCCAAATTCCAGATTTCGTCAAAAGCGAGTGAGGATCACTTTCCTGGCATTGTATTTTGGATTGAATTGTAGTTGGGATGCACGAGCTTCTTCTATCCTTTCAAGCGAATTAAGTGCTTCCATTGCTTTTCTTATTTCCGTAAGACACTCCATGTTATGCTGTAATGAGTTCTCTTGGATCGTTTCTAGTTGGCTTTCAGAGGTATAGGACCCAAGAGAATCGTTATCCTGATGCATTATTCATTTAACTTCCAAATTTTGATGGTTCCATTGATCGTAAATATGGAGTTGTGTATGGAGAATTGGATTGGGTTGAGGCTGAGGTGCATTAGCCTCCATTAACCTATCAAGGCGTGATTCAAGCTCTTCTAGTATTTTCATCATGTCGGCAGAAGAGTCTGTGTTACTTTGAAATGAATTCTCTTGGATCGATTTTGGTTGAATCTTAAAGGTAGGGGATCCAAAAGAATAATCATTATAATAGGTTGTTGGTTCATCTTTCCAAGATTGATGTTTCCACTGATTATAGTCATACGGATCATAGGTGGGAGAATCTGATGGTTGGTAATACTTATTATCACTCATGATATAATCACGCATTGTTTTCTTTTTCTCAGATGGGTGATAGTAATTATTACTCCCATAGTTATGATAACCCCAACATTCACGTACTGTCCTTGGGGTGGAATTGTTCTCCCGTATATGATCGCGTAAGGACTTCTTAACTGGTGGATCTTTATATTCCGGTCGATTCTCGATAATAGTTTCAGAAAGGTTTTGAGACATTGGTGGATTTCTATCATAATCATCATCCCAATATAGATTATTCTTCTCAGCATACTGACGTTCCCACTCGTGCATATACATGGTGAAACTCTAACTCTGAATCTAATCCTAGAAGAAAATTCCTACAGCAATATGGAAGGTAAGACGAAGAGAAGTGAGAAGGATGTTACCAGAGTAGAAGTTCCTATGTTAAAAACCTGCAAAACACAACAAAATAAGTTAGCTTCTGAAGTAAACCAAATCTAAAGAGTTAGAAAATCTAGAAATTTAGAAAGAGTTTACCAAATTAGAAGTTCTATCCTAACAACCTACAGAATAGGAAATATGTTAGTCCTATGAATCAAAATAGAAAACAAAATTAAAAATTAAAATTAGTAAAATCCTAATCTTAAACTAACTCTAAATCTAATTAATTTCAGAAAATCGTAGCCGTCAGTCCCCGGCAACGGCGCCAAAAACTTGTTCACTCCCCAAGTATAGGGTTGTGATGTAGTAATAACTCGGTAAGACCGAGGTCGAATCCACAGGGACTGAAACTCGTACGTTATCTAAAAATAACCAGATCTAGAACTAGGCTAAGATGAAATCTAAACCAATTATGATTTGAGGAATAATGGTGAAATAATTAATCTAAAACTTTAGGAAAAATTAGAGAAGGGAAACTAGGGATTCAGAGGATCCACTTGTAGAGATCAGGGAGATCTTATGCCTGTATTACAATTTAGGAAAATTAACTGAACTGCCTTTTAATGTAATTTTGATAAGATGAAAGGTATATGAATCAGAATGGATTCCATCACCAAACCATGCCCAGGAGACAAAGCAAACAACAGAATTAAACTAATTACCAACCAATCAATGTATGAAGGTTAGGAAGGGTACGACATCCAACCATGCCCAGGAGACGATGGTGAACAACAGAGCTTCCTGACGTCATAAACATAAAAGAAAAAGAACATGCTCAAAGCCATTGCAGACCCATTGTAATTTCAGTCACAACAGACCATTAAAAACTGAAAACATTCCTTTAATAAAATTAAATCAAAATTAATTCAGTCTAAACAAAGGCACAAGCAAAGAAGCATCCCATCACGCTACAAGCTTCACCTCTTGGCCCTAGCCAAGAGGTTTAGCCACACATGAGTGGGCTAGATCTCATGAAAGAAGGAAAAAAAATAAAAATAAAATAAATAACAAGAAATTCTCCCTGTTTCTCTCCCTGCTCCACGTCTTCCTTTGGCTGCCTCCACGGCCAGCCCACAGCCGATGCCCCCCATCTCTCTCTCCTCTTCTCCCTTTTATAGAGCCTGGCAAGTGTGACTACACTCCCTGTTGTAATGGGAGACAAAAAAAAACTTATGCTGGTACTCTGGATTCTCCATTCTTGCGTTCTGATGGAAGATCCATTCCGTTCAATGAATGCACAATGAGAAACCGTCCAGGAAAAGATGTTTTTGGAGCGTTGATCGCGCGGCCCACCTGTTTTCTGCTCTGCCATCAATCGTCCGTTTGGAAGGTTGGATTTTGATCCTTGCAATCTTTTAGAATTCTTCCACCTAAGTCTTGGTAACATGGCCCATGGGAGTCTGGTGAACGAATCGGATCGCCTGTATGGACAACGGTGGGGCCCATTGGCCTGACTGAATCGGCGTCCGCACCATGGGCCTGTTTGTATCTGTGAATCAAACTGCGGTGACATCCGTGGGGTCCACATACCCCAGTGTTTTGGGAATCCACACCGTCCACTGAATTCCCAGGGAAAAACCGGTCAAGAAAGGTGAGTCTTTTTCAAATTTGGCGTGGCCCATTGTAGTATATCCTTTCACCGTCCTTCTTTCTTTTAACGTCAATCCACGCTCTTGCGTTGGCATGAGTCAAAAACGACACCTAGGTGAGGGTCACGTCCCCCTTTGGAGTGAATGGACGGGTCTGATCATCCATATGATCAATGGGTGGGGCCCACGTAATGTGAGCCGTTGACTCGCATTCGCAATAACAAGAAAATCGTCCGTGAGCGATGTGGCGGGGCCCACAATTCGAATCGGATGACAAATCCATGCCGTCCATTATCTTCAGGGCGAAAAACCACTATGAAACGTGTATTTTTCTTACATTTAACGTGGTCCACCATCTCATGTATTTCCACCGTCCGTCCTGCGTTGGATGGTTGAAGATGTATGTACGTGCATACGGGGTCGAAAGGCGACCTTGGAGAGGGTCCAGGCCAACTACGGATCGATTAGACGGCTCTGATCTTCCAGAAAAATGACGCGTGGGGCCCACAAGCAAGACCGGCGTCATTGTTCGTCTTCGATTTTTGAGAACACTGCGTCGGTCGGCATGACCGACTTCGTCTTGTTCGGTGCACCCGGCCGTGCGCCCGTGCACCGTGTACATGTTACGTATGAGTGGGTCCCACGAGAGATGTTCGAGAAATCGTCATCGAGTCCATCCTTTTCCCCATCCAATTTAAGACGTTGACAAGTGAAATTGAAGTATATCCAGGATATCAGGCGGGCCCTAGATGAGTGATTTGTAGGCTGACCGTCGTTGGGGTGTTCCCACAAGGATCCAATGGCCAAAATTCAACGTGTACGGTTAATTTATGGTCCTGAAGCCGTGTATGGAGTTTTGGGCCAGGCGGATGGTGGGAACACTGTGATCTTGCATCTTGGCTGACTTCTAGGCCACTTGAACTTCAGTTTTGTGATTTTCTCGGGTCTCTGGCGTGTAATTCCGTTGATTTTGATCCCATGGAGTCCGTTCCTTGCCTTGGTGAATCTTGAGCGTTAAATCTATATTTTTAGCGGCTTTTTTTCAATCTACGCTCATAAGTGCTCCCTGCATCACAGACACGTTTAAATCAGGCCATTAAATAGTATTATGTTCGTAAATCCAAGCAGTAACTAGGGTCTGATATGCAATATTTGACCCTCAACACCTGAGTGATAAACTTGAATACGGATCAAGGGACACATGTATGGAGCCGCTACAGCTGCCCCGTGCCTAGTGATCCGGATGAGACTAATGACCAAAATAGAGGCATTCCAGCTTTTCTAATTTTACTTGATGAACGAACTTAATTAAATCACTCGGCTAATATGAACATTTATCGCATCGCATTAGTTTAGGTTGTGGTGACTTGAGAGTTGTGATCACATAATGAGGGAGTTTGGCATTTACGAATAAGGCGTTGGAGTTGTTATGAGGGAGCGTTGGATTGCGAGGACATGCATTATCTCATAATAGCATGCACGTTCATTAATAAGAGTATCTAGGATTTGAATATTTAAGTTGTTTTATAATTAACTGTGCTTGCAGAATTGATAGCATGTGTAACTTGACATTAATTGAACCACTGAGTTAATCACTCACTCCCACTCTAGGATGGTGTCCTAAAATACTAACTAGACCCTATCATAAATGCAGGTGCCATAGAGTCTGACGTACTAGAGGAGGCGTCCGAGGACTCAGAGGAAGAGTTCTCGTATTTCCAGCGGTTGGGCAGGCCATTATAGGTTACCTTAGGACCAGCCGAGACATTTTATATTTTAAAACCGTATGTATTTTACTGGGATATGGTCCCGTACACTAGACACACACGCACACACACACATATATGTATTTTATTGTTAGTCGTATTTTGAGTTTAAGTTACATTCATTTCAGTGTACGTTGTATGATCCATTTTAATTCTTTAAATGCTCGCATGCTAAGTAAAATGATCCATAGAACTAGCTTCTGCAAAACATAAGTGACACCCGGGATATCGAGAATCGAGTATCTACTCGGCCCCCAAAATCCGAGGCGTTATAGTTGTCATATGTTAAGGGCTTGAATCATGATTGTCATGTGTTAAGAGTCTAAGTTATCATGTGTTAAAGGTCTGGGTTGTGGCTGTCATGCGTTATAGGTCAAGGTTGACACACATCAACCTCGACCCCTAACACAAGACAACCACAACCTAGAACCTTAACACATGACAACTTAGACTCAAACTCTTAACACATGATAACCTAGACCCTTAACATATGACAACCTATACCAAAACCCTTAACACATGACAACCCAAACCCTTAACAAAGGACAAGCTAGACCCTTAATACATGATAACATCGACCTTGGTTGACGTGTGTTAAGGGTCGAGGTTAACATAACTATTCAACCAATGCAATACATTACAAAATTCAGATGATATCTCCTTCATTGTCTTTCACATGATAACTATAGACATTTCTCTCTACCTCAAATCCCTTTCGACAATCACATCTCTCCCACAACAACAATAACGACCATTCATTTCTATCCACAACTAAAAGTGACTTCCATCTCTAAGGAAATGTCATCTTGTAAAAAATAAAATAAAAAATTCATTCAAAATGTCTTCCACGAATCAGTGGCTTTTATCTCTAAGAAATGTGGCTGTCTAAGCAAAAACAATACTTGTTTTTAGGGCTATAAAAGTTGTGGCGGTGCCCACACGTTGGAGAGGTTAATGGCGGTAATCGTACACCAGAAAATATAGTCAAAGGGGATGGTGGTAGGTCCCCTAAAGACATGTTCGAAAATGAAGAAGAAGAGTTCCAGAAAAACAACAATAGATCCTCAAATCGACTTCGACCCTACCTAAAGGGTCTTTGGACCACACCTTTGGGCCCACCGTGGGTATGTCTCAAATCCATTCCGTCCATTAAAGTCAGAATTTGATGAAAGGTCATACTCTGAATAATGACCCACATCCGTCGATCATATAGACTACACAACACGGAAAAAGTTAGCAATGAAAAGCCACAATTATCATTTGTCAGGTCTTATGGGCTACAAAGATCTTGTATCAACATAACGCGACTGCCTTCCTAAAGAAATGGTGGGTCACAGAGGAGATGAACAAATTGAATCTACTTTCCAGTGAGCCCAATGACAAGTCTCATCCACATCACTGCTTAGGGATGGATGTTCCTTAGCTTCTCCCCCTTACAAAAAGGCCATACCAGTGTTGGATCTAAAGCAGGGGCATTTTTATCTCATTTTTCGCAACTTTTATTTTATATACCTATAAAAAGAACATTTTTTTAATGGATGCTTTTTAGTGTATTTCCCACTACTATGGGACCATTTTGGTCAAAATCCCTAAACAAAACTTGAAAAAGTAGCAGTGATCTGTTTATTTTTGTTTGACTGACCTAACATAAATAAAACTCAAAAAAGGTGATGGATTGGGACGCGATACCAGCACTTGGGGTTGTCAACGGCTGGACCTGGGGCAAGTGTCGGCCTGGATTATGAACTATTTTGGGCTAGGCTGTCGGGCTGCCCCTATTTTAAATTCTGATTTTTTAGGCGCGAATCCAGCCCATTGACACCCCTTACGAGCAGTCCAGCACCACCGGAAGCGGCTTATTAGGTGGATTCTCACCCCACCTTAATGTTAATAAGAAATCCAGCCCATTCATTTGTTTTGCTACATAATATTAGGAAATGGGATAAAAAAGAAGGTCATCCAAAACTCCAATGTGCTGCGCTACAAGAAATTGTGGATAGGAAAATAATTATCATTGAAATCTCCCTGGGGTCTACAATAATGTTTATATGCCATTGGTACCATTCATAACATCACTACTAATTGGATGAACTAAAAAAACAAATATCAGCCTTATACAAAATTTCTATGGCCCCACAAATATTTCAACTGTGGACGTTCAATCCTTACTGTTTTAGGCTCACATGAGTTTTGGATCTGCCTCATCTTTGGTCATATGTCTTAATATAATCTAAAAATAAAAAACAAAAAAATAAGGTGAATTTCAACTAACAATTAGTTCCTGCGAAATTTTGGCCGGAATCCCTTGGGCACTGCCACATGAATATCCCATTGACACTGTTGCCACAGCTCTGTGGGGCCTACCATGATCTATGTTTTTTTATCCATGCCATGCATCCGTTTTGCTTGCTCATTTTAGGACATGAGCTCAGTAATGATACATTTTGAAAGCTCAATTGCATCACACCTCAGGAAACAGTGGAGATTGAATACTTCGGGGTGAAATTTTCCTAGCGCCCACTATAATGTTTTATTTGCCATCCAACCTGTTCATGAGGTTTCCTGATGGTAAAAAAACAAATATAAGGTTGATCCAGATCTTCCATACTGAAACACTATTTTCTGTGGTGTGATCCACTTGAACTTTGGATGTGTATTTATCCGCCCAAGTTCCATGGAGCCCACACATGGCCCAATTAATCATCGGCAAACACCTATGAAATCAAGCTTATATATATGTTTTCACCTCATCAAAGTCTGTGTCACCTTATGAATAGGTTGGACTACAAATAAAACATCACTTTGGTCTAATATGTATAATTTTTTAGCTTGGACTTGGATTCCGTAGTGACCCTCTAGTGTTGAGAAAGCTCTATGAACAGTAATGTATGTGTTTAATTTATCCATATTGTCCATCTATTTTGCCTTGTATGTGTTTTATCCATGCTGTCCATCTATTTTGCCTATTTTCTCAGCTCATTTTAAGACCAAACAGCATCGGATTTGAACAGGACCTATCGAATCATCACCTTCAGAAATTACAAAAAAATAGGCAAAATTATCTGGAATATCATGCTTAGTAGGAAAATTTCCTCTTTTACTAAATATGTGCATTATGGGAAGGCATTGGTTAGGAGGCCTAGATGATCATGAGACCCGAGTGAGTGACTGGTTTAATGATGCGTACTTTTATACATGGATGTGGTTGTCGAGGACAACCATATTTTCAGGAAAAAGAAAGAAAGAAAACAGAAGAAACGCAATATATCTATTCTATGAATTTATAATTTCTTAACCAAATGTTATACTTTTAACCTACAATATCACCAGGCCAGTGAATAGTAGCCTTCAATTATGTAGATGCTAAAGAGCAAGGACAAGGCTATGGTGAAGGCCGGTGGAACATGACACGACATCCTTCTATAGAATGTTCCCAACAGTATTATATAATGATATAAAGAAGTAAAACTAGGTTCATCATCATCTAAGCCTTAAAACTAGGTTCATCATCATCATCTAAGCCTTATCCCAATTAATTGGGGTCAGCTACGTGTCCTGTTCACTACAAGAAAAGGGGGCCTTAGCCTCAGTTCAAAACTATGACTAGAAATGCTCAAAACTAAGGCTAAAGCCTTTAGCCTCAGTTTTGCTTCAGTTATCCAAACCGAGGTTGAAACCCCCATGGCTAAAGGCTTTAGCCTCAGTTTTAGCAACCGAGGCTAAAATGACTTTTATAGCCTCCGTTCTTCAAGTGAAGCTAAAAGAACATTTTTAGTTTCAGTTTTCTCAAAATGTGGCTAAATCAAAATTTTAGCCTCCATTATTTCCAACTGAGGCTAAATCCAAATTTAACCTCAGTTGCCTCTAACCGTAGCTAAAACTATTTTTAAGCTCAGTTCTCAACAACTCAAGTTAAAGCCTTTAGCCACGGGAGCTGTAGTCTCAGTTTATGTAACCGAGGCAAAACCAAGACTAAAGATGGATTTAACCTCTTTTGGCATCAACTGAAGCTAAATTTAGTTATTGACCTCATTTCTCTATCAACCAAAGCTAACAATATCATAATCAACAAATGATTGAACCTGTGCATATTTCACCCATTTAACATTCATCAAGACAACAATCAGCACAATATCAACAAAACAATTAATGGTCTATTTAAAGTTTTCAAAACAAAATACAAATGCACATGAACTGCCCCATAGCCTTTGAGTGTTCGCAGCGGAAAGCAATTCTATGCAGGAAGTTTCGGAGAACTCAGCTCCAGAAGTTGCAAATGCTGCCATTGCAAGAGATTGCAGCAAATTTTCGTCTCCTTTACAGGATCCAGCTTTCACATTGGGATTCTCCGGCAAAAACGGTTCAATGTAAGAGATTTCTTCGCTCTTCTATGATTTTGAAGCTCCTTTGACCGATCCGATCACCTGGTCCTACCTGATTGATGGCACAAACAGCGGGAACATTCATATCGAACAGCACTGAGTAGATTGTCTCTTTCAGCTGTCTTCTAGATGCCTTAGCAGATTCAGTATCTGAAGAAAAGGAAAAATAATTTAAAAAGGTATCAGTTTAACTGAAAATGCACCCAAATAAATTGAACGTACCCTATATGGTTGACTTTATTTCTCCTTTCAATCATCTATCCATTACTATTGCCCCTATCAAGGAGAGATGAATAGCAGTCTGACCCTTCCTATAATCATTACCTTCTTCCTTTCTCTCACTATAAGTAGCACCGTGTTCATGAACTTGGCATGCTTGATCACAGCTTGCTTGCATCTGGTGTGCCATCAATGCCCTAGCTTTTCCATCACTCAACACATGTTTTTGAGGACAGTCTGACATGATAAGCAGAAGAAAAGGGATCAACAACGTTATTCTTGGACCTGCATTAAGTATGCAAACCTGATTACTCAGATCAGATGCAAATATGTGTAAAGGAATTATAGGGCGCAAGTAGATAACGAAGTAGAAATCAATGAGTTTGATTGCTGATCAATAAAGAAAAATAAATTATGAAAATTATCTGAAGCAACTAGCATATGGTAGCCACATCCACCATGAGCAGAGAACTGCTTAGAAGTTTTACACAACTGTAAAATCCTACAAGGAACAAACTCCTCATCTTGCCAGTAATCTATCTGAACATCCTCATTTCAGCTATAATCATCCTATACTGGTGAAAAATCAGCAATCCAGACACCCGAGATTGTATTCTTGGATTGGAGATGTGATTTTTGTGTCTTACTGTGAATTTGAACTGATAGTTGCTGAATTCTGAACAGATTCCACGCATCAGAGCTTGTAAATAGATTTAGTACAAAAACCAATGCATTATTGATGTGGACTTAGATATGTAATGCCTGGTCCAATGCAGTTCCCTAGTTGCTGCACCCCAAAAAGGGTATAACAATTAAACCATAGGCCAAAAGATAATGACATTTGAATCCTTTTTCTGTTTTCTACTTCCACACTATTTCAATTTTCACTTCTCCCCAAAGAAAAGAAAAGAACCATTTCAAGTCTCCCCAAAGAAAAAAATAACTTGTACAGAGAAAGGCATAAAGCAAAAATAGAAAAGCAATTTATATCAATTCTGGTGGTATGTTCTGTTTCCTATCAAGCTATGCAGAAACAGTCTCTCTGACTTAACCAAGAAGCAGAACCAAAGAATGTCCACCCATAATGTCGAAGTCACACAAAACCATGAGTCTCCCACCAAACAATTCAGCTCAAAAAAAGTGGCCCAAGTGATATCAAAATAGGTACTTACAAGTTCGTAGATATGTTAGGAATACAGACTTGGGGCGCAGCAGAATAATAACAAAGCAATCAAAAGTCTATTGCAAACAGATGGCAACTGGAGATTTTCTGATACAAATTAAGGGAACAGCAGCAAAGCTCACCAAGGCTGAAACAAATGTGCAGACCACCATCTAAACTTTTTGGGAACAATTCAGATGAAGAGTAGAGTCTACATACACAAGTTAATGAGACACCAACCTGGACTAAGGACGGATTAAACAGAATATCAGGAATCTTGAATCTATCAGCACCAATCTCTATCGTCCTGTATTATGTGCAAGAATTAAAAAGCAAGATCAGTCAACTAAAGAAATGACATTCACTACTGTCCACTAGAAATAAAAATGGACAACAGATTATCAAAATAAATACAACAACTCACAATGTCCCAGGAGTACACAAGGAAGTAAAAATTAAACAGGCAACTGCTGTTGACAGTGGACACAATGAAAGTTTTTGGAAAGCAATTTAAATCAAAAGAAGAAGACGAAGAAGAAGAAGAAGAAGGAAAGAAAAGATAAAAGATGAAAGAAAACGGATAAAAAGAGTGATGGTTCGTACTCATTTCCTCCATAGTATCTTGCACCTGGATACCCTTCACTGTATTTGTTGGTCATGATAGATCCAACAGCTTGCATCACTGAAACTGATGTAAAATTCTCCGACGGTATGAGTTTCGAGTCCCTTCACGGGGAATAAATAAACTCCCAGTTAAAATCGAACCTAATCTTTGGTAGAAATGTGAAAGATATTTATGTGAAAATTGGCAGCTAGGACACATGCGCAGGGTGTGCAGTGTTCTGCAGGCAGTCCCCACATGAACATGCCCTGTCCTGGAAACCTGGCCTATCCAATTGTAAGGTGGCCCACTTGTACATGGAATGCAGATCATTGGTCAGTTTATTCCAACCATCCTACTTTGGCCAGGGCAAGTTCGTGGTGGGTCTCACTAGAAGAATGCCCATATCTCTTACATGTGTGCCACAAACACAATTCTCAATCATGGAACATGTTATGTGGAGCTTTTTTTTGGTTAGCTTGTTAGTACACCCACTGTCAGTTCACACTTCAGTGTTAGCCACCCCCACTAGGGAATCGATACCAAGACCTCAGTGTTGAAACGAGGTATCTTTCACTCATTCTACCACTTGAGCTATGGATCTGGGTGTTATGTGGAGCTCAATCCTTCAACAGGATCTAATATCTAAACCCTCGTTTGATATAGATTCACCCCTTCTCCTTTCAAATAACCCACATGTCACCCTTTGGATGTGTTTAGGAGGGGTGCAAGTATTGAAAACAGGGTTCAAATGCCATCTCCCATTTTTTATTCAATCTCCATTGCATACAGGAGAAAGAATCCAGTGTTCTTAGAGTGCTATAAGTTATAGTTCACCTGGTTGCATTAAGACACTTGGACAGTCCAATCAAATGATCTGGACTGTCCACTAGGTCCTGCATACATTTCATAGGTTGCTATGCAAAAAATCACACCAACCGGACATCCAATTGATAGCCTATATAAGGAATGGTCAGGATCACTTGTACAAAAATGGGTCCAATCAACAAATCGAGCCATCTATGTACTGGGTCCCATCATGGATTGCTCATGGTTCTAAAGAATCATTATTATCAGGCAATTCTAACCATCCATCCAAGTTTGAAAATGGAAGAAAAGAAAAGAAGAGCAACTTATGGATGGCTCGGATCATCTGATCCATGTGATTTTTTGCATGGTTGCACATCATGTATAAGATGGACCTAACGGACAGTCCCGACTGGTCGATTGGACTTTCCAAGTGTCCTGATGCAACGATAGTGCCTGATTGATTCCAGATACATAATACAGCACCCAAACACATATTAGAAAGGAGAGTGATCATATAGTGTCAACCTCTGTGGGGCCCACTGTGATGTGTGCATCAAATCCACCCTGTCCATGAGGTGTGCCATTCTCTGCTAAGCCATAAGGCCAAAATAAGTTTGATCAGACACTCAGGTGGACCACACCACAGGAAAACAGTTGGAAGGGGACACCCAACCAATAAAACCTTCCAAGCTGTTTTGCCAGGCATACTGTGTTGTGTATATGCCATTCAATCCATTCATCAGATGTACCCCACTAGGACAAATCAGGCCATTCCAAAACTCAGGTGGGCCACAACACTGAATTTATAGTATTTGGCCATGATTTTCACTGTTTCCTCAGGTGTGGCCCACCTGACTGTCAGATGGGCTTGATTTTTGGGATCCGGATTGAACTTGAGGCGGCGCACCCGATGGACAGAACAGATGTCATGCAAACATCATTGTGAGCCCCACAGTGATGGATTCAACACTATGGAGGATTATGCTTTTCTAGAAAGTATTCAAAAAATTAAAAAAGAAAAAAAAAAAATTCACAACTCAGAAACTACTAACAAGAATAGAATCCTATTTACAGCTCATATAAAATCAAATATCAATTTCAAACGCTGCTTGAAAACAAAATCGAAAAAAACAGTAATAAAGAAGTACCTTCCATTGCCTAGCTTTTTCTAGCTCGATGATATTGGCAATCTCCGGATCAATGACCTCGAGGGAAGAGTTCAGCTGTTTTGGCCACTGATTGAACGAATCAACGGTCAGGATTGAACGGAACCACAGATCTTGAAAGAACTGGTAAGCAGTGAGTACTAACAGAAGGGGAGCGTTGTAATTACGGAAATGCCACTGCCTTACCGCGACGCGAGAGTTCTCCTTCTCGTAGATAGCTTCGTTTGGTAGAGAAGACTGAGAAAAGAAAAACGAATGAGGATTTCAGAAGAAGGCTTGAAAAACGAAAACAAAAAGGAATGCGATTTGAGAGAAATGCATTTTGAAAGAAACGTTTTCTGGGAAGAGAAATGCATACCATGTAAAAGAGGGGATTGGAATTGAAGAGAGGACGGATTGGCTTCTGTACGGACGAGGAGAGCTCACGAAGCGCCATTGCCATTGCCATCTCTCTCTCTCTCTCTCTCTCTCTCTCTCTCTCTCTCTCTCTCTATCTCGTTTTGCCGTTTTTCTGGTTTTTTGGGACTGGAAATGGAATAGTCTACACTAGAGGTGGGCATCGGTCAGGATCGGAGCGGATTGGGCTCAACCTGATCAGATCCGAAATGGCAACGGGTAGACCCGAACTTGATCAGATCCGAAATCAAATCCGGGTCACCCGAACAGATCTGATACACGATTCATCCCACCCGAACCGAGTCCGCCTCGGTCAAAGGAACCGAGTTGGGTACGTTTCGGATCTGTATGAAATGTGGTCCACTTCAACATTTAATATATGTTAATTTTTTTATCAACGCCTAAATTGATATGTCAAAATGGATGAACGGCTTAGATAAAACATATACATCAAGGTGGGCCCCACATGGCTCTGAAAAGACTATCCGTTACTGTATTCATATTTTTACCGAGCATATTTATGTGCACTGCACGAAACTCTTTTTTTTTATATATATATATATATACCGTAGGTGAGAACTTGCTGTAACGACCTTAACAAGTTATTTGGATCTTATCATGAGGTATGCGTTATATCTAAACTGCCCATCCATTTGGCGAGCTCGTCATAAGGCTTACGATTAAAATTAAGACAGATCGAACTATCAAGTGGACCACATGAAATATTTAATGATGAAAATCATTCACTGCTGCTACTTGTGGCGTGGTCCAATGATCTTTAAATATTAATAAATTTTTAGATAATATTCTACGTTGATCTCTAAAAATATTTGAACGGTTTAGATATAATAAATATATCACTGTGGGGTCATGTAACTTTGATATCTTTGGACCGTTCGTACAACTCGGAGCTCAAGCGCCCATGTTTTTACTTAAAAGTTAAAACCGCTTTTCAGCCTATTGTTTTGCTCAAAACTAGTGTAGAGCTTGAATTGGAAACGGAACTAAGTAACTCAGTAGACTCGACGTACTGAGTAAACTCTTCAAGGTTAACCATGATTTATATATTTAATCCACTCCCATCCATTTTACCTGATAATTTTAGTGTTAGGGACAAAATATGAATTATATCCGAAGCTTGAATTGACCACACTACAGGAAACAGTGTGAACTGAGCGTCCACCGTTGAGAATATTCTTGTGGGCCATAGAAGTTTTTTTTTATCAAGATAACATTTGTGTTTTCCTTTCATCTATGTCTGTAAGATCGTATGATCAGGTTGGATGGCAAGTAAACATCATTGTGGGGGCACATAAAGGTTTCAATGGTGAAAAATTATTACTGATACCATTGCTGCCAAGTTGATGTGCATGGCAGGTAACTCATAGTGATAGGCGAGTAAACTTTGTTCGGGCGCACCGTGAATGCATGTGGTATATCCACACCGTCCATTCGTTTTTTAAGGTTATTTTAATCGTTGAATCCAAAATTGATGCATATCCAAAGCACAAGTGGACCACACCATAGGAAAAAGTAAAAGTATTGGTTTTTACTCCGGATCGGGCCGGATCTGATCGGTCTGGATCCATTCGGATTGGGTTTTCGAATCGAATCTGTTCGGATTGACCACTACCCGATCTGGATCCGGAAAATAGTCGGATCTAAATGACCCTACTCGATCAGCACCGATCCAAGCCGTCGGATCGGTTCGGAACGGGTCGGATCGGGTCGGATTCGCCGGATCGGTCCAAATATGCCCAGCTCTAGTCTACACCACCTCTTTTACGCTGCTCGTGAACCGCACAACTATGTGGAGCCCACCATGTTGTATATGTAAAATCCACTCCGTCCATCATGTTCTATCCTTGATTCTTGGTTTGGGGCTAAAATAAATATTCAGATCCACGATTCAAGTGGGACACCTCAAGGGAACAATGGGGATGGGATGCCAACCACAGGTTTGTTTGTGGGGCCACCATGGTTTGTATCTTTCGTAAAAACTGTTAATCAGGTGAAAGGTACTGTGTTGATGAGAAGATGAAAATAAAAATAAAAAATCAGCCTGATTTAAAATTCAGGTGCGTGAGCTTAGATGTTTAGGAGCCGTTTAACATCATTCTCATTGATGTGGCCCACCTAAGTTATCCATCCGGCTGATATTTTGTATGTTCAGTTAACGTAATGCTTCTCACATTATGGACGGTGGATTTTGCGTTACAACGTGATGGCCCCACAGAGTTTGGGTGTTTTGGGAGTGGATTAGGTATTACCCTTATCGTGTGGGGCCCACCTTAATGATTGTTTTGTAAATCCATGCTGTCCATCCGTTTTAACAGAACATTTTAGGAGGATATCCAAAAAATTAAGTAGAAAATCTCAGGTGGATCGTATCACTGGAAACAGCGGTGAATGACCTTAGAACATTTTATGGGCCACGGAAGTTTTGGATCAAGCCGATATTTATATTTTCCCACCATCCAGGTCTGGTTGAACTTAACAAAGGTTTCGATGGAAATAAACATTACGGTAGGCCCTAAGAGGTTTTTAATGGTGAAAGTTCAATCACCATTGTTTCCCGTGACGTGGTCCTCTTGAGATTTGGATCTGCTTAATTTTTTGGATATCGTAATAAAATGATCTGGAGAAACGTTTGGACGGCGTGGATATACAAAAAGTTATCAATGTAGGCCCCATGGTAAGGGTGACACAAGCGCGTAGCGGTTGTCAGGTGGAGTTCGTTTTGCCTCTGTTGCGACTCATAACCAGCTGTGCCGCCGCCCCAATTGGGTCCGCACGATGAGTTTTTCACTGATCGAAACCGTCCATTTTATGGACTCTGTAAATTTATGGCCATAGTAAGAAAATTATGCTGAATGGTTGATATTGAACATCACTACCTGTCGATGAATTTAGAAGAGTGAAAGGGATCAATAATATTCAAATCTAAAAATCAAAGGTCAAGATCATTAGTAGATAGTGATTATGGAACAATATCTTATCTATGGCAGTGACGAGAATACAGACGGTTATAATCATAGGATCATCTCAACTGCGTGTGTCCTAGCTGGATGCGACATACGCTGGATCTCAGACGCAATAGAGGCAGACCGAAATCTTTTGGAGAGGGCGGAGGTTGGTCGGAGAGTAAAATAATTCTGAAAATTAGAAAAACGAGGCTTCCGGATTCCACACTCCACACACAGGGACACGTGCCGATGTGGATTATATTATGAGAGATCTGATCTCTACATCAGCTGTTATGAAATGTTTTAGATCCTAGATTAGAAATCATTCCAAATTTACTTCTCTAGTGGGCCACATGACTACAAAAATATGAATGTACGGCTAGAAGATAGTTTTGACCGCGATTTTACTGTCTAGATTGAGGAAGTTCTGAAGAATGAAATGTTGAAAAATTAGTGGTTTTTAACAAATAATAAAAACAAAATTCGAATTTTCAAAATTTGAATTTTGTGAAATAATTTTGAATCTAATAAAATCATTTACGAAATAAATATGGAAAGATGGAGGAGATAAAACTTAGGTTGCGTGTTCATCATTACATGTGTTTCACATTGGCGGGCAACGAGAATGAGGCGATGTGGTAATAGTGTGGCGCTAGATGGCGCACTTTGTGTGCTGGATCCAGAGAAGGCTTGTCTTAGCAAGTCTGTAATTCATCGCGAAGTGATCGAAACGCTTTAAAAATTCGTGATTGACCTAGGAAATTGCTATTATTTTAATTATTTGATTTTCGGTGTATACCAAATTTGGAAACGCATCTTGCCTTCGCGATTCGATGGTTCAAATTTCACTAGATGGCGGGACGCGAAAATCGAAGCATCCTGGACCCGATACGTGGCTAAATGGATCTAGGATGAGGATGAAATATCTGGTGGCCACATCCATGCTCTCTCTCGATTCGTATTTGTAACGGGGAATCAAGAAAAAGAAATATAGAATACAAATCAGGTGAAGAAAAAAGTTTCTAATTGCAAGGTATTTTGACTTCACATGGTAGACAATGGCCCAAATTCCTTATTGTAAATAAAATAAAAGCCATAAAAATCGAAATCCTTTATGCTATAACACTCTTTGGAAAGGATATGCGATAAACCAAGAGTTCACCCAGAACAAATCAAGCATCTTCGTATTATCGAGACAAAAAGGATGACGCTAATGGGCATCCTCATCTTGAGTAGAACGGATTTCAAAATAATTAATCGAAGGTGCTAACAAAGTGAGGAAAATTCAAGAAAACCCAAAAGAAGATCCCACTCGTGTGACAAACATTGCCATGTGAAGGCTGCAACGATGAAATCGTAGCAATTCATTGAGTGAATCTAGTTATGGTTGGTGGTATGATACAGTCACGGTCCATGTATGCAACAATCGATCTTCTTTTAAAACGTGAGACCATTGTACAAATGGGAAATGAAGGACGATCGAAATGCAAAGGAACCGTGGAATTAATCTTTACCTCTGGAAAAAGGTTCGACCAACGTCCCAATGTCCCACATAAGGAGGAATCTTGTCTCGGGGGATCTCTTAAGCAAACCCTGGGATTAGGGTTGTGTTTGAATCGAGCAAGTTGATCTTGTCCAAGAATGGGAACTTTGTGGGTAAGGGATACTTTTGGGATGGGGCGCACGTGGTTGAGACGCATGGTAGACTAGCTGATGCACCTTAAAACAGCCTATGAACCGCGTGGAAGTATGCATAAGGTCTAAAATAATCAAGAAGCCATTAAGCGTTGAGAGATCGTCTCAAATTTTAGACCTAGATACATCTTGACGAACTAAATGAATTCTTACCCGTAGGTACTTTATAACGATTGTTCAAATACGTTATGTATATTGTTAAAATCGAAAGATGAAGCATTTAATGTCATTCAAGATCTATAAATCAAGTAGAAAATCAATTAGATAAAAATGTTAAAATCCTCGTAGTGATCGAGGTGGAGAATATTTCTCTAATGAATTTTCTAACTATTGTGAAGAACACGCATAATTCATCCATTCACAACAAAATGGTGTAGCGGAAAGTAGGACCCTCAATGCTAATACTCCTACCATTCTATGGGGAGATGAACTACTGCGTGTCATGTTTTAAAAAATTCCATCTAAGAAAACCAAGACCTCTCCAATGAAATATGGAAAGGAAGAAAACCAAACAAGGGTATCTTAGAGTGTGGGGTGCGCTGGAACTCCAGAACCCAAAAGAACTAAGTTGAAGAAGGGTCCTTGTAGGATAGGACACATAGTAAGGCTATAGACTTCAGACTTAGACACCAATGTAATTATGAGTCTAGAGATGTAATCAGAATTCGTATAGAGGAAAAGAATCTTTGAGATTGACTAATAGAATAATAAAAGAAACACTAATAGAAGAGAAGACTCTAGTGAACCTCGTGAGAGCGAGAGTAGAAAAGAGTCTTGAGATCAAATAGACGACTCTCCTTTCATCTAGTAGAGGGTGATAGAGAGAAGGTGATTAGGAAAATACTATGGTTTTAACTATAGAAGATGAACCTAAAACCTTTAGTGGTATGTCTTCGACTCCTTTTTGGAAAGAACTATTAATGATGAAATGGATTTTATCTAACCAAACATGGGAATTGGTAAATCTACCCCGGTTCCAGGTTGTAAGTGGGTATTTAAGAAGAAATATCCCGATGGTACAATTCAAACCTTTAAGGCAAGATTAGTTGCTAGAGGGTTTCCGAACAGAAAGAAGGAATCGATTATTTTGACACTTACTCTCCAGTAGCTCGAATAACATCGATTAGGATCTTATTCGCTCTAGCATCCATACATCATCTTCATATCCATCAAATGGACGTGAAGACAGCATTCCTGAATGGTGATCTCGATGAGGAGGTTTACATGGAACAACAGAAGGGTTTGTTCTACAGAGAAATGAAAGAAAAGTATGTAGACTAGTTAAGTCTTTGTATGGGTTACATTAAGCATGATAAATTTGATTCTAAAGTTCGTCTTATGGTTTTGAACATAATAATCATAAATGCATATATTTAAAAGTATGTAATGATTATATAGTAATCATATGCTTGTATGTAGATGATATGTTAATAATCAGTAATAAAATGGCCCTGAAACCAAAAAGTTTCTTTCTTCGAGTTTTCAAAATGAAGGATCTTGGACAAGTGGATACCATATTAGGTATCAAAGTTAAAAAACATAGTGGGGGTTTCGCATTAAGGTCTCATTATATTGAGAAAATAATAAACAAGTTTAATCACTTGAATATTAAAGAAGGCAAAGACCCCATTTGATCCAGTATTAAGTTAAAAGAAAACAGTGGAAGAGCAGTTGCACAACTAGAGTATGCTAGTCTTATGCGATCTTATGTATGCAACGATATAGCATATGTGAAAGTAAACTAAGCGAGGTTTACAAGTAATCCTAGTGTTGAACACTGGAAAGCGATAAGTAGAGTTCTAGGTTATCTTAAAGAAACCAAAGAACTAGGGTTATTTTACTCGAGAATTTCAGCAGTGATTGGAAGGATATACCGATGCAAGTTGGATATCGAGTGCGAGGGACAACAAGTCCACTACGGGGTGGATATTCACCCTAGGACAGGTTGTATGGGGATCCAAGAAACAAATATGCATAACGCACTCAACTATGGAATCGAGTTCATACTGACAGAAAAAGGTTTGAGTGGTTAAGGGATCTTCTTTTAGAAATCCCTTTGAAAGCCTATGGTGCATTTGTTTCACTTCATTGTGATAGTGAAGCCACCCTAGCGAGAGCCTATAGCGGTATTTATAATGGAAAGTCCAGGACACATAAGTTTGAGACATGACTATGTAAGGCAATTGATTCAAGATGGAATCATTGCGATCTCATATGTAAAGTCAGTAATAACTTTGATCCTTTTACTAAACCTCTAACGAGAGGTAGTAAGGACAACATCTGGAGGGATGGGGTTGAAACTCTTTACTCAAAGTTTCACCGGTGAAAGAAACCCAACCCTAATTTAGAAAATCTCTAAATATTGGGTTTAATGGGTAACAACAATTCCGATTAGTGAAAAGTTTCAAAGACTAAATAAGTCATCGAGAATGATAAAGTCCGTTACAAGAGAGGGATGAGTATTAAACTCTTAATGAAGTCCAAAACAGGACAAGTGTTTTCAAAATCTTGGAAGGATTTCACCTATGTGAGCGTAGAAGTGGTTTGAGCTTCTCATGAGACTTAGAGTTATCTCGGGATCGTTCATGAAACAGGATAAGCACATGGCCATTAAAAGTGCTAAGCAAGATTATAAAGGAACACTTAACGCAGGAGCTATTATGTGTGTGGTATTTTCGGTTATATCATATAGGAATAACTGGTTCAATCTGTCATGCAACCAGGAATTTCGAAATAACTTTAAGATACTTACACTAAGGAAAGATTCAAATCGCAAGATATCTTTCTTTATGCATAATAACTGTTATTATTCTGACAGAGTTTTTCATTATTTTAAAAAAACCAGTGGGGGATTGTTGAAAAATTAGTGGTTTTTAACAAATAATAAAAACAAAATTCGAATTTTCAAAATTTCGGGATTTTCCCGCCAAAACGTATTTTGAATTTTTTGAATTAAAAAGTGCGGTGTGTGTGCTTTGTCCCACATCGGAAATGAAAAAAAAACTTTTGTGGTTTATATGAGATGTTGTGAAAGGTATTCTTACTTGGAGCTTTTTGGAGGAGATAAAACTTAGGTTGCGTGTTCCAGTGCGAATCACTGGAACACACGCACGCATTGCCACACGCGCTCGAGGCCGGGCACGGAGCACGCGTGGGCGTGGGCGTCTTAGATGGCGCACTTTACTTCGCACGTCCGCATCGTGTTGGAGAGGGTCGCTCCTTCCGCGACCTTACGCGAACCGGCGCGATTCGGTGCGATCGCGTGCGATGGGTCCAGTGCGATGGGTCCGGGTCGAGCCTTAGGGTAGTGCGGATCGAAATGAGCCTGGGTTTTATAGGTGATCGAAACGGTCGGATCTTGAATCCAAAACGTCCGGCCGTTGTTTCTACAAACGGCTCTACGCATGAAAGCCAAAGCGGTCAAAACGGACGGGCCAGGATGATCTAACGGTCAGATCTTCTGATCTAATGACCAGAAACGTCTGGAATTAATGGACAACGGCCAAACCTGAGGCCTATATAAACTGGACCATTCCAGTCCGATTTCATCATCTCAAAAATATCATCTCTCCCATCAGATCAAATACAGTCCATAGCTCTAAAGAACACTTTGTGATCATCTCGACCGTCTAAATCATCGAAGAAATCTATTGCGTTAAATTGTTCCATAGTGGACCTATCGTGATTCCGCATGGATCAGGAGAGAAGGCTTGTCTTATCCTGGAAGCAATTCTCTGTAATCCATCGAAGATGATAAGGGGACGAATCACGCTTTAAGGACAACAGCCGTGATTCAGCCTAGTGAAATTGCTATTATTTTAATTATTTTTTCTAATTTTCGGTGTATTCAACCAAATTTGGTAACATGAAACAGAACGATTTTTGTGAAATAATATCTAATAATCATTTACGTAAATATGGAAAGATCAGATCATTACATGTGTTTCACATTGGCACTAGAAACTGTGTGTGTATGAGCAAGTATTCACGCGCGTAGAACCAGAAAATTCTGTACAAAAAATTTGATATACCATTAGAAACGCATCTTGCCTTCGCCCATTGACACGCGCTAAAATAAGCGCCCTATACGTGGCTAAATGGATCATGTATGAAATATCTGGTCCGTTCGTAGTAAGGAATCCTAGTTCAGGCAAAAAATCCACACATTAGATGGGCCATGCCAGCGAAAATATGGACACTCTTTGGAAGGGGTAACCAACGGTTCAAGTTCAAACTGATTATTACGGCTACTTGATAGTTGGATTTTAAAAAATAATCGAAGGTGCTGTGAGTGATCCCACTCGTGTGAAACATTGCCATGTGAAGGCTGCAAAGAGCTTTATTGAGGAAACTATTAGAATACTCTCCACATCACACGTGTGACATTGTACTTCACATGCAAAATCCTAACGGTTCAACGGTTCAATTTACACGTGTTGTCTCTTTGATGAATGCCTGATACTTTGGGCCGGGGCGCATGGACGGTGATGCCAGCCTGATGAACCGCGTGGAACTCTCATCATAAGTGTGCCACGTCGTGAATAATTATAGTATACACGCTCGAATAACGTTAGCGTTTTTCATATAGAGGCATGTCTTGGTATATCGTCATTTCGTTCCTATAATCAACAGAGACCGTCCATTCACTGGTCCTATTCTCCTATCTGTGGACGAACTACTGCGGCTTCAAAAAAAATTTAAAAAGAAGAAAGAAAGAAAAGGGCGCTGGACGCTCATGAAGAAGGGTCAGGACACGTGGCAGACATCAGACCACCATATGATTCCTAATCATAATAAATGACAGGTGGAAGTTGACGGTGAGATTCAGCGAGAGAGGACGATTCAGTGAAAGAACTCCAATACCGGGATGGGTTGATCGTCCTGACCGTTGATTTTATTTAAGTGGCCAGTCCATAATGGGCCCATTATCTGGACGGCTCAGATTAAAACAAAACCATGGTAGGCATTTTGTATATTTTGTACTAATTAAGAAAATTAGAAACCAAAAAAAAAATTCAATATATATATATATATATATATATATATATATATATATATATATATATTTTATAACTTTTATGCCCTTCTCGTTCTCATCCAAGCCAATCCAAATGGCTATAAATGGATTACACATCTAAGGTGGGAATTGGACTAACCGTCCATGCATGCCACGCGTCGCCACTCCAACAATAGCCACTCATTCCCTATCCCGCTCCCAACCACAGGCTACTGCGACAGGAACATCATAAAACATGCGACTCACGGCAGCAGATCTGAGCCGGGTCTGTGTGAGCCCGGGCCTGACCCAACCTACCCGGCCGTTTAGTAATTGACCTATGGGCCTTAGGCTCAACTCCCAAGGCCCGGGTCTAACCTGTTTTTTCGTGAGACTCCAAAATCGGGTCCATACCCACCCACGGGCCCATGCAAACACCCAATATATATATATATATATATATATATATATATATATATATATATATATATATATATATATATATATATTGATGTTGCTCACTAAGTGTTTGATGAAATGACTCAGCTAAGTGTCAACAGGTGGTGAGAAAGGCATGGATATTAAACAAATACCACTTCATCTTGATTTTGATGTTGCCTATTGAGTGTTTGATGAAATACCTATAAACTGCTGCTATTGTTTTACATACCATGAGAAATTGAAGGTGCACTCTGTAATGGGGAAAAACGGAATGACCTATAAAGGCAGGTTAGGTCAAGACTTGGCACGCCCCGATGCACAAAAGAGGATGAGAAATACGACCGCCAGATTAAGGAGGAAGGTTGGTACGACCAAACTCGGCCTGAAGGTTGGCACGACTAGGTCGGCCTGAAGGTCGGCACAACTAAGGTTGGTCTGAAGGTCGATATGACCTAGGTCGGCCTGAAGGTCCGCATGACCCATAATGGACTCTCCGAGGGACAACTTGAAGAGGCTATCAGGACACGTGAAGAAGTCAAAGGCTAGAGAAATTGGACATCACAAAAATATTCTTCCTAATTGGAAGGACAGGTCGATAGGCGGGGATGAGCTTATCCAACCTTATGCGTTGTTACCTCTATTGTCCGACTTTATCCGAAGGCCGGATAAATCTACCTCAATTCCCAACTGGTATCCAACCTTATCCGAGTCTGCGGTTCTACCTTATCCGAGGGAGCGGTCGAAAGTTCTCTCCAAGGATCGTGGAGGTTGATCCGTGATTAACTTGGGATCCCGAGATCTCTGCCGAGGATCTCAGGAGAATTCTCAAACCTTAGGAACTAGAATCCTTCTACAACACGTACCAACCAAATAGGGAGGTTTCCTCCACGTTATGACCTCTCCTCAACTATAAATGAGAGCATCTCTGATAGTGAAAGGTACACACACATACTATCTCTACCCTTAAACAACTTCTACTAGACCCAGATTCCTGACTTTGGCATCGAAGGGTCTCCTGCTTTAGCCAAGGTCTCCTTTCTCTTCTCCTTATGCAGGTACTCGAAGGTCTAAAAAGGGTGGACTAGATTTTTGCATTAACACACTCCATGTATTTGAGAAAATGCCGCACAAGCTCGATCTTAGCTCGAACTGGCCCAAGCTGCTGACCGAACCGAGCCAAGCTAGCCAGTCAGGCTCGAGGACCGAGCCAAGCTGAGTTCGAGCTGGGGTTAGCTAGTGGCTGAGCCGAGTCAAGCTATGCCAAGCTCGACTCGGTTTAACTCGTGTACAACTCTGTTTGAGACCATTATTTTTTGACTTGACAACTTACAATCGACTCGTTTAGACTCTGAGTCGAGTCATGACTCATCAAGTTTGGGTTGTATCGACCTAACTTAACTGAGTTGAGGGTGACTTAAAGGATGACTCGTGGTATTAAACTGGATTGCGTAGTACTAAATGCGAGTCAACTGGATTGATTATAACAGTCATTGACTTAGAGGGAGTCATGGTACTGAATTACTATACTTTATTGTATTGCTACCCAAAGATTGTAAGACGGACTATGATGAGATGCACTACTATTCTACATGAGTAACTGATTTGCATAATTGTAGCATACATTGTGTTAATATGATTTCACCAAACTCTACATAGAAGTGTGAATGTGCTATAGATACCGGATTTTGTTGGACCTAATGAACACTTGTATCAACGGATTGATATCAATTTAGTAATATAAGTACCCATATGCTTGAACTAGATTGTATATATGACGATATTGTTCATCCATATTGTCATCAATTCCTGCGAAAGCTAATTAAAGTAAGTTTTGTGCGATTTAGATGGATTTGTGTAGTGTATTTGGAGATTTGTGGGGATACATAAAGATGATTCTATGATAATATAACTGGAATGCATCGAGTGACTCCAAGGCATCTACTAAGCGGTCGCTTGAAGAACAATCGTATAAAAGCAGTTACAGAACAGATGGCGAGAGTAGAAGCAAAGAAGGCCATGTGGTGTTAAATGGTTATAACAATCGTTAGAATGTGGGAAGCATCTAGATGGCCGGGGTAAGGTGATAAATAGCAGAGGAATTCAATATAAAATACGTCTAACACCAATCCAATTAAACCCAATATTATCTTTCAAATTATCCTTTCAATTACCTATCATTTAAATTTCCTAGTGTACTCATTTACCTTTCGCTTGCTGTTTACATTCCTTAGTGTAACCCGCAACATTGATCAAGTAGTTGGTAATCTTGGCTGTAACTTGGGCCTATCCTCATACGCTAGATTCATTTCTCCATTCAGAAAGGTACTCTGCAGCTGCTCTTCGTGACCAACTGTAAGGATCCTTTTCTTATTTTTCTTTTATCTGTACTGAAAAGTCCTTTCGTATGGAAGACAAAGGTGTAACCCATCATCTGATGACGAACCCTACCCTCTAAATATCACTCAATCCTATTTACATACTGAGCAAGTGGCTAAATAGGCAGCCGATCTCATTCGATCTCGGTCATATACTACGTATATGCCTATCTTGACATTTGGGGTCATAGTTGTTCAGTTTGAATTGAGTTGTGAATTCAATTCTAGCACGCCCACACTTATCATGTGACCAAATTGAGAAAACAAATAAACCACAACAATAGTTTGGCATGCCCGATGGGACCCTATTTCTAACTGACCAATGTAACATTGTCAATTGGAATTATGAATAGGAGTAGTCGAATCGATGAGGTTGAACCTTCCACATTGATCGCACCACCTCCAACCAAAGACGTGCCGCTTCAAGCGGCCTATGAAACATTAAATTTGAATAGTAGCCTGACACTAAATACCGAAAATCAAGAAGAGGCGTCGACCTCTCGGACTATTTCTCTTGATGAAATAACTGTTGCAGTCCAAGATGTACAACCGAGTATCCAACACATTTAGGAATACGGAAGAGCCCAGGCCGATCAATTCTGTATTCAAACCGACAACACTAACAGATACATCACTAACCAGACTAAGGCCATGTATCGATTAATGACTATGATTGCCGAAAGAACGCCTCCAGCAATGCAGTACAATGCTGAGGGAAGTTCTATTGTAACACATTTTAGCCACCACTTGTGCTCTGCAAAGAAACCCACAACCAATTCCATTTCAAGAGATAAGGAATGCTCCACTGCCCATTGAGCTCAGACGACTAGAGCGGGAGGTTAGGGAATTTCATTCCTGAAGTTCAGAATCAAGGCCTACTAGGAGGGCATAACCTCCAACAATTCCTTAGAAATCCGTTGTTCTAAGGGAGACCAAACCGATTAGGCCCCGATCCAGCACCAATGGTTGAACCTCAGCGAGTGGATTGTGACCAAATCATGCAGAGGGTCTAAGAAGTTGTGGGCCAAGTCCTTAGCCGTAATACTATTCCGATCTGTCATAAGCTCTATCCTGAATGGATCGATTGACAACATCTGTTGTCACGGAATTATCGAGTGAACTTTGCCCTATCTTCAGGTGATCCTGACGAATTGACTATCGAGTATGTTGGCTGATTCATCATGCAGTGTGGGGAGCTAGCGAATGATGACTATCATAAGTTGCAATTATTCGGCCATTCTCTAACGGCAACGACTTTTACATGGTATTCCAACTTATTGCCAAATTCGATTCATACTTGGCAAGAAATGAAAGAAAATTTCCATGCTCATTAGTTTTTCTCTAAGAACGGGGAAATAACCATGGTTGATCTTGTCCGTTTCCAACAACTACCAGGAGAAACCTGCAAGAGCTATATCACCCGGTTTAAAAGAGCGAAAAGCTGGTGTTCAGGTTGTTATGATCGAAGCCAAATTTGTAAAGCTTACATAAGATGAGCTTGAATATAAACTTCATAAGAAATTCATTGGAACAAAGTTCATGGACCTATATGACCTGACTAGAAAGTGTTCACACCTCAAGTATGGGGTCGTGATGTAGTAATAATCTCGGTAAGACCGAGGTCGAATCCATAGGGACTGAACCTTGTGCGTAATCTGAGAATAACTCGAACTAGAACTAGGCAAAGATGAAATTTTAATCAGAGGTTTTTAAGAGAGTAATGGTGAAATATTAAACTAAGACTTGTGAAATTCAAAGGTGGGAAACTAGGGTGCCAAGGATCCACTTGTAGAGATCAGGGAGATCTATGCTTGATTCATAAACACAACTAGATTCAGAGTCCTATCCTCATCCAGATGGAAGATACTTCATTAAAAACAATTATGAATGTCCTTTGATCTAGTCATCAATGGATAAGAGGTATGAGAATTAGACTTGATTCTATCACAAGGCCATGCCCATGAGACAAAACAAACAACATAATCTAACCAATCCACATCCACCTAAGAGAGTTATGAACATTAGGAAGTTTCATCATCCAACCATGCCCAGGAGACGATGGTGAACAACAAGGCCTCCTAACTTCATAATCATAATAATGAAAAGGACATGCTCAAAGCTATCGCAGATCTGTTGTAATTTAAGTCACAATGAACCATAAAAAAATTAAAGGAATTCCTTATAATCAAACTTATACCTGAATCAAAAGGCATAAAGAAAAATCTCTTATCTCACTACAAGCTTCACCTCTTAGCCCTAGCTAAGAGGTTTAGCCCATCATAGACATGGTGAACTCAAATCTCTTAAAAAAATCGTAAACAAGAAAGAATTAAAGAAAGCAAAGAAAGAAAAGGAGGAAGGAACCCCAGCCGTCCCACACTATCTCTCTCTCTTGCTCCCGCTTTTGCTCCATATCCCAGATGATCCTCTCTCTCTCTCTCTCTCTCTCTCTCTCTCTCTCTCCTTTATATAGGCACCAGGGGTGGTTTAGAGGGCTGGAGGTTGGTGGAATTCGTGTTTATGTAGCAAGGACGCAGGAAACGCACCAACTTGCGTTTAGACCGAGTTCTCCGCCCATAGACGTCTAAGAAATCAATTTAGAGTCCATGGTTGTGGTAAAAACCCCCCATTAAGGTTCTGAACGGTTTGGCCCATCTGACCACAAACAGTGGCCCACAACTCCCTGCAATGTCCGGTTTTCCCGGACGTGCATTACCTATAAAAATCCTGCGCTGACGTGTTCGGTGGGCCCCATAGTGGTGTTTTCGGAGAAATTCACCTCGTTCATTGGATTCTTGACAAAATTTCAGTTGAAAAAGAGTGGTTTTGGTTAAGTTTTGGTGTGGTCCACTGTATAAAATTTATTCACCGTTCATCCTGCATTTTCTAGCGATCCATGTGTATACGAGCACAAGGAACCAAAAAGAAAGCATGTCCATGGTCTTGGTCACCCTCTGGACACAATTGATGGTCCAGATCATCCGAATGGATGATGGGTGGTAACGCCCTGAAAATCGGGAGTTGGGCATACACTCGACTCCGGAGTTCCCGGGGTCACTTATAATCGATTTTCATTAATATGCGCTTAATCAGGTTAAAAGCGCAGCTTGAAATTTCCTGGAACATGAAACACATCCACACAAGTCTACTGAAATGCAAGAGATCTAGAATATATACAGGTCCAAAAGAATATAAAGGGGTCGCCCATGGCGTTGCCCAACAAGACCAAAAAAAATATGATATGTCCAAAAGAATAGAGCTGAGCCCACTACTCAGTGATCCAAATCCTATCTATCAAGCCGATGGAGAGCCGCCCATTAGCTGGAAGTAAGATAGCTCATCCTCCTCCAAGCTCGCATCGTCAAGCTCCTCGTACACCGTCTCACCTGCATCTACGGGAGAGTCTGGTTGGTGTTTTAAAACACTGTCCCAGAGTGGGAGTGAGTGATCAACTCAGTAGGTGCTATTAGTCTTAAGTTGTAACAAGTATCAGTTATAATATGAATTTAATGAAAAGCAAGCATTCATAAACACCTAACTAATCTTATTAATGCGTATACGTGATAGATGATATGATGCATGCCCTTGCCACAACACTCCCTTAAGCAACTCCATCTAATGATCGCGTATGACTAACACTCCCTCAGAGCGACCTCGATTGTCGAGTCGCCAACCTAGCTAATGCGATGCGATGATAATGTTAGCCGAGTTCTTAGTTAAGTTCATTAATCTAGCAGGTTGGAGAATCAGATACACCTCTCATATCAATGCCTCAACTAGTTGCGATGCCGAGACCCCTCAACACGCGAGGCCAAGGCACCGCGATCCTTGACCCGTCGGGTTCCCCATGTAAGACCCCACAACTAGTTGTGAGTTATGTTTCCTTGTAATGACTGCGTAAATTTTGAGGACGAAATTTTTATTTGGAGGGGAGGGTTGTAAGACCCGTATCCTAGTCCGTACCGTTTCGTAGGCTTCCACTGTCCTTCTGGTCGAATTCTGGCAATCCTCGACCCATATCTGACGTTTGCTTGCGATCCTAAGCTGAGTCTTGCATACCGAAGCCAGCTCGAATCCAAACATGTACCTTGGCGACCGCGCCGTCGCCACGGTTCCAACGCCGTGACTCGCGCACCGACCCGATACCCAGGATAGAAGATGTCGACCCCCGTTCATTTCGAGGAAAACCCCGCGCTTGCGAATTCTGAGAGAATCTTTACGACCTATCCCATCAATCAATCAATCAATCAATGTCAAGTACAAGTCAAGTACAACAACCCATACCCTACCCTTACCTCTCTCTTACACAAGCCACCCCAAAGTCAACCCTCACATCACTTCATCCATCACTCAACCCATCACCCATCCTTATCATCCTATCACTTCTCTCTCTCCCTCATTTCTCAAAAATCTCTCCCAAGCAACATCCCACGTCCAAGCTCCCTCTCTCCCAAACCACAAGTGTGGCCCACCCTCTCATCTCTCATCCACACCATCAAAACCCCATCGACCTCCATCAAAAGTGTAGGTAAGGAGCTAAGGAGGCTAAGGGACCAAGGAGAAGGCGTAGAGGTGGGTGATCTACCGTTGATTTCGATTTCTAAGGGCCCACTTATTGTGGGACTCACTTGATGAATGCATTGTATTTGGGAGGGCCCAATAGTGGCGGGGTCCCTCCCCTTCACGGGTATTTCTCTCTCTCTCTCTCTCTCTCTCTCTCTCTCTCTCTCTCTCTCCCTCAGGATGAAGTGGGCCCCACCGATATGTTAAATCTACTTCATCCATCAGATGGTTTGGCCCACCACATTTCAGGGAGATCCATACCGTCCACTCTAGGGATGGTGGGGAGTTCCACACACTAGACTAAATAATATATAATATATAATATACATACATGGTGGGCCACGTACATGTGGGACCCACCATGATGCTATGATTATCCATGCCGTCCAGCGTTCAGGGATGTTGGACGTGAGGTGGGGTGTAGCTAACATGGAGTGCGTGTACTGACATGGGTGTGTACTAACAAAGCTAACAAAAAAATTGCTTTTGGGGTAGGCCGCTCATGTAGGCCCCACCTTGATGTATGTACATAATCCAAGCCGTCCATTCCGTTGCCCAGCTCATTTTAGGTGTTGAGCCAAAAAATGAAGCTGATCCCATTTTCTGGTAGGCCATAACATGAGAACTAGGGTTTTCTACCGTTAAAACCCACTTGATAATTTTACACACCGAAACATACCCAATATTGGGCTTGTTTTGTCGGTATTGAGCCATGAAATGCAATGGCCGGGGCGGATTTTCCTAATGAGGGCCCCACTTAGGAAATTCCTTAGAAAAACTTATTTTTTCAAAATAAATAAATAATAATAAAAAAAATGAGGCAGAGACGCTGCTGCTGTTAGCGTCTCTGGATGCTATAGTCAGCAGCGTCCGATGTTATGCTGGCTGGACAGTGGGCCCCATCTCAGGCCCCACCGTGATGTGAGTCGAACATCTGCACTGTGCATATGGTGGGCTCCCCCCTAGCGATGGGCCACCCAAAAATCAGCCATACCTGGAATTCAGGTGGCCCACGCCAAAGGAAACCGTGAGAATTGAACGTCTACCATTGAAACCCATTTTAGGGTCAGAAGTTTTGATCAATATGAAATTTGTTTTTCCTCCTCAATCCAGGTCCGTGTGACCTTATCAACCAGTTGGATGGAAATAAACATCACCATGGGCCCTAGGTCCACGTGACCTTATGAACAGTTTAGATTACAAATAAACATTACACTGGGCCCTAGGTCCACGTGACCTTATGAACAACTTGGATGGCAAATAAATATTTCGGTGAGACCCCAGGTCTGTATGACCTTATCAACAGGATTGGGTGGAAAATAAACATTGTGGTGGGCCCCACGCAGGACCCACTGATGTGTGTGCTCCACACCTTCCATCAGTGTGGTCCCCACTATGAGGTATGTGTAATACCTATGTTATCCATCCCTATCGGACCCCACCATAATGCATGTGTTGCATCCAACCTGTCCAACCATTTTTAAAAGAACATTTTAAGGTTTGAGACTAAAAATAAGACAAATCTAGGATCAGGTGGACCACATTATAGAAAATAGTGGGTTTGAACATCCACCATTAAACCCTTAGAAATTTTAATGGTGGAAGTCCTTATCACCACTTATATTTGAGTGTGGCCCATCTGGTATATATGTGGCCCATGTGGTGTGGCCCACTTACCATGTTATATTTGTTGAGGCCACCTTGATTTGTATGAGGCCCGTTGTTGAGGCCGCCTTAATAGATGTGAGGCGCATGTTATGAGGCCCATTGTGATGCATACAAGGCCCATGTGATTAGGCCCAACTTAATGCAATTGTGGCCCACCCACTGAGGCCCACTTTGATATATCTGAGACCATGGTTGAGGCCCATTTGACATATTAGAGGCCTATGGGTCGAGGTCCAATGGGATGTACATAAGGCCCATTATAATGTGTTTCCACCGTAGTTCTTGTGATGATCTCGATGGCGGGCCGTGCCTTGGGAGTAATGATGGTTTGACATCCACATTGTAGGATGATGTTGGTTAAATGTTTGCATTATCACTCGCCCTAAGGCCCATTGATAGGCCCATACTTGTAATGTGTAGGCCGTCTAGGCCCATTTTCGCTATGTACAGAGTCCATCACTATATAACATGTTTAGTATAGATCCACATGATCATACGCATCATATGTATGCTTGATATGAGGAGTAACTGATCATAGCATATACCCTCGGGCAGATTGTTTATGGGCTCCTTGATATGCGGATTTGCCCTTCATGAGCGCGCGGTATGCGTAGTAATTGTTGCATGTCTGGTAGAGTGATTCATGTACTTACATTTATGTGATTATGATTATTGTATGCACTAGCGACATCAGGGCCATAGCCTCCACAGACACATCGTGGATGGTTGGATTGGATACCAAAAATACTGTTTCTAGCATCAGGGTGCCATAGATGTCCCTGAGTGAAAATCCCTAAACCCAATGATACCAGAGGATGACTCCAACGTCGAGACCGAGTGGATATATGAGTGCTCGAGGGCCAAATACTAGGAGGCCGCTTCTCCTACTGTGTCATGGTCAGTTGAAAAGGGGTGTGGCCTTACTCGCCCGAGGGTAGAGGGTAATACTAGGCTGAGTTTGACTAGCTCGTGAATGGGTCCACTATCGATGTGTCGGATAGGTATTGACAGACTATTGGCCAGGTAGATAGTGAGGTTTCTTACGCTCACTTGGACTGTGCGGCTGGAAGAGCGGCAGTGCCATTTGGAGTGTACTAAACCCCGGTGATTATCCTGAATGAGAACTGTACTGATATATGATGATGATTGGCATGCTTGAGCTGCATCTTGCATCGCATAGTCTTGACATGACCAATAACATTCATATCTTGCACCGCATAGCCTTGGTATGGCTGATTGCATTTAAGTACTTATCAGCATGATTTCGCATTACCCTGACCTTACATTTTGAGCACGCTCATATTGCGCACACACTTACACCACCCTCTAAGCTTTCTATAAACTTATGTATGATTGATGCGTGCAGGTGACGCCAGGATGCAGCCGTAGCACAGTAGTAGCAGGAGTGTGCAGCCAAGCTTCTGGAGTTTTTGTTGCTTTCATTATATTGTATTTCCCTTTCATACGCCTTGTACTCAAAGTTTTTTATCATAGTAAATTTTGTGATGGTGTTCTTGTGGTTATTGTTCATGGGTTATGCTTATGGTTATGCTTATACTAAATCAAAACCATGTTTGAAATCTTCCTTGTAGGATCCCAGGATCGGAACCTGGTATATGGATACCGGGAGCCGAGAATGGGGTACTATGGAGGCTGTCAGCACCGGATTCGGCGATCAAAAATTTTGTGAGCCCGGTTTTCAAGTTTGAGGTATAACAGATGTAAGGCCTGTATCCTAGACCGTACCGTTCCGTAGACTTCCGCGGTCTTTCCAGTCAAATTTCGGCAACCTTCGACCCTTAACCGACATTTACGCGTGACCTTGATTCATATGCCGCCAATCAGAATCGATTCAACCTAAGACTAGTACCCTTGCAACCGTGCCATCGCCGCGGTTCGGATGCCGCAACTCGCGCGCCGATCTGATACTCTGGCCAGGAGATGTGGGCTAGCGTTTGGTGCGAGGAAAACACTGCGCTTAGGAATTTCGAGAGAATCTCAACGAGATGTCATATCAATCCATCAATCCCATCATGTCAAGTACACATCATCTCTCACCCTTGCCCAAGCAACCCCCAAAGTTAAAAAGTTCTTACACCACGCATACCTCTCTTATAACATTTGCCACAAAAGTCAAAAAGGCTCTTACACACATCACTCACCACATCCATCACCCATCACTCCTCTCCCTTTACAAGTCTGTCTGTCTGTCTCTCTCTCTCTCTCTCTCTCTCTCTCTCTTTTCCAAGCTCATTTCCAAGCAAGAAAAACTCCACACGTCCTAAGCTTCTCCAAGCTTTCTCAAGCAACAAGTGTGGCCCACCTTCCTACCCTCTCATCTTCCATCTCAACCATCCAAACTCCATCTCCTCCGTTGGAATCAAAGATAAGGAGCTAAGGAAGCCTAGGGTGCAAGAAGAAGCCGATGGGTGATCTTAGATCTCCACTCTTTTTTTTTAATCTTTGTGATGTAAGGGCTCACTCATGTGGGACCCATCTTGATGTAGGTTTTGTATCAAAGAGGGGCCCATAGTGGTGAGCCCCTCCATCGTCGCCGATGTCTCCCTCTTTCTCTCTCTCTTTCTATGATTATGACCCACCTAATGTGTGTATATCATCCATGCCATCAACTGGTGGACCCCACCTATGTGGGACACACCATGATGTTGTTATACCATCCCAACCATCCATAGGGGACCCACCTTAAGGTGGCTATCAGTGGGAGTGGCTGCCAGTGAAGTATGATCTGGTGTGGGCCCACCCAGCCCTATAGCTCAGGTGGTAGGCTGAGTGAAAGATACCCTCGTTTCAACGCTGCGCCCACCCAGCTCCCTGGCTCAGGAGGCAGATCGAGTGAAAGATACCTCTTTTCAACACTTGAGGTCTTGGTATCGATCCTGGGGAGGTGGCTAACATGGAGTGTATACTGACATGGTTGTGGACTAACGGTGGGGTCCATGGGACCCACCCCCGTCCTCCATCCATCTAGATGGGCCTCACCACACTGTATGTGTTTAATCCAAACTGTCCACCACCTCTAACGGTGGGGCCCACGTCCGCGTAGGGCCCTCCCTGCTACACCAGATCCACAGCTCAACTGGCAAACTGAGTGAAAGATACATCGTTGCAACACTAAGGTCTTGGCATCGATTCTCCAGCGGGGTGGCTGACAGTGAGTGTGATCAGATAGTGGGTCCGTGGGACCCACCCCATCCACGTCGTCCATCCACTTTGGTGGGCCACACCATCATGTGCGGTGTCCGACGGTGGGACCCAGCCCCCACGTGTGGGGTAGCACCGTGATGTATGTATGGTCCAGGCCTTAGACGGCCTGGACGTGTGATATATAATATATATTATATTATATTATATATATAATATATTATATTATATTATATATATGATATCTTATATTATATAATATATATATATATTATATACTATATGAGGTTGTGGTGGGCCCTACGTGGGACTCACCTCTGTTTGTGCCAGAGATGAAAAAGACAAAGAAAAAGTAAAAAAAAAAGATGCAGCTTTGCTGCTCATAAAGCAGTACGTGGCTGCTCTCTCTCTCTCTATCCCTCACACACACACACACACACACTCTCTCTCTCTCTCTCTCCCTCTTTTAACGTCCAAGCCTTGTGGGTTCCACATGACCCACGTGTGTTCTGATGGTGGGACCCACCCTAGATGTATGTGTTTCATCCCCTGACATTGGCCCTAACGATGTATGTGCTCTGTCGACACCATCCACTATTTGAACGGCGGGGCTCACCATGATGCATGCGTTGCATCCATACTGTCCAACCATTTGTGAGATCATTTTACAGCATGGAAGATAGTGGTGAACCAGATCTAAAGTTCAAGTGGACCCCACCATCCAAGTAGTGTACCGTGACATCCACCGTTCAACTTCTAAGGGCAGCAGTAGTTTCCAATTTAGTTGATATTTGTTTTCATTTCATCTATCTCTATGTTCACTTGTGAACAGGTCGGATCTTAAAAATTTATGAGGGTGGGCCCAATTTGATATACCTAAGGCCATTTGACTTGGCCCATTTGACGTGGCCCAATTGATTCGGCCCATTTGACTTGGCCCAATTGATTTGACCCATTTGACTCGGCCCATTTGATCAACCCATATGATTAGGCCCATCTTGATGTAGTTATGGCCTATCCATTGAGGCCCACCTGATATACTTAAGGCCCACGTTATGCGGCCCATTTGTTGTACCTAAGGGCCATGGGTCGAGGCCTAATTGGATGTACACAAGTCCATTAAGATGTATGACCCTACCATGGTTTGTGTAATAATGTTATGACAGTCGTGCCTTGGGAACAATGTTGGTTTGACGTCCATATTGTAGAATAATGTTAGTTAAATGTCCGCATTATGATTCTCCCTAGGGCCCATTGTTAGGCCCATACTTGTAGGCCGTCTAGGCCCATCTTCGTTATGAACAACATCTATCCCATATAACATATTTAGTATAGTTCCATGATTCATGATCATACGCATCATATGTATGCTTGATATGAGAAGTGACTGATCATAGCATATGCCTTTGGACAGATTATTTAGGGGCTCCCGGTTAGGCGGTGTTGCCCCACATGAGCGCACGATACGTGCAAGATTACTGCATGAATGGATAGTGTGATTCATGCATTTTACATTATGTGACATGGTTACCGTATGCCCTAGCGACATCAGGGTCGTAGCCTCTACAGGCGTATCGTGGTTGGTAGGATTGGATACAAAAATTTTTGTTCTACATGGGGTGCTATAGATATCCCTGGGTGAAAGTCTCAAAACCCTTATAGTACTAAGAGGTTGCTCCAACGTCTAGACCGAGTGGGTGCAGGAGCGCCGAGTGCCGACTACCAGATGACTGCACTTTCCACTGTGTCATGATCGGTTGGAAGGGGGTGCGGCCTTAGCCGCCCGAGAGGAGGGGACAAAGCTAGGCTGAGTTTGACCAGCTCGAGGAATGGGTCCGCTATCGACGAGCCGAGCCCGATATTAGCAGGCAAGTAGTGAGGTCTCTTCCACTTACCTTATTACACGCGATGGGGCGACAATCTGGTTTAGAGTGTACTAGACCCCGGTGATATCCTAGATTTGAGCTGTATTGATATGTGGATGTAGATGAGGATTTGTATGCTTGAGTTGCATCTCGCATTGCATGACCTTGGTATGGCCGACATCATTCACGCCTTGCATTGCATAGCCTTGGTACGGCTAGTGGTATTCATGGATTCATCAGCATGTTCCACATTACTCTGATACTGCATACCGCATTACCACCTTGCGCACACACTTTCACCACCCTCTAAGCTTTCTATAAGCTTATGCAAGACCGTTGTGTGCAGGTGACGTGAGGACGCAACAACGCTGAGACAGGAGGGCAGAGCAGATCTTTTTGGAGCTTTTTGTCCATTCTCATTGTATTTCCCTTTATGCTCATTGTACTTATAAAGTTGTTGATCATAGTGGAAACGTGATGAAGTTTTTGGTTGTTGTTTGTGGGTTATGCCTTTGGTTATACTTATTACGAATTAAACTAATGTTGAAAATCCTCCTCGTAACATCTCAGGATCGGAACTTGGCGAATGGGCGTCGGGAGCTGAGAATGGGGTTCTACGGGGTGTCAGATTCAGCGATCAAAAATTTTGTGCGCTCGGTTTCTGAGTTTGGGGTGTGACAACAGAAGTTGGTATTAGAGCCTAACTTAATAATAACCGAGAACAACATCACATGTTTGCTATGAGTTTAGGGCGGTTAGGTTCCGAGTGCGAAAACTTCCGATTGAGTTCCCTAACATACGATTCTCAAGGTTGATTAGCGTCCTTATTCTTCCTATAGTACATGCTGCCTAGGAGAGCGACCCGAGCGCACCCCGCTCCACCACCTGAGGCTCCAACTTTACCACCTGCCCCTCCTGTTCCACCGACAGAGATCCCTACTCCTCTGCTTGAGGATGACATTCCTCCACCTGAGACTGGTGTGGATCCGACTGTACCTGTGAGTGCCTCTTAGTTACAGCAGATGTTGTAGGGTGTGACCGCTGCACTTCAGGGGCAGGGCAGGCGCCCAGTTGTTTCTCCAGCCCAGGCCAAGCAGGAATGCGCGAGCGCCCTTCTTCGTGAGTTCAGACAGCTCGATCCTCCGCGTTTCCAGGGCGAGCCAGATCCGACTGGAGCCGAGAAATGGCGCTCCGATGTGGAGAAGATTTTTGATACCATAGAGTGCACGACCCAACAACGAGTCCGATTGGCTGTATTCCTTCTCCAGGATGAGGCAGAGCACTGGTGGACCTCCGTTACCCGCGTCGCAGGACCTGATCATGTCTGGACATGAGAGGACTTTATCGATAGATTCTGGGAGCATTACTTTCTTGACCACATTTGACGTTAGAAAGCATTGGAGTTCGAGACTCTAGTGCAGGGGGACATGACCGTGACACAGTACGCGGCCCGTTTTGTGGCGCTATCGAGGTTTGCACCGTATTTAGTTGATGATGAGGGGCGGAAGGCCCGCCATTTCAAGAACGACTTACGTTATGGTCTTCGAGGCCGTGTTATTGGGCATAAGCTCCTGACGTTTCAGGCGGTAGTGCGGAGGGTTCAGATTTACGAGATTGAGTGGACCGGTACGCAGGCCGATTGAGATCAGAGGATGGGTTGGAAGAGGCAAGCCCCCTCCAGTAGCTCCTAGCAGCATCGACGGCCAAAGAGTTACAGGAGACACTCACCTGCTAGAGCACCAGTAGCACCTCCAGTGTCACCCCAGCAACCATTTTTAGGGACCTGTTTTGGATGTGGGGGGACAGGGCACTACCTGTCTGAGTGCCCCCGTCCTCATCTACAGCAGCCGAGAGCACCACAACAACTTCCACAATAGCAGCCGAGAGCACTACAGCAGCCCCCACAGCAACAACAACCCCATTAGCAGCGACCGCAGCCACCTCAGCCGCCAAGACCCCAGCAGCCGCAGAGACAGTAGTACAGGCCACCGCAAAGGTAGCAGCATCACCAAGGACTTCAGAGGGGACAGACACCTCCCCAGCTAGCTCAGTCTTGGTTCTACCCAGCTCGGCAGGATCTGCAGTCATCTGGAGGAGTCATTGAGGGTATTCTTTCTGTCTCCGCATGTATCGCACGTGTACTGTTTAATTACAGTGCATCCCATTCATTCATGTCTGAGGATTTTTGCCGATCGATTGGATTACCAACAGAGTCTGCTAGTGAGGGATTGACTGTATCGACGCCCTTGGGGAAGACCACAGTATTGGGCCATTTCTGTTTGTCTTGCCCCGTTCTGGTCGGTAATATCATTTTGCCCGCTGACTTATTCGTGTTGCCGATGTCAGATTTTGACGTTATCTTGGGCATGGATTGGCTTGCCGAGTATCACGCCGTGATGGACTGTTCCGCGAGGATTGTCCCATTCTCTATACCAGGCTTGCCGTGGTTTCAGTTTGTCGCCGAGCCTAGAGGAGAGCCGTTGTCTTGTTTGATGTCCTGCGCAGTCGAGGAGCCTGTTACTTTGTGTATCGATCAGCTACCGGTGGTCTGTGATTTTCTCGACGTATTTCAAGAGATTCCGGGATTGCCGCCTCGTCGTCATATTGAGTTCCGGATTGATTTTGTGCCCGGTACCGCGCCTATCTTGAAGACCCCGTACCGTATGACACCGATGGAGTTGCGAGAGTTACAGCGATGGTTGAACAAGTTGCGTGAGTTGGGATTTATTTGTTCGAGCAATTCTCCGTGGGGAGCGCCGGTACTCTTTATCAGGAAGAAGGATGACTCGTTGAGGCTCTGCGTAGATTATCGCGAGCTCAACCGGGTCACGATCAAGAACAAGTACCCGCTCCCAAGGATAGATGATTTGTTTGATCAGCTGCAGGGTGCACAGTTCTTTTCGAAGATTGACCTGCGTTCCGGTTATCATCAGATTCGAGTCCGAGAGGAGGATATCCCGAAGATGGCTTTCAGGATGCATTATGGTCATTTTGAGTTTCAGGTCATGTCCTTCGGACTGACCAATGCACCCGCGGTCTTCATGCAGTTGATGAACGAGGTCTTCCGTCCTTATCTCGATTAGTTTATTGTGGTCTTCATCGACAACATTCTGATATATTCGAGGACTCGTGACGACCATATGCAACATGTGGAGATCGCTTTGCAGATCCTCCGTACCCACCAGCAGTATGCAAAGCTGGAGAAGTGTGAGTTCTAGCAGGAGGAGGTAAGATTCCTCGGTCACGTGGTGACAAGGGAGGGTGTCGCAGTAGACCCCTCGAAGGTTGAGGCAGTGCGTCTGTGGGGCCAGCCCACGACTGCGTCCGAGATCCACAGTTTCCTTGGTTTAACAGGATACTATCGGCGTTTCATTGAGGGCTTCTCCCGTATTGCAGCCCCGTTGACTAGGTTGACTCAGAAGCGTGTAGATTTTATTTGGACTGACGCATGTGAGTAGGTATTCGTGGAGCTGAAGGACCGTCTGACGTCCACTCCTGTCCTCACTCTTCCCTCTGGGAGTGATGGATTTGTTGTATTTACCGATGCCTCATGTATTGGTTTAGGTGTTGTCCTGATGAAGCACGGTAGACCTGTAGCCTTCGCGTCTCGTCAGTTCAAGGTCCATGATCTGAACTATCCCACGCATGATTTGGAGCTGGCAGCAGTCGTCTTCGTACTGAAGGTGTGGAGACACTATCTCTATGGGGTTAGGTTCGAGCTCTTCTCCAACCACAAGAGCTTGAAGTATCTATTCTCTCAGTCTGAGCTGAACATGAGGCAGAGACGCTAGATGGAGCTTCTGAAGGACTATGATTTTGACCTCCAGTACCACCCAGGCAAGGCAAATGTGGTGGCAGATGCCCTCGGTCGTCAGCCACGAGGCCTGGTGGCATATATGATGATTCAGGAGTAGAGGATGCTCGAGGATATAGCAGAGTATGACTTTAATTTTGGTCTGCAGTCTTCTATCGTTCAGCTATCGACCCTGTCGATTCAACCTTCTCTTGTCGCAAGGGTGATAGAGGCTCAGCAGACAGATGAGTCGTTACAAGATTACAGAGCAGAGGTAGCATCTGAGAGTCAGACAGATTAACAGATTGGTTCTGATGGTGGACTTCGCTTTAGAGGCCGATTATGTGTCCCAGATATTCCTGAGTTGTGTAAAGATCTTATGACCGAGGCACATCGATCGCAGTTTTCTATCCACCCTGGCTCGACGAAGATGTATCGTGATATAAGGAGACAGTATTATTAGACGGGGATGAAGCACTAGATCTCCAGTTTTGTGGCCAAGTATGACACCTGCCAGTGTGTCAATGCCGATCATCAGAGACCCCCTGGTCTATTACAGCCATTGAGCATCTCGATGTGGAAGTGAGAGCATATATCTACCAATTTTATCATGGGTTTGCTGAGGACTCAGCGCGGTCATGACCCCATCTGGGTTGTCATTGATCGTCTAATGAAGTCGGTACATTTTCTTGCGATTCGTGCAAGTTGGCCTTTGGACCGGTTTGCGAGGTTATTCATCAAGGAGATTATGAGACTACACGACGTTCCAGTCTCGATCATTTCTGACCGAGACCCGAGGTTCATGTCTCAGTTCTTGAGGAGCTTTCAGAGAGTGATGGGGTCTGTTTTGCAGCTTAGCACCGCGTATCATCCGCAGACCGATGGCCAGACCGAGAGGGTCAACCAGATCCTTGAGGACATGCTTCGGGCCTGCGTGATTGACTTCGGGGGTAGCTGGGATGAGCATCTTGGATTGGCTGAGTTCGCATACAATAACAGCTATCAGGCGACCATTGGTATGAATCCTTTTGAGGCATTGTATGACAGACCGTGTAGATCTTCGAGTTGTTGGATCGAGGTTGGAGAGCGGCGTCTCCTAGGTCCTGAGCTTGTGCAGAAGACATTAGAGGCTTTTGATATCATCAGACAGAGGATGCGCACAACTCAGAGTCGGCAGAAGAGTTATGCTGATCGCCGGCGTCGTTCCTTGGAGTTTGATGTAGGGGACCATGTATATCTCAAGGTCTTGCCCATGAAGGCCGTAGTTCGATTTGGAGCAAAGGGCAAGCTTGCCCCGAGATTCATAGGACCTTTCGAGAACACTGGGCGCGTTAGCGCCGTGGCCTATCGGCTTGTCTTACCATCTCAGTTGTCTGGCATCCACAACGTTTTTCATATTTCTATGCTGAGGAAGTGTGGGTCAGACGTGGTTCCTTTTATTGATTGGCAGCCGTTGGAGGTTCATGAGGACGCTTCTTACATTGAGATGCCAGTTCGTATCCTTGATCGGAAGGAGCAGGTCCTCCGGACCAAGGTCATTCCCTTGGTGAAGGTTCAGTGGGGTCACCATTCAGTTGATGAGGCATCTTGGGAGCGCGAGGCTGAGATTCGGGAGCGCTATCCCTATCTCTTTGATGATTGATTATATGTTGTATCTTGAATATTTTCTTCGATTTTATATGACGATGCCTTGTTTCCTCTTCTATTGTGAGTTATGTTTCCTAGCAACGACTGCGTAAATTTTGAGGACGGAATTTTTATTTGGAGGGAAGAGTTGTAAGATTCGTATCCTAATCCGTACCGTTTCGTAGGCTTCCGCAGTCCTTCCGGTAGAATTTCGGCAATCCTCGACCCATATCAGACGTTTGCGAGGGATCCTAAGTCGAGTCTTGCATACCGAAGCCACCTCGAACCAAAACATGTACCTTGGCGACCCCGCCGTCGCCGCGGTTTCAACGCCGCAACTCGCCCACCGACCCAATACCCAGGATAGAAGATGTCGACCAGCATTCATTTCGAGGAAAACGCCGCGCATGCGAATTCTGAGAGAATCTCTACGACCTATCCCATCAATCAATCAATCAATCAATTAATCAATGTCAAGTACAAGTCAAGTACAATAACCCATACCCTACCCTTACCTCTCTCTTACACAAGCTACCCCAAAGTCAACCCTCACATCACTTCATCCATCACTCAACCCATCACCCATCCTTATCATCCTATCACTTTCTCTCTCCCTCATTTCTAAAAAATCTCTCCCAAGCAACATCCCACGTCCAAGCTCCCTCTCTCCCAAACCACAAGTGTGGCCCACCCTCTCATCTCTCATCCACACCATCAAAACCCCATCGACCTCTATCAAAAGTGTAGGTAAGGAGCTAAGGAGGCTAAGGGACCAAGGAGAAGGCGTAGAGGTGGGTGATCTACCGTTGATTTTGATTTCTAAGGGCCCACTTATTATGAGACTCACTTGATGAATGCATTGTATTTGGGAGGGCCCAATAGTGGCGGGGTCCCTCCCCTTCACGGGTATTTCTCTCTCTCTCTCTCTCTCTCTCTCTCTCTCTCTCTCCCTCAGGATGAAGTGGGCCCCACCGATATGTTAAATATACTTCATCCATCAGATGGTTTGGCCCACCACATTTCAGGGAGATCCATACCGTCGACTCTAGGGATGGTGGGGAGTTCCACACACTAGACTAAATAATATATAATATATAATATACATACATGGTGGGCCACGTACATGTGGGACCCACCATGATGCTATGATTATCCATGCCGTCCAGCGTTCAGGGATGTTGGACGTGAGGTGGGGTGTAGCTAACATGGAGTGTGTGTACTGACATGGGTGTGTACTAACAAAGCTAACAAAAAAAAATTTACTTTTGGGGTGGGCCGCTCATGTAGGCCCCACCTTGATGTATGTACATAATCCAAGCCGTCCATTTCGTTGCCCAGCTCATTTTAGGCGTTGAGCCAAAAAAAATGAAGCTGATCCCATTTTCTGGCGGGCCATAGCATGAGAACTAGGGTTTTCTATCGTTAAAACCCACCTGATGATTTTACACACTGAAACATACCCAATATTGGGCTTGTTTTGTCGGTATTGAGCCATGGAATGCAATGGTTGGGGCGGATTTCCCTGATGAGCGCCCCACCTAGGAAATTCCTTAGAAAAATTTATTTTTTCAAAATAATAATAATAGTAATAATAAAAATGAGGCAGAGACGCCGCTGCTGTCAGTGTCTCTGGACGCTGTAATCAGCAGCGTCCACTGCTATGCGGGCTGGACAGTGGGCCCCATCTCAGGCCCCACCGTGATGTGAGTCGAACATCAGCACCGTGCATATGGTGGGCCTCCCCCCTAACGATGGGCCACCCAAAAATCAGCCGTACCTGGAATTCAGGTGGCCCACGCCAAAGGAAATCGTGAGAATTGAACGTCTACCATTGAAACCCTTTTTGGGGTCAGAAGTTTTGATCAATATGAAATTTGTTTTTCCTCCTCAATCTAGGTCCGTGTGACCTTATCAATCGGTTGGATGGAAATAAACATCACCGTGGGCCCTAGGTCCACGTGACCTTATGGACAGTTTGGATTGCAAATAAACATTACAATGGGCCCTAGGTCCACGTGACCTTATGAACAGCTTGGATGGCAGATAAATATTTCGGTGGGACCCCAGGTCTGTATGACCTTATCAACAGGATTGGGTGGAAAATAAACATTGTGGTGGGCCCCACGCGGGACTCACTGATGTGTGTGCTCGACACCTTCCATCAGTGTGGTCCCCACCATGAGGTATGTGTAATACCTATGTTATCCATCCCTATCGGACCCACCGTAATGCATGTGTTGCATCCAACCTGTCCAACCATTTTTAAAAGAACATTTTAAGGTTTGAGACTAAAAATAAGACAGATCTAGGATCAGGTGGACCACATTATAGAAAATAGTGGGTTTGAACGTCCACCATTAAACCCTTAGAAATTTTAATGGTGGAAGTCCTTATCACCACTTATATTTGAGTGTGGCCCATCTGATATATATGTGGCCCATGTGGTGTGGCCCACTTACCATGTTATATTTGTTGAGGCCACCTTGATTTGTATGAGGCCCGTTGTTGAGGCCGCCTTAATAGATGTGAGGCCCATGTTATGAGGCCCATTGTGATGCATGCAAGGCCCATGTGATTAGGCCCAACTTAATGTAATTGTGGCCCACCCACTGAGGCCCACTTTGATATATATGAGACCATGGGTTGAGGCCCATTTGACATATTGGAGGCCCATGGGTCGAGGTCCAATGGGATGTACATAAGGCCCATTATAATGTGTTTCCACCGTGGTTCTTGTGATGATCTCGATGGCGGGCCGTGCCTTGGGAGCAATGATGGTTTGACGTCCACATTGTAGGATGATGTTGGTTAAATGTCCGCATTATCACTCGCCCTAAGGCCCATTGATAGGCCCATACTTGTAATGTGTAGGCCGTCTAGGCCCATTTTCGCTATGTATAGAGTCCATCACTATATAACATGTTTAGTATAGATCCATGATTCATGATCATACGTATCATATGTATGCTTGATATGAGGAGTGACTGATTATAACATATGCCCTCAGGCAGATTGTTTATGGGCTCCTTGATATGCGGAGTTGCCCTTCATGAGCACGCGGTATGCGTAGGAATTGTTGCATGTCTGGTAGAGTGATTCATGTACTTACATTTGTGTGATTATGATTATTGTATGCCCTAGCGACATCAGGGCCATAGCCTCCACAGACACATCATGGATGGCTAGATTGGATATCGAAAATACTGTTTTTAGCATCGGGGTGCCATAAATGTCCCTGGGTTAAAATTTCTAAACCCGATGGTACCAGAGGATGGCTCCAATGTCGAGACCGAGTAAATATATGAGCGGTTGAGGGCTAAATACCAGGAGGACGCGTCTCCCACTGTCTCGTGGTCGGTTGGAAAGGGGTGTGGCCTTACTCGCCCGAGGGTAGGGGCAATACTAGGCTGAGTTTGATTAGCTCGTGAATGGGTTCGCTATCGACGTGCCGGATAGGTATTGACAGACTATTGGTCAGGCGGATAGTGAGGTTTCTTACGCTCACTAGGACTATGCGACTAGGAGAGCGGCAGTGCCATTTGAAGTGTAATAACACCCTCGGGCTTTCTGTAAGCTTATGCACGATTG